>CM070565.1:40846834-41234334 GCA_036346405.1 Phyllostachys edulis
AAGATATTATGCATCAACATAAGATATGAAGGGCCCTCAATGCTGCCTGCTGAAACTCCCAGAACTTCAAAAAGCCTGCCATGCTTAGATGCTGAATGCAGATTACATGTAGAAAGAAGAGCATAGTAGTGTTGTTTATGCCCTAATTGTTCGGCTTTGTTTGTTGGTACCATCTAGTCTAGCCACCACGAACACGCTAAAAAAATACTGACCCAGGAATGGTTTGTCTATTGGCCATATGCTGATGAACCTGCAGTCCTCATTTGATCAGTTTGTGAATTTCAGATATGGAACACCACAGTTGATTTCTTTCTGCTCCGCTTAATTCAAAAGATGACAGAATCTAAATCAGCTCTTCAATTTTCTGGATATACTTTGTGCTAATACCTCTTGGTTGTTATGAGCATGAATAAGCCTGATGTCAGAATCTCAAGTGCTGATGTGAATGTGCAGGCACTCGGCACATGTTGCTGCTGTTCAATTTCCCCAAGTTGTTATTCTTAACCACAAGAAACGCCCAAATTGTATCACACCATCTTACAGCCTGGCGAAATCTTTGATCTTATTCACAGCATCTGATCAAAGATTGAGGCCACTAGACAAATCGAAAGATTACAAACCAAATGAAACGACGAAAAGGATGGCTAAAACATGGTGCTTGCAGCATGGCTCGTCGAGTCGAGCATTGGCTGATGTCGCCATCGCCCACTCCCTACTACAAAAAGGGTCATTACAGACGGTTCTAAACCGTCATTATAAATAGTTTTTGAACCATCTGAATTTATGTGTCTGTGATAATAGACGGTTATCATAGACAGTTTGTGAGCCATCTGTGATAAATCACAACATATACGGTTTTGTAGTATAAATCGTCTGTGAAGGCCTACTATCACGGACGGTTTCTACAAAAAATCGTTTGTGACATGTAGGACATCACAGACGGTTATAGATACCACTGACGGTTGTTGGTGATAGCCGTCTGTAATAGTAGACCTTCACAGACGGTTTATACCACAAAACCGTCTGTGATAGTTTGTTCTATACCTAATTTTTTTTTTGTTTTTCGGCTAGCCTCAGGAAATACTAGTTATGCCCTCTGAAAACAAGCAAGCAGAAAACAGATAAATCACAGATGAATCAATTGTTTACAACTCAAAGTGATTTACAACTCAAAATTAATTACAAAAGAATGTTCATGTATGGAGGAAATGAGCATACCTGTCGAGTATTTCTTACAAAAGGGTGAAGTCGTGGTTTTTGTGTAACACCCCTGCCCAACAAAGAGCCCAGGATGCTACCAACTACTCTATTGTCTCAACTAATTTCAACATCTTAATTAATATCCGACCAAACAAGCAGCCACAACAAAAAAAAGGTAAACACTATCGCAAGCTATAATTTCACATTGAAAGCAAATCACTTATCAAGTGAGTGTAAATCAATCTAAGGAGTCTTCACTTTAACAACTAGGTTCAATCAGATAATGATCAATAACCTCATCTATAGCAACATTGTCCCAACCAAATGGCAAGGATGATAGAATCATCCAAATCAACTGTCTAATCCTTCAGATGGAATTAAATGAACCTAAGAATGAAGAATCAAGGATATAAAAGGGTCATCCATGAACGCAGTCAAAGTTCACCCACCACAAAGGATGGTCACAAAATCATCCACCTCGAGGGATGGTCACAAAAATTTCAACCTAACGAAAACGTCAATTCTGAGAATTTTAGATAATTAAACTAGTTCATTCGTTGTGGTTGAATATGTGTGAAGTGCCACACGTCTACCCCTCCCCATGCATGCCGCTGTCTCGAGAGGTACCTAAAAAGCATAACACAGCAAGAGTGAGTCCACGACTCAGCAAAGTGCAATAGTAATAGAAATCATAACATCATAGGCAGCTAATGGGGATAAACCATCCCATCATGTACAACAACAATACATCTATCACAAACCCTCTTTCATGCAGGAATGCAATGAACATGTCATGAATGCTCTTTCTTCACCTTCTTTGCAATTACCGGTAATGCAGAGTAGTACATCCATCGATGTATACTCAAGCCTGTGCCCTCAGGCACAGGGACCTCAAGCCCACACTCCATGAGTGTGGGGACCCAAGCCCGTCCAATGCATGATGAGGACCTAATGCCCATCCAATGCATGACGGGGACCTCAATGAAACATGTGAGCACACCGGACTAGTCAAGTAACTTTCTCACCGACCTCACTGGATTAGTTACATGACTTCCTCACCGACCTGGCTCACGAATTCTTGCCATGATGCAAATGCACAAGTCCATTGTCATTATCAGAATTCATTGTTGTCATCATTAACAAGGTAGTCTCATTTCTCGCCTCATCTCATCATTATTGCCAACAACATGTACCCATTATCATGTAAGCATCAACATATAAACAATGTCATGTCCTCATCGGTAACCATTAGCATGCAGCATCATGTAAGCATTTTCAAGTAGTAAGCATCATCGTTAAACTATGGCATTAGGCTCATCAATATTACCAAGCAACAATGAACATCAATCAACTATAGCATTCACCGAGTACGTATTATAATAACCCATTGACAATACTTGCACTTGCCTCCACCGTGAGACCGAAGACAAAAAGGCGGAATGAGCTAGCACCGGCGTTCACCACCACCTGGTAACCAAGAATGACACCAAACATAAATCAACCATGCATAGCAAGTCCTTAATCGCAGCACTCTACAATGCTTTCCCATAACCCAAGCTTGAATACTCGGTCGACTCAACTAGACTATAAGCTAAGCAGAAATCTAGTTTGGGACAGCAGTAAAGAAACAAGCATAACTTTTGTTCTACAGATTCAAACAAAGTGTTCTTTACCAATCTGGAAAGCTAAGAAGGTAGGCTACAATATTCGTTCAGGTGGACAGCCCTGAATCGGCCCTTAACAAATTGAACTCTAACCTTTAATATTTCTGCTGCGCGTTGACAGATTCTTGGACAGCAGTAAAGAAACAAGCATAACTTTTGTTCTACAGATTCAAACAAAGTGTTCTTTACCAATCTGGAAATCTAAGAAGGTAGGCTACAATATTTGTTCAGGTGGACATCCCTGAATCGGCCCTTAACAAATTGAACTCTAACCTTTAATATTTCTGCTTCGCGTTGACAGATTCTTGGACAGCAGTAATGAAAAAGACTATAACTTTCAAACCGTAAATCGAAAATTAGTGAACTTGGAACCTATGGAAAGCTGAAATCATAACCTACAACTCTCTAGGAGACGAAATCCCCAAATTCGGAACAGATCTAGAACAAAACAGGCGCCCAAAAAAAAAGAACAGAATCTGAACTTAACCCAGTCAGGCTAAAGAATCCTAATCAAAGCAAAACTATGCAACTAAGACTATCTAACCAGCAATGAAACCACTCCTTACCCCTTGAAGAACCTCAGGAACTTGCTGGTTTCCTCCCCAAATCTTCCCCTCCTTTCTCCCCTCCTCTCCTCCCTTCTCTTCCTCTCCTTCCCTAATTTGAAAAAGTCATCTTCCTCCCTCCTTGGTCGGGTGCAGTGACAAGGACCTTCCATGGCAGCCTTGGATGGAGAGGGAGGTCAGGATTTTCGAGTTAGGGAGAGGGGGAGGTAGTGGAGGCGCAAGAGAGGGGGCAAGGGGGTGGCGGCTAGTAGTTTTGGAATGGGGAAAAAAGTTGGTGGCTGCTAGGGTTAGGGAAAGGAAAAGGGCTGCTAGGGTTAGGGTTTGAGGAGAGGTGATGGGCTGAATGGTAGGCCCATTTGGGCACCTCCTTCCCCCTTTTGGCCCACTAGGGCTGCAGCCCAAGAGCCCAAGGCCCTAAGGTCCAAACGCGCCAAGAAATCAAAACTTGAGCCCAAATTTCTTCTCTAAACTTTGAAGCAATCGAAAGAGACTAAGTTTCCCTCTCCCGAGAAAACATACTTTCTAAATGGGAATTTTGGGTTATTACATTTTGTTTAGTAGGGAATCGAGGTATATTACTTTGTTCCACTTTGGTACAATGACTAAAAGAATCCAGTAGAACTTACTCATGTATATCGCTATAGTCATTAAACCTAAGTTTATGTTGCGTATAAAGTGTAAATAAAATTTGTATAGCAAGTAGTGAAGCACTTACTTCTGGTTGTAGGGCACCACAATGTAGTCCTTATCGCCCCTTTCTTTGGAGCGCTAGACGCATTCGGTGACGGCGGCGTATATAATTTCATATAATTATTTCTGGTACTACATTACTAACTCTGAAAGTTTTAGTAGAATGGTGTGGAAGTTGATACTTAGTTTGTATTTTCATCGAGAATTTCCTTTATATTAAATATAGAACCAAATAGAAGATACACACCCAAAGAACCAAATAGAAGATACTAAATTTTAGTTTGTATTTTCATGGAGAATTTCTCCTTGGTGACATATTAAATATAGAAAAATATATAAGTTACATACATAATGAATTAAAATTTCATAATTAAAGTATTAATTATGATAATTAAAGCATATTTCCAACACCATATAAAAGACATAAAATACATGTGATAATGTAATCTTCTCATGTCAATTAAACATGATAAAATGCTCAAAAGATAGAACTTGAGAACAAACAAAATCAGCATAATGCTCAGATTTAGTTGATTGTTTATTGCTTTCGGATGTTGGGCTGCTCAAGATGAGATCTTGGCCTCCTCGCCACTTGGGTCAAATTTGATCGTAAATTAAATATAACAATTACTTTGAAATAAATTAGGCCTTGAGTTTTAAATAAAATCTTGCTCTTCTAATCAGTCACTTAAAGCAAATCAACAATTCATAGTTCACTGACAGCATGTAATTGAATTAACTACACAATATATCAATTGACAAGACTATTAACAGTGACTGAAAATGAAGCACATAACAATATACTACAACCGAATGAAGCAATTGCATAGCACAATAGAAAACAACAAGTAATCTACAAGCTCAAGACCAATTTATATCCAATTGTTGTATTCAATTCCAATTTGATATCAAATCTTCATCGAGCATATACCGAGCCCACAAACCATACAATGCAAAGTCTCCCAATGTTAAGGTATAACAAATATTATTTGAAACTTCCACTAGCACAACACACTGAACATTGTAAAGCGAAAATCAGAAATAGCAAACTCACGGTGTGGATATGGCACTCAAAGCCATCGAGTTGAAACCAAAGGGGCGGCCCACGGTGGGGGAGGAGGAGCGACAAGGGGGAGGAGGAGGCCGAGCGGTGTGGCTCCGGCGTGGAGGAGGCCAAAAATATGCTAAAACCACTAATTTTTACGACAATATGCTTTAACTATAATTATTACTGCTGAAATTATATCTGAATATTTGCTAAAACCATTAATTTTATGACAAGTAGTTCAACACCTGTGCAAAGAACTTGGCGTACTCATGCCTAATCCTCAAATTGCCGTCATTTGTAGAAGACGACGAGTCGCCCACCCTCGCCTTGCTTGCGCCGGTGCTCGTGCACCGGTAGCTATCCTCTGGCAGCGTCAACACCCGGCCTTGCAGCCTGGCCATCTTCTTCCATGTCGCCTCCCAGACCGCGTCCGCAACGAGCCTCCGGCACCTTCTACACTCCCGGTTGGTCCTTTTGGTCGTCTCGTACCCGCCGCTGGCCGGCTCACCCTCGACTTGGCTAATGTAGTGCTTTCCAATGTCGCCTGCGTCGCCGGCCGTGTAGAGGAGGATGCCGAGCACGTAAGCCACGGTCTTGTGGCCGACGACGGCCACCCAGTCGAGGCACACGAGACCATGCTGCATGTTTTGGTGCACAAAGATGAGCGTGAGGCTGACGATGAAGCAGGCCTCCTGGTTGCTAGCGCCGACCAGGTGGTTGACGACGGCGTGGTAGCGCTCGTTGCCTAGCCACTTCATCTCCTTCTTCCGCTCCAGCGCCACGCACCTCCCCACGGCGCGCTTCTTGGACGCCTTGTACATGGCTTTGCACGTGGCTTGTAAGCTGTAGAGGTCAGCCATGGGTTGAGGAGAGCTCGCGGCCACGAGGACGACGATGTCGACGATGACATCGTGAAGAGGTCGGCGACCTTCTCGCCTTGGTCCTCGCCATCATGCTCCGCGTGCTCACAATAGCGCGTGACGGTACTAGCTAGCTGTGTACATATTCAATACCGTGCGTGCATGTTATTGCTAGATATGGAGGCAGAGACGCATCGCGCGGGAGCCGAAGCGGTATTGAATATATCACAAACACTTCCAACCACAAATCGTCTGTGAATTATCACAGACGGTTATATTTAAAAACATCTGTGAAGTCTACAATAATCACAGACGGTTCTTATTAAAAATCGTCTTGGAATTATCACAGACGGTTCTACTAATCATTAGTAACATAAACGGTCGCAATTGTAAAACCAGCAGTGATAATTACAGTACTGATGGCTTCAGGTGAACTGTGTGATGAGACGTCTAATATTACCTCTTTTCTAGTGGCTCCTTCTTGCTTCGGCGCCGCTGCCCTTGAAGACCTGCACCTCCTCCTCCTGCCGCCCGCGCGCCAACAGCTGCCAAGTGGGGTCCGGCGGCTGCGGCCAACAGTAATCGAGCCACCGCTTCGTCAGCGGCTGGCGCGTGAAGCGCCGCCATGAGGAGCAGGACCTTGCTCCAGAGTCCAGAGGCGCGCGCAGCAGGCCACCTGATCCTGGAGCCTCAGAAGCGCGCCACCGCCTTCCTCGCCTGCTCGTCACGGACGAGTGCCCCGGCCAGCCGACCCACTCGCCTTGCTATCCCTTCGGCCTCCATCTCGACGGAACACGCCACCTGGACCGTCCTGGCAGGCAGCTCGGGCATGGCGTGGCTGAGATGGTCCTCGTCAAGGTGAGAATTGGGAAATACGAGATCAGAGATCGAAAGGGACTTACGCGTGGAAGCAACTGGCAGTACAGGACACAATGAATATACATGCGTGCGGAGCAGCGTCTACTCGATCGCTGTCGCATGCGTGTTGCTGTCGAAAGACGACTACCCTGGGTACTAGGGAACGCAGGTCAGGAGACGTTGTTTGCTGGCTTGCTAGAGTGACTGATCGATCGAGGATCCAAACTAGCAATACATGCATGCTCGATCTAAAAGTTTACATATTACGTAGTACATACATACATATATACATACATTCCAGCATTAAGTCTGAAGGCAGATAAGCCCTATGGGATGTTTCTCTTGTGGGCCTGTTGTTTTGGCTGGTGACTAAAGCAGCAAGGCTTGTGGATTTTTTGCTCGTCGAACGTATTGTGTCTTATCGAAACAAATTCTTTGATCTGCAAAAACAACTTGCAGAGATCATGGGTATATGATCATAATCTTAGTGTGTTGAATAATTGGCAATAGTGCTGAGACGCTTGAAGAAATCCTCGTTTTCGGTAAATTTATGCTGTTGTCACTCTGTGGGTGGAGGACACAATTCATTTTACTTTTCATCGGCTGGGACTGGGAGGCCCGCGTTTGTAATTTTCGTCCCTACGCTCGCGGCTCAAAATGATTGCTCGCCTGCCAAATTAATGGCCTTTCCATAGCGGTTGGACAGGGTTGAATTATATTCTCAACCGAGGTTACTGCTTTGTGACGACGGTGACAACAGAAGGTGCAGATGAACTGGAAGCAACAATAGAAGAGAAGAAGACTGGACTCAGACAGGCGGGAGAGGTGGATGGGATACGTATGTAAGTAACTTGGCGTTGAGTTGGGCCTGGCCCATGTAAGAGTCGGTTGTTAGTGAGGTTAAAAGAACACTGTAGGGTTTCTGAAAATGGTATGAAATGAAAAAGTAAATGCTGTGTCATATTCCCTCTTCTTCCTCCTGTGTTCTTTTCACTTCGACGATTGCCGGTGACCAAAGCATGACATTATGGTATCAGAGCAAGGTCGATTATGTGGAGTGTTCTTGTGATTTCCTCGGCCTTGACCGGTGAAATTCCAAGGGGAAGGGGAGCGATCGCCTTCGGGTGGTTACTGTAATTCCTAAACCTAGGTTCAGTCGGCTTGGGAAGAAGGGACACCACGGCTCCGGCTAAGCAGGACGTTTAGGTTCGCCAGATGGTAATGGCAATGGAGGAAATGGAGGCGAGGCTAGTGGATTTGTTGAGGACCGAGATGCAGACGGCAAGGAAGGAGATGAATTCACATATGGCAGCGGTAAACCGAAAACTGGAACAGCAAGGGGAGAAAATGGAGGAGATGCATCTTAAGCTAACAATGTCAATGGAATCAATTAGGCAAGTCCAGCAAGACCAAGTAATAGTGAAGAAGGCGATCAATGGAACAGCGCCGCCGTGTCTGGTGATTCCGGCGAGGGAGGAAGCTGGGGTTCTAGCAGCAGGACATGGGGAGATGAGGGTTCAACCTGCAGGGCGGCAAGAGATTCCTCCAGCCCCAAACCCACATGTACAGTTTCCACCATCAACACCAGTTACCGCTGATATCCCAGAATTGAATCGAGGAAATACAGAACAAGGAAGAAGGAATTGGATGCCGAAGATGGACTTCCCTAGATTTGGTGGAACTGATGCAAGGATTTGGGTAGATAAGTGCCACACATTTTTTGCTCTATACAAGATCCCAGATGGATTCAAAGTGGTGGCAGCGACCATGTACCTAATTGACAACGCCGCACATTGGTATCAGGCATATAAAATGAGCCATGTATGGCATGACTGGGAGCATTTCAGGGATGCAGTGATAGTTGAATTTGAAGGAGAGTCACAGAGGGACAAGATGAGAGAATTATTAATGTTAAGGCAAACTGGTTCGGTGGAGGATTACAAGAGAAAATTTGATGCGTTAGTGTACCAGATCAGATTGTATGATCATACCATTGGGGAATTGATGCTGGTAACAAGATTTGTGCTGGGGTTAAAGGAAGAGCTGCGAGCAGTGGTGGAAATTCAGATGCCAACTTTGGTAGCGATGGTAGCAACAATAGCTGGTGTTCAAGAAGGGGTGCTAGAGAGGACCAGAAAGTTCTTGTATAAGGGCAAGAGTTCAGGGGCTAATACTGGTGCAGGAAATACTGAGGGAATGATAAAAGGAGAACATTTCCAACCCACACAGAAGTTTGAAAGAGGGGAGTTGTGGAAGGCTAAACAGCTAAAGGATTATCGAAGAGCTAATGGTCTGTGCTTGAAATGTGGTGAGAAGTACACTCCTGGCCACAAGTGTCAGATACAAAATCAGGGGCAGATACAAGCCTAAGAGTTTCTATCTGATGAGGTTTTGGATGCGGTGGTAGTGGGTGAAGAGGAGGAGGATATGCATTTGTCGCTGAATGCATTATCTAGAGCAGATCACCCTAAGACCTTAAGAGTGAGAGCATTAGTAGAAAATCAAGTGACGTTGATGTTGATTGATTCGGGGAGTTTACATAGCTTTGTCAATGCTGAATTGGTGGAGAGGATAGGATATACACCAAAACCAATCAACATCATAGCTGTTAAGGTTGCCAATGGAGAGAAGATAATTTGTGACAAAATGATCAGTGGAATGAGATGGTGGGTCTAGGGCCACACTTTTCAGCATGATATGAGAGTGTTGGAGTTGGGAGGATATGATGCTATATTAGGAGCGGATTGGTTGGGCAAATGGGGAGTGATGAAATTCCACTGGTTGGAGAAGTGGATAGAGTTTCAACAGAATGGCAAAACTATTAAACTACAAGGTATCTCAGATTCTAAGGAAGGTAGAGAGTTGTAGGAGGTATCTGTAGAAAAGGTGGAGAAATGCCACAAGGGAAATGAGATTTGGGTTGTAGTGGTGCTTGAGAAATCTCAAGAGGTGAATCAAGAGGAGATACCTGAACAGATTCAATGAGTTCTACAACAGTTGGAGTCTCTCTTCCAAGATCCCAAACGATTACCTCCTCACAGGGTGTTTGACCATAGCATTACCCTACTGCCTGAAGGTACTTATGTCAATTCAAGACCTTATAGGCATTCCCCTTTACAGAAAGATGAGATTGAGAGACAAGTATCTGAGATGATCCAAACAAGGATTGTGACACCAAGTTTAAGCCCTTTCGCATCACCTGTGTTGCTAGTTAAGAAGAAAGATAGAACCTAGAGGTTTTGTGTGGATTACAGAAAACTGAATGCTATGACAGTTAAAAGTAAGTTTCCTATGCCTATTGTGGATGAGTTATTAGATGAGCTAGCTAGTACTAGATATTTCTCTAAGCTGGACCTTAAATCTGGGTATCACCAAATTCGAATGATTGAGCAAGATGAGCATAAGACAGCTTTCAAGACACATCACGGCCAATTCCAATTCAGAGTTATGCCATTTGGATTAAAAAATGCACTTGCTACATTTCGGTGTTTAATGAATTCTATTTTTGCTCCTCACATCAGAAAGTTTATTTTAGTGTTTATGGATGACATTTTGGTCTATAGTAGCAATCTAGAGGATCATGTGACACATTTGACTATTGTATTGGATACATTGAGCCATCGTCAACTGGTGGTCAAGATGAGTAAGTGCAGTTTTGCTCAAAGACAATTGGAATACCTGGGACATATTACTTTGGATCAAGGGGTGGCAACTGATGATTCCAAGATTCAAGCAATGATGCAATGGCCGGTGCCTGACAATGTGTCAACACTTCGAGGTTTTTAGGGTTGACAGGTTACTACTGCAAGTTCGTGAGACATTATGGGATGTTAGCTAAACCTTTGACAATATTGCTACAAAAGAAAGGATTTCAATGGACTAGTGAGGCTCATCTGGCGTTTGACAAGTTGAAAGATGCGATGAGCCATGCTCCTGTCTTAGCCTTACCAGATTTTCAACAGCCATTCACCGTTGAAACTGATGCGTGTGATATAGGTATTAGGGCTATTCTCAGCCAAAATGGACATCTTGTTGCCTTTTACAGTAAAGCTTTGGGGGTTCAGAACCGATTGTTGTCAATCTATGAGAAGGAATTCCTCGCTATCATGATGGCGATTGAAAAATGGAGACCCTATTTACAAAGGGGGCCATTTGTCATCAAGACCGATCATAATAGCTTTTGTAACTTGGAGGAGCAAGTGTTACATTCGGATTTACAAAAGAAGGCAATGACCAAGTTAATTGGGCTGCAGTATAAGTTCCAATATCAAAAAGGGGAAAAACAATAAGGTGGCTAATGCGCTTGAAGGGATACGGGTAGGCTACGATAGCAACAATTCAAAATTTCTACCGCGTAAACCAGGAAGCCAAGCAAGAAGATGATCACAGATCGTTACCACTAGACGCGCAGAGCAGCGGAAGAAGTGTCGGAACAGCCTGGTCCGACGAAGAGCGCGTCGATGTACTGGTCGTAGTCGATCGTCCAGCGTCCTCGTGAGTTGATCGTCTCCTCCAGCACCTCTGCAGTTCCTTGCGAAGATCGTGGATCGTCCTTAAGCGCAACAACGTAGAAGCGCCTCTATGGTATCCACACATCCAGGGAAGGAACAACCGTACGCCGGTGTGCTAGCACCAAATCGCACGGCAAGGCTCTCAAGAAGATGGCGGCTAGGGTTTCAGTAGGGCAACTCGCGTCAACTCTATATTCCCAACAGCCTCATGCATCTCCTTATATAGTGCCCGTGACGGATCCTATCCGAACACGCTTTACGAATCGTATTTGTACTGGTTTGTTCCAACCCGTTAAGTGTGTGACCCGTTAGGTTCATGTGTAGTTCGGTTGTGACTCGAAAACCCTTTCCGGCCACGAGTCGTAGCGGTTCCTAGCAGGACATAACGATTCCCGAATACACACAAATTATATCGGATGAACCTTAATGCAATATGATCTACGACCAGGTCCTCATCACTTACGACCAGGTCCTATCTCTATACGACCAGTTCGTATTTGATCACGACCAACTCGTAACTCCTTACGACTTGGTTTCGACCACTCTGTGATTACGTTCGACCGATCTCGACTTGCTTGTATCTCCATACGACAATCCGTGAGTGGTCGAACTCTTACCTCTCATGTATTCTCCTTTGCCTCACGATATCTGGTTGAACTCGGGTGAGATGTTGTGTCATCCATGGGTATTCAATGCTTTCTCGATCGAGTATCGGATAACCTTATGTGGTCGAACTCTTGACCACCGATGCATGGCCATGCACTTTCTTTATCCGACCACTTGAGGGCGAGATATCTCTCTGTTATGTTAGGAGGGCAAATCCATATCCGACCGATCACATCCCTCTGCATGTTTCATAGCATACCCAAAGCTACCTTTATAACCACCCGATTCTGAGTAGCGTTTGGCAACCCCTAAGAGTGCTATTACACATGTAGGAAACCATCTTGATCTCGGTCTAAGGATTATACATCATCATTGCTTGAGACCAACTAACGACACATAGAATCATAACAATCTCAATAGTGTCTCAAGGTGGGTCTTATCCAACACCATGTTCTCTAACACGTGTCCACATTATTGATTCGATATCCCTATATCCATGACCGGTGAAACATGGTCATCAATCAATACATGTCCTTGGTCGTAGAGTCACTAGTGTTCCGACCGGTGACTTTCGACCGGGGATATTTTTAGAATGACATCATCATAAGTTAAAAAGAGTTTCACCAACAAGTCACATACTCGTTAATCTTTATGACTGATGATTCATTCAAGGAACAAGATAACATATTATCAAATATTGTGAACATAATGAAATATAATCATCTCTATGATTGCCTCTAGGGCATATTTCCAACAGCGCTTTCTCATGTTGGACATGTGTATCAACTTCAAGCTATTTCAGTGGCTCAACCTGTTTGGATTCAGGAGGTCCTTAATTCCTATGAAGTAGATCCACAAGCCAAAGAGTTGTTGTGGCAGCTTACAGTCACTAGTTCCAATGAGCATGGGTATACTCTAGTGGAAGGCATAATCAAACACCATGGCAAAATTTGGATTGGGTCTAATGCCGGACTACAAACAAAATTGATACATGCCTTGCATTCCTCACCAGTGGGGGGACATTCTGGGAGCCAAGCTACTTATCAAAGGGTAAGGAAAATGTTTAGTTGGAAAGGTCTAAAGCAAGATGTGTTGAGGAATTTGTGAAACAATGCACTATGTGTCAACAGGCCAAACATGAACATTGCAAATTACCAGGCTTGCTTTGTCCTTTGCCAATTCCTAACGGTGCATGGCAAGATTGGACAATGGATTTTATAGAAGGGCTACCCAGATCAGAAGGTTCTAACACCATTTTGGTAGTAGTGGACATATTTACAAAATATTCACATTTTGTTCCTCTGAAGCATCCATTCACGGCAATACAGATAGCAAAAGTAGTCTTGGACAATGTAGTGAAACTACATGGCATTCCTATAACTATCACTTCGGATCGAGATAAAATTTTCACAAGCCACTTTTGGAAGGAGTTGTTTAAACTATTGGATACCAGATTACAAATGAGCACGGCGTACCATCCTCAAACCGACGGATAAAGCGAACGAGTTAACCAGTGTTTGGAGATGTACTGGAGGTATTGTGAGAGCCTGGGGTATTTAACTTGTAATACTTAACCATCCATTGGTCCTAGCATTAGAAACCAAACATCCCGCCCTCGATGTATTGTATATCTCTCAGGAGCGATACACACACACCGTTCACAAAATAATATCAATATCAATGCCATACAATAATAGTTCATTACCGTAGTCACAAAAGGTTACAACAAAGTCATCACAACTTCAGTTTCTTACATACAGCCGACCTGCCAAATAACAATAATAAAAGTACTAAGAGTGTAGTGGAAACATAGCCATAAGATGACACCAAAAAAAATGTCGACCGTTGTGCCCTTACCCACAAGGCAACATGACCGGAAATCTCCAAGCTACCCGTCGTCCTGCGCGAAGTCGGTCTCACAATAGTCGATCCCTTGGGGATCAACCTCCTCTGAAATTGCAGCAAGCAGGTTGAGTACAAAGTTATACTCGCAAGACTTACAAGCAAAAGAATATTTAGATGCATTCATGTATCAAAGGAAGGATGCTACACTAGGCAATTTTCAACATAAAGCCATATTTGATTTGACGTACAAGTAATAGATTGAAATGCCAATAAGCAAACATTTTTAATAACTTTAAATAACAGTGGACAAACAATAGTAGACAACATCTAACATCAACAAGTGGCTACCCCGCAGCTCTCAAACATAGCATGAGACCATTCTCAATTGCCACCCGAACAAGTTTTAAGTTTAATATTCCAAAATGTTGAGTCTAACTCCTGTAAATCCAATCCCAAGCGTGTCCATAACCTAGGATGAGGCTATTAGAATAGTTTATACCCTGCAGGGGTATACCAATGTACCAACATGCCAGACCACCTCTTTTGCCACTAGATTAAGCACACTTCTGAAGGTATGCCGGCAAGGCTAAGTCCTACGAGACGTTTTCCAATATTATGTATTAACTATGAGTCGCCCGTATGATAGAAACTATACGTTGTGTCGGAGTCATCGGTAGAGAGATAACTTACCGATGCTCCTCGGGGTAGGGAACTTACATCCAGAACCCATCCCGTCACACCCAAACAACAACAGCACAATTCTTTTTAACACAACCCATAGCCACCACCTGCGACTCGGAGCCAACACACGCCAAAGTACTAAGTCAAGAGAGGTCTCATAAACCTCTCATGTGGTTAGCACGCAATTATGCTTGGTTTTGGTAAAACAAGATGTTCGGTCCTTGTTGACCTAGGCAAGACATTCACACACCCAATATCACACCTTCCGACCACTCGCCCAAGTCTAAAACATTTTATTTACACTTTTAGCTTTCAAAGTAATATAGCACAAGGTGCTGGACATGGTGTAATAAAAATGATTTGTGTGATCAAGGTTATCGACTAAGTCGATAACCGCTCAATTCTATCGAAAGCTAAGCATGACTAAGCATCAATTTGCATACACATGTATAGACTATATAACATCCACCGAGCACTAACATCAGCGGGAATAATAACTTAGGGTTAGTGGCAAGGGATAAAAATTTGCTACAGCTCATGCATCTACTAGGAATAACTACCTCTAACAAAAAATAATCATTCAAGTAGAGCATGCATACATACAAGTTGCAAACAAGATACTTTGTAACGAAAGTAACAGGATCAATATGATCAAAGGGGGGGGGCTGCTTGCCTTATTGAAGATAACCCTCTTTCTGCTGTTGAGGATCACAAAAGAGCTCGTTCGGATCTTCGTAATCTATCGTTCAAATACGAAAAGCCAATAAGAACACAAAACACCAAATATAACCAAAAATTCAGATTTCTCCAAAAATCATGAAAAATTCACAGTAGGTAGATCATTATTTTAGCTGAATTTAGGTGAAAGAATTATTTCATTTGGATTTAGTATGTGAGAGTTATAGAGGTTTGAAGATTAGATTTTCTGGAAAATCCAGAAAAATCCCCTCGATTACTGTTCAACCTAAACTAATTATTTGGTGAAAATTTGTAGAATAGTAGAGAGAAAAAGGATTACATAGTTGAATAGATAATAATATTATAAGACCAAAATAGTTGAGTTTATCTCATTTGGAGTTTTTATGAATTAGTTATGAATTTTCAAAGTTAACAACAATTTATAGTGTAAAAACAATTCATTTTCGGATCACTTTCCACAAAATAAATTTTCTGCCACAGTGAAAAGGTTGAAACCTATTTTAAAATAAAGTTAAGTTAAAATGAAAAATAACAAAACTGGTTTCACTCATTTTGGAGTTAAGATGAAATAGTTATGCATTTTTGAAGTTAAAAGCAATTTACAGTACGAAAATAATTGATATACCGATTTTCTTATAACTCCCGAGCCGGAAACGTTCTGGGCCGTTGAGATCTAATCGGATGGTTCATGTGACGGGGAGGCTCGGATGGTCCAAACGGCCCAAAAGATCTGGACCATTGATTTGAAATCGGACGATCCAAAATGAAGAGGGGTTCAAACGGTCCGAACGACCCAATTGATCTAGACCGTTGAATCAAAATCGAACAGTCCAAAACGAAAGTTACGTTTGGACTCTAAACTCAAGTGTTCTGACAGGTGGGTCCCTCAAGTCATTGACTTGGTTTACCAAAAGGGTGTGGGCTAAGTTCTCGGCACAAAGCAATGGACTACGGGGCTAGTTACTATGCACTTAAAGTGCCTGGCCCACATGTAAGTCAACTACACTCATTCAAATTTGTGTTAATTAAACCTAATCATTACTTTACCTTAACCGACCAAGATTTACCCAATTAATTGCGATGCTACAGGAACGGTCGGAAATCCGACAACGCAGGGAGCGCATGGCTGCGAGCTTTGCCGGCGGCTCGCCAGTGCTACGCACCATGGCGGCGTCGACCAATGCCAAAAATGGAAACCTCGTGCTCCTACGAAGCTGATGGTACAGGTGGTAGGCTTCACGGCGGCCTATAGCGGTAGCGCACCGGAGAGTGGCGACGGTGAGCTACGGGTGAACATGCAAGTCGCAACTCGAGTGATAAACTAGCTAGCTAGCACGCGCATAAGGTACTAGGGGGTCCGGTGAACCTACCCGAGTGCCAAAGAGGGGACCAGCTGGTCGGAGGCCCGCCGGCGACAGAGGTGGTGACGGCAGCGTTGAGCTTCACCGTGGAGGGGATTTCTCGGGCTAAGAGGTGGGGGGGGAGGGAGGTTAAGGGAGTTCAAGTGAGACCATTAGAGTGTGCCAAAAGCGAGTAATCGATAGATGGCTCACCCAAACGTCGTCGGAGAAAAAAGGGGGTCCTTGCGGCCAAGTTAGAGAAAAACCCTAGATTTGATGATCCCTGTGATGCAAAGATAAACTTGGTTGAGGGGAAAAGATCCTCATGAAGTAGTGCGCACGGTGACGCACAAGGGAGAGTGAAAACCTTACTGGACACGAAGTTGACACGGCGGTGGCTTGGATGCGCGCTCTGGTGAAGAAGAATGGCACGAACGTGTTCCCAGAGCTACACACAATGACAAGGGGAGGCATAAGTGAAAAGGAGGATGGTGATAATCGTGGAAGAGAACGGTCACCTAGGAAGGGAGCTTACTCAAGAAAGGAGCACAGGCGAGCCTCTTCCTCCTCAGCCACTGAGAGGAGGAATGGCTAGAATGGAGGCGACGGAGGGGTATTATCCCCAGGCGAGGATGGGAATAAAAACGGCGTGAGCCAGTGGTGCTTAGAGATTGGTCGATGAGGGCGGTGCAGTCACGGCGAAGACGGAGGTGCGGCAGAGCATGGCGGCGACGTGGCACTCGAGTCCTGCCCGCCCGCCAGCGCGAGGAAGGGGATGACCCTACCGTGTGGGCCCGATGTGTCAGCGACACAAGCGAAGGAGAGCGGTGCAAGTTGGTGCGGTTGGACCAAGTGGCGCGTTGGGCTCAGGTCGGTCGCATTTGGACCACACGATCAAGATTGGGTGGTTGGGATTCCGTGGCCGTTCGGACTGGTCCGATCGGCCCAACTGATCAGGGCGGTCCAATTAAGATCGGATGGCCCACGCGCAAAGGTGATGTTCGGACTGGCTGGGGCGAGTTGGTTAGGCTCGAGCCAGGTGAACAGTGTTGAGCCCGAAGTTAAAACTCAGATTTGACCAAGAAACAAAGGGTTTGACCGGGGCTTTAAAAATAGCAAATAAAATCCTACAAATCTAAAAATTTTCAGGGAGGTTCCTGGGACATCCTAGTACTCAAATAAAATCTTAAACCCCACTGTTCAAGAATTATTTGCTTAACTAAAATTCAAACTTAGAATAGGTCAAAGAATTGTGTTTGAATTTTCTGTGGGTTGATTTTAGTTCCAAAATTTTGGAAAAAATTATATTAATTCATGATAATTATTGAAGTATTTGAATAAATTATTTTCATGATAATTATTGAAGTATTTGAATAAATTATTTTCAGAGGATGATAACAAGTTTTTGTTGCTATTTTCTTTTGGAACTTCAATTTGAGTGGTATATTTTTTTTTTGATTTTGACCATTTCAATGCAACAAAATATGCAAACGCTCCAGAAAACCAATGCAGGTTCAAAAGTTTTAAATTCTCCTCATTTTTATACATTTGAAATACAAACCCAAGAGTTGGGATGTTATAGGTGTGCAGTTCAAGAAACACCAACGAAATGGAAACAGTGGCTACCCTTGGCAGAGTTTTGGTATAATACCAGTTATCATACAACCGTAGGATGTACTCCTTACAAAGCCTTGTATGGCATTGAGCCTCAGTTTGGCCTCATCCCAGATCTTAGTGCTACGAGCAATCCCTTTGTTATTGACATGTTATTAGAACGAGAGACTTACTCCGAGTTGCTGAAACAGCAATTGACCAAGGCTCAATTGCGCATGAAACAATATGCAGATTGACATAGATCGTGAAGGGAGTTTCAAATTGGTGACAAGGTATTCCTGAAATTGCAGCCCTATGCTCAGTCATCAGTAGGTAATCGGTTTTATCCGAAGTTGTCTTACAAGTATTTTGGTCCATACAACATTTTGGAGAAAATTGGAAAGGCATCGTACAAACTGGAGATACCTGATGGAGCACTAGTACATCCAATCTTCCATGATTCTCAGTTGAAACAGCATGTGCCAGATCATACTCCAGTGTTTGCATCCATACCTAATCCTATTGATTTCTCTCGGATGGAGCTTCAGCCGGAAGACATTCTGGACAAAAGGTTGGTTAAGAAGGGCAATGCCGCTCATCTCTAGGTTTTGATCAAGTGGGGGTCGTTACCGGCGGCCGTGGCTACCTGGGAGGACTATGATGTTTTGCGCGTCAGGTTTCCCAATGCGTCAGCTTGGGGACAAGCTGATTCTCGGGCGGGGCGTACTGTGACGACGGCGACAACCGGTGCAGGTGAAGCAACAATAGGAGAGAAGAAGACTGGACTCAGATAAGCGGGAGAAGTGGATGGGATACGTATGTAACTTGGCGTTGAGTTGGGCCTGGCCCATGTAAGTCGGTTGTTAGTGAGGTTAAAAGAACACTGTAGGGTTTCTAAAAACGGTATGAAATGAAAAAGTAAATGCTGTGGCATATTCCCTCTTCTTCCTCCTCCTGTGTTCTTTTCCCTTCGGCGATTGCCGGCGACCAAGGCGACATGCTTGCAATAATCTATGCATTTGCCGCTCGTAGATCAGGTTATAATAGATACTTTCCCAAACGGTAATACCCCTTAGAAACAAAAATATATATATTCGCACCGGATCAATCGCTTGCAAAAGCGGATTTTCCCGAGCGGCAGAGTTTCAAGTTTTCAAAGCATGTTTGGCCGTCTCATAGTACTCTAGGTTATATGTCCGGGGGCATATGAAAGATTTGAGGAGCCATGACCTTCTCTCGGTAAATCCCTTTCTGATTGCAGGGTCCTCAGGTCCTTGTACTTACCGACCTAATTCATTCTCCGCTCCTCCGAGTTCCAGAAACCGAATTTTGTTTGTTTGGCTCTGTAACGTAAGTAATCGTAAAAATGACTCTTCTTTCACCGTATTTGTAAAATTAGACCCCATACGAGTACAGAATCACTAGAGGACCGACGTGTGTCCCCTTCTGTGGTCGCGAAGCGCGGAAGGGACGCAGGCGCTGGAGGGACACGGGCGCGGGACTGGAGGGAGTGGTCACCTTCTGCGGTGGAGGGGCGCGGAAGGACGGCGAGATCCTGCAGGGTAGCGCGCGGGCAGGCGCGTGGTGGGAGCGTGCACGGGCCGTACGGGAAGCAAAGCTTCCGCACTCGGTGACCGCGGAAAGTCGCCGACTTCCTGCGCTCAGCGACCGCGGAAAGGCGACGGCGATTTTCCGTGTGCGGCGACCGCGGAAAGACGCCGGCCCCGGTACCTCCCGCGTCCGTCACTTCGGTTCTGCGCTCGGCCGAATTCCCACGGGCGTCGCTCTCTTTCCGCGCTCACAGACCACGGAAGGGGACACGCGTAAGCCCCCCAGCGATTCCGTACTCGTATAAAGTCTAATTTTGCAAATACGGTGAAAAAAAAATTATTTTTGCAATTACGTGAAGATGCTACAAAGTCAAATAAAAAAAATTCCCAGACTCGTCCCCGGAGCGCCTCTCCTCCCCTCCACGCGTCGGGCTGCCGTCTGCCCCTCGGTTTCTCCATCGAGGTGCCGCCTCTCCTTCCCTTTCTATCCGTCGGTCCTGTCCCGCCGCGTGAGGTAGCCAGGGTTGCTACTTAGCAGATCTCCCGAATGGTCTTGTCCTCCCGTTTGTGCTCTCATGTTCATGCGTGTGCTCGAGGCCTCAAGTGCTGACTGCTGAATAATGCTGTCCAAAGTATTTTTGGTAAACCGACAAAACCGAACCGAAATATTTCGGTTTATTAGGTTCGGCTGTTTATTTTAGCTTGGTTAATTCGGTTGGCATCTCTCAAAAACCGAAATAATTTAATACCGAATAAACTGACCGATAAAACTGTATAAACGGAGTGCCCACCGCTGCAAATGTTCCTGCCAAAAGAATGTCGCCCTAGCGAATCGATGATTTCATACTTTCGTGCCATTTCCCCAGTTTATTGGTCGTGTCCTCTGCAGCTGTTCTCTCGCTTATACAAGTTACGAAATTTACTTGCGTGAACTAGAGTTCCCAAAATTAGCACCTCGGTGAAAATACACATCTTATTGTCCTGCTAAAGTTTACTATGCCCTGCTGGAGTTAGTAATTCGCTGGATAGCATGCATCGTATACTGTATCACTTCAATGAGAATTTCTGCAATTGCTTTGCAATATTCAAGCCACAGCACATGAATGCTACTATAGCAATGAACACCTATGTAACGCCATGGGTGACGGCGGGGGTGCCCCTGGTGCATAGGCACAAAAAAAAAATCTACAAATTTTTTTTACCTAGGTATGAGGTATCATTAGTATACCAATAACATATTAGTATAGACTAATACTCTGTAATGCACAACTACCAAGTAGCAACCAGGCGTCCAGACCAACTGGCCAAGCCCTGAAGGCTGAAGCCTAATAGCCATCATGTGATCTTTCAGCCCAGACTGCCTAGTGGCCCACCAATCACGCCCTCAACTCTCTATCTCAAATTCTCAAGTGACCTAGTCTCTAATCTTTATTCTTTCAGCTCTCAGCCTCTCACAAAGAACAGGCAGCCGTCGGGCGCCGGCCGCTCTGAGACTCTGCGTCTCAGTCAAGCTGCAGGCGACAAGCAGTGATGGAGGGCGCTGGGCGCAGACGGTTGGCGGCAAGAGACTCGGGCAGTTTGAGTCAGGCTCAGGCTGTAGGCGAGAGCCGAGAGGCGACCTAGGCACGGGGCACCGCACACCTATAGCCAGCTCGGTAGCCACGCAGCGTTGCAGGCGTAGGGGAGCTAGGAGGTGGCCAGATTGCCAGAAGCCTAGAAGGTAATAAATAGGCAGTCCTATGATTTGTATATGTAGGCTGACTCTGGTTTGGGCATTTGGCCAATTAGAGATTGCAAAATTGAATGTTTCTTGTGATTTGTATATATAGGGCTAGGACAAGTTGAATCCTTGAAATGAAAAAGAATAGAAATATCATTTCTTTCTTTCGAGATGGCAAGGCAGTCAAACCAAAATCTGTTGAAGTGGAAACTACTCAAACTCAAGGAGGAGGAGGAACTGAAGCAAGTAGAAATAGAAATAAATTGGTTTTAGTTGTGGCTTCTTCAATTCCATCTGTGAATGCACCATCTCAATCTTAACACCAACCGCAAAGTGAAGCACAAGCAACAGACAATGTCAGTAATGAATTGGGTTATGATATTGAGCTTCTTCCACATGATCCCAACAAAATAATACCTATCACAAGCTATGCTATCAATGATCAAGATGCAGTTCGGAGAGGATCTATTCTTGAAGGCCCTTGCCAACCTCGTCAACATGATTTTTCTGTAAAGGAAATATCAGGTAAAAGGCACTGCTTCAATGTTAGTTGGTTTGATAAGTAAAATTGGATTGAATATAGTGTCGAGAAGGATGCTGCATTTTGCTTTGTCTGTTATTTGTTCAAGGAGAAATTTGTGGGAGGCGACAGTTTTGCTAAAGGAGGATTTAGAAATTGGAATATGTATGACTCAGTTGACAAGCATGTGGGTAGTATAAGATTTTTTTCAAGCACGGATTTAATGAGACTTTCTTTCCAACTTGATAACTTCATTGATGATATACGAAGTGATGATAGATTTAAGGGCCTGAAGAATCTCGGTGAGCTTTCTGCTAAGCTTGTTGAAACAAAGAAGCATGACATTTACAAGTTGGTATACTTGCTTCTCAAATTGGTATTGGTTCTACCGGTGGCAACGGTGAGCGTTGAAAGAGTATTTTCGGCGATGAATCTTGTGAAGAACAAGTTGAGAAATAGTATGAGCGATCAAGTATTGAATGATTGTTTAGTCACCTTTATAGAGCGAGATATTTTCTCGAAGGTTAGTGATGTTGATATAATCAAGTGTTTCCAAGGAATGAGATCGTGTCGTGTGGTATTGTGATTTTCATTAGCTATTTACGACTCTTTTATTCATGTAAAATTTTATTTGAACTATTTGTATTGCACTATTAACTAATTTAGAACTCTTTTTTGTAATTGTGTTGGACTTATAAAATTAGTTATGTGTCGTACAAGATTTTTTTTTATCCTTAAAGTGTGCGCTATCATTACTAAATTTCTGGCTCTACTACTGTGTAACGTGAATGAGTCTTCACACACCTATATTACTTGTCTTATGCATAGTAAAGTTCTTTCACTCCGTTATTGCTCTTGGGGCTGTTTCTTGCTTGCATTACTCACTCTAGAGTTCATCTCACATATTAATCTATTATTAATCGGCTTTGTGGCAGAATGGGTCGGAAGGCTGGTGGGCGGTACATAACCGGAAGAAGTTTGGTGGGTGTCGAGAAGTCTTGCATGCTGGAGATGGAAGTCTTGCATGCTGGAGATGGTGTCGTTCCTCAACTGCCTGGCCCTGAACAGGCAGAACGATGACAAGTCAGAAGGAGCTCTTGGTTGCTTGTGTGTACAGCTGGGATTTGGGCCGGACCGTGTCGTGCCAGACCGGTATGGCTCATCATGCTTCGGGCCGCGTCGTGCTGTGCCGGTTCGGTTCGGTCACCTTGTCGTGCCGTGCCGTGCTGGTCCACCTCACATTCGGCCATGTCTAGGCACGGCCCAAAGTCCGTTGTGCCGGGGTCATGCCGTGCCAGCAAACCTAGCCCTAAGTAATTATAGACGGCGAAGACGAAGGCGGCGATGGAGGCGGCGACCGCCATCTTCATTCCTCTCGTGCGGTCATACCCGCCTCATTAAAAACCTAGTTAAAATTGAATTAATTGCATAAAAACATAGGCACGAAAATATTTCGGGGAAAAGGTGAAATTTTCTTGATATTTTACAGATACAATGTTACTGTCTCGTTAAAAACCTTACGCCCCAGAGCGGGGTTCCCCGAGTAAGAAAAAGAGTACAGTAACAACATATATACATACTAACTACTCATCAATGTCGAGATCGTTCATACGTTCGAGGTCAGCGTACGCCTACACGATCTCAAGATCCTCTAGTTGATGCTGTTGCCGCTCTTTAGCTAATTCCCAGTTCTTGGCGCATGTGATTGCCTCCACCATCCTAGGCGTGAGGGATGATCTTCTTTCTTCAATTATTCTCCTGCCATCTTTGAGCGTTGCTTGAAGATCTGATGGACACCGGCACCAGAGAACATCCGTGCGAAATGTGATAGCACAGGAAATATCCGCTTGTTGTTCTTCCACCACTCGAGCAAGTCTATCTTTCCACCGGAAAGATCAGGATTGATGTTTGCAAAATCATGCTCCAAGTAGTCGTTTAGCTCTGAGACAGAATTCCACAAGGGGGCTTCCTGAGACTGAGAGAACGAAGAACTGGATTTGCCCTTTAGCTTCTTCCACAAGTGGGATGTCAAGCTTTTCTTTCCTTATTGTGTCTGCTGTGAGGCTTCTGATCTCGCGCTGCTGCCGAACTTGTCATGATACATGTGGAAAACACGAAAAAGCTCCTCTTTGACATGTGCATAAGCTTCTGAGTAATCAAGACCAAGGCATTCACCTATTCCCTCCATACCGATCTACAAACCTGGCTTTTCGTAGGATCGAAAATAATAACAAAGCAATACACGTGTGAAATAGAACTAAAATATTTAATAAAATTTTCCTCCATTAGTGGAACAGCATGACCTAAAAGGGGATCCTCCCTAAATTTGGCAATCTTGTCTACAATTAACCAAATAAATTCTATAACTAAGCAAGAGGTAGGGTAATAAACACCAGATAACATCTTTGTTGCATTATAAAAATGGTGTAAAAACTGTCGAAAATGACTAGCAATCTGTCAATCTGAATTAGTAACTACCAATTCGTTGTTTTGAGAGTTAGCATTGACAAAAATAGATATGACATGTTCGCACCCTTGTAACTTCTTTAACATGATGTAGGTCGAGTTCCACCTCACCTTCATGTCAAGACCGAATTTTCTTGGCTCCTTCCCATTGGCTACGTGAGACTCATGAACAGCCGCCACTTGTGGGGAATTTGTGAGGCAGTGAACGGCGTCGCGGACACTGTTCAAATATCCATCAATTGCTTGCATACCGTCTTGAAGATATGGCATACGCATCTCTAGTGGAGAACATAACCACCAATATACGTCTGCAATCTTGGGGTGAGGATGTTCATAGCAGTCGTGTTCGCTGATGCGTTATCAAGAGTTATATAAGCAATCTTATTATCTATCTTAAAATCATCAAGTACGTGTAATATACGCTCGGCAATGGCCTCTCCCGTGTGTGATTCGTTAATTGCCTTAAACCCTATGACTCTCTTGTTTAGTTTGTAATTGTCGTCTAAATAATAGGCTACAACACTAAGGTAGGCACTTCTCTGGTGTGATGATCTGAAGTTATAGCAAAAGAGAACTGAACTTGTAGGAATTGTTCTTTTAGCTCTACTAGTTCCTTATGATACAGCCGTAAAATATTAGATGCAGTGGTTCTCCCACTAACATGTTGGTACCGTGGGCAAAAGCCGCGTTGGACCATTCTTTCGAACGCGCGGCTTTCACCCATCCTAATCGGTTGATCTTTCGTAACAATATATCTAGCGATTTCCTCACGGGTAGAAAGCGGTTTGTATACCCAAGTACTTACAGAGCCATCGGCCTCGAAGTTTAGCTGTGTTTGTACTCCTCCCCCTCGGCTCTGCGCCCCGATCTTGCGCAAGCATGCCTTGTAGTGCTAGTTCAAGTGCCATGTCCCTACAGTTGTACGAGCAGTTAATTTAGCTTGGCAATAATTACATGTTGAGATATCTACTGTTTGGCCGTCTTGGATTTCCTAGCTCCAAGTCCTGTGCTTCCAGCAATTTGTCCTTCGTCCAGACCCGCCAATGTTGTCGTCCATGGACACGGGAGAGAACTCTGGAGTCCCCATTGGCTCCGGACTACCCTGATACTACTCGTAGCCCTCCACACCATCCATATGACGGTCATCCATACCGTAGTCTCCCATGCTTGGCGAGAACTAGCGAGCATCAACGGGAGTCGGAGGAGGAGGAGGACTAGGAGCGCGGTGGCGAGAGCTTACACTAAGTCGCCCTGCTGTCCTTTTTGTGCTCCGACTCCTCGATAGCTCCTTGGTGCTTCGACTCCTTGGCAGCATAATGGATGGATGGTGAATAAATGGGGAGAGTAGATGGCTGTTGAAGAAATGGGGAGAGTAAATGAATGATGAAGAAATGAGGTGAGTTGAGAGTGGATGAATAAATGAGCACGAAGCTTCGTTTTGTAGGCACGGTCGCACGGTAGAGCCGTTGTCTCTCGCGATTCTGCATCTGTGAATGTTGCTAATGACCCGTTATCACATCAATTTTATGTCGTGTCATGTCTCTCTGTCTCTCTGTGCTTGCCCGTTGTCTCTTGCTTTTTCCCTGGATTCCCTCTGCCTGTCTCAATCGATTCAAAAGAAAGCAAAGCATCGGTCCTCTCCTCAGCAAAGCATCGGTCCTCTCCTCACCAGTCACCCGTTGGAGAAAGCAGATAGAGTGCAGCTTTATTTGGGAATCCAATGCACGGTCAATCATTCAATCCCCCACCCACCCCACTTCCTTCCCCCAATCTCCTCATTCCTCTCTTCCTTCCCTCAATCTTCCGGTCCAGCGCCCCTATCGCCGCCTCCCCTTGGTGCCCACGCGCTGCCTCTAGTGCCTCCGGCTTGCCTCCGCCTGCCGCCAGCCTGGCCCCCATCCCCCCACCTCCTACCGGCCACTAGGTACCAGGGCACCAGGCCATGAGGCGGTCAGCCGAGTGGTGCAGCGGGAGGTGAGGAGGCACGGTGGAGGAGGCCGAGCGGCGCGGCGGGAGGCGAGGAGGCGCGGTGTAGGAAGACGAGTGGCGCGGGAGCCGAGGAGGCGGATGAGCGTGGCTGCGTGGCGCTGGGCACACCGGGCGGAGGCTTGTCGCTTGTGTGCGCCATCTTGCTTTTGGCTGCCTCTGCCTCGACAAGAACGCTCTGACTTCTCGTCGCCAGATTGCCGGACCCGCCTTCAGGTCTCTCGGCTGTCTCTGGCGCGGCCCTCGCCTCGTCGGTCGGCCCTATCTTGCCGGCTCGGCAGCTCGGCGTCCGGCCGCCCGCCTTGGTCCTCCGCGCATGGCAAGGTGCCGCGCCTCACCTCCTCCCTGGCTCTCCTCTTCTCCCTCCCATTTCTTTCTCTTCTTACTTCCTAGGAGGCGGAGCGGCGGGTCACGCCGGCGTCTTTGGGCGTGCCACCCGTCTTTGGCCGTCTGGCGTGTCGGGTCGGCCGAGCACGGCATGCCACACGAGGCTGTCTGCCGTGCCACCGTCGTGCCATCTTCAGTAGGCCCACCCGCCCGCCGTCCGTCTGCGGTCTACTGCTCGCCACGTGGCGTGCTGGGTGTGCTTGGGCCATCCGAGCCGTGGCCGGACCTCGAGCGAACGCGGAATGGCCCTTACCGACTCCCACCTCTACTTGTGTATATGAATAGGATTCACAGCACACATATATTCGATGTATGGGCCGATATATATATGGTGTGTTTGGTTGTCTGCATAGAGTTGGCTTGCATAAGTAGATGCAAGTTTTTTAGTGTTTGGTTGCCTGGTTGGATAAGTGAGCCACTGAGTGGATGCAAGATTGCCTCTCGAGCCAGGCCCAAGGGAAACGCTCGATTCGAGCTTCCCTCCTTAACCAGGCTGAGCGCATGCAGGCTGGCCAACGCTCATGAGTCTATTCACCTTCTCCCGCGCCAGATACAGTAACCAAACAACATCTCATCACACCCTGGCCCAACAGAAATAGGCAACCAAACAACTTATCATTGCATCCACTCAGTCTAGTTAGGTTCAGCTTGAATGACACATACGGGCCAGGCTAGGGACATGCAGGCAACCAAACACACCCATACACGTGCATGTGCAATCATCTCCACTGATCAAGGAGAGGATAAGCAATTTGCTAATCTATCTTGGAATACAGGAAAGCTAGCTATACATGCCAAATATACAATGTCATGCAAGGCAAGTCAAGATATTTGCTAACACCCCGCCGCAGTCTGAGCATAGGAAGGACAAATCCATAGGCTGGAATGGAATTCATGTATGACAGCAGTCGACCAGCCTTTGGTCATCACATCTGCAAACTGCTTGCTGGAGGGGACGTGCAGAACACGAAGCTCACCAAGGGTGGCCTTTTCTCATACGAAGTGCACATCAAGCTCAATGTGTTTCGTGCGGCGGTGATGAATCAGATTGGTGGACATGTAGACGGCCGAAACATTGTCACAATGTACAACAATTGCCTTAGAGAGCGGCTGACGCAGTTCATGATGGAGTTGACGGAGCCAACAGCATTTAGCAGTGGCGTTGGCGACGGTGCGATATTCAACCTCCGCACTAGAACGGGACATGATGGGCTATCTCTTGGAGGACCATGAGATCAAGCTATCACTGAGAAATACACAATAACCGGAGGTGGAACATCATGTGTCTGGGCAACCGGCCTAGTCTGCATCGGAATATGCCACAAGGTCCGAGGACAGGGAGGCGTGGAGCTATAAACCGTGGGAGGTGGTACCTTGGATATATTGCAAGATGCGCATGACAAGAGTCATGTGACAATCACGTGGATCATGCATATGAAGGCAAACTTATTGCACAACATAAGCGATGTCAGGACACGTCATCATGAGGTATTGTAAGGCACCAACCAAACTGCGATAGTGGGAGACATTCGTAAGAGGAGAACTGGATATAGAGGAGACTTTCGGTCGGGTATCAATGGGCATGGTGGCAGACTTACAAGAAGTCATGCCGACCCTGTCAAGGAGATCCTCGGTGTATTTCTTCTGAGAAAGACAGACACAGGTGGAGGAACGGGTGACAGAAATGCCCAAAAAAAATGTAGAGGACCCAAATCCTTCATGGAGAACTCATCGTGAAGACGCGAGATAATGAGGTGAAGGAGGGAGTCGGAAGAGGTTGTCAAGGCAAAGTCATCAACGTACAAGATGAGATATGCGACATTAGAACCTCGACATAGCTCGAACAGGGAGGGGTTGGAAACAGTGGTTGTGAAGCCAAGGGTATGGATAAAAGTAGCAAACTGCTTGTAATAGGCACAGGGAGCCTGCTTCAGCCCATACAAGGACTTTGAAAGAAGACAAACATGATCCAGTTTCGACGTGTTGACAAAGCCGGCCGGTTGCTACCAATAGACTGTCTCGGACAATAACATCGTGAATGAAGGCGTTCTTGACATCAAGTAGGTGCACAGGCCATTGCCGGGAGGCAGCAAGACTTAGCACAGTACGGATAGTCGCTGGCTTAACAACCGGACTAAAAGTCTCATTGAAATCCATACCAAGGCATTGAGAGAAACCACGCACACCACAATGGGCTTTATATATGTCGAGAGACCCATCAGAATGAAGCTTGTGGCCAAAGACCCATTTACCTGTGACAACATTCACGCCAGGAGGGTGAGGAACGAGTACCCAAGTCTCATTGGCAACCTAGGCATGATGCTCCTCTTGCATAGATTGCAGCCAGTGCAGATCATGAAGAGCAGAGCGCACAGACTTAGGCAGTGGAAAGATGCCGGCAGTGGGTGAAGTAGTGGAAGTGACATTGGCATATTTTGTGTTTAGTTTGAAGATGATGTTTTTGCTTCGCGTGATCATTAGATGAAACAAAGGAACGGGAGTTGCATCCGAAGCAACAGCTGTTGGGTGGGCTGCTACATCACGAGAAAAAGGGGTGGCGGTAGGGAAAAGAAGCGCTGCGATAGAAGGTGATAGAGTTGCTCAGGCAGGAAAATCAGGAGCTGTGGCAGAGATTTTGGCAGGTGATCGGAACACCGTGATAGCCGATAGCTATGGTTGGGGAAAGATAGGAGGATCGGAATCAAGGAAATCCAAAGAAGGTGGTGAATCCAAAGGGGTGGCTAAAAGAGGAAAAGGTGTTTCATCAAAATAAACATGACGGGAAGTGATGATACGATGAGAACTAAGATCATAACACCGATAGCCCTTGTGATCGGCTAGGTAACCAAGGAACACACAGGCAGAGGAACGAGGAGAAAGTTTATTTGGTGCGGTGGCAATCATGTTTGAGTAACAAAGGCACCCAAATACACCCAAATGACTGTAGTCACAAGGAGCACCAAAAAGAATCTCAAAGGGAGAGAGAAGGCAGTTAGGTTTGCACAGCCAGCGGTTGATAAGATATGTGGCAGTGGCAAGAGCCTTAGCCCAGAAGTGAGGATGCATGTGAGAATGGAAAAGAAGTGTTCGAATAACATTGTTGATGGTACAGATTATTCTCTCAGCATTCCCGTTTTGTTGGGAGGAGTACGGACAAGAAAGACGGAGCACGATGCCATGCTAGGCAAAGGAGCAGCAAGAGGCATGGTTGTCGAACTCACATCCGTTGTCAGTCTGGACATCAAGGAGGGGAAGCTGAAATTGAGTTCGTACATAAGCATGGAAAGAAGTGATGAGAGAAAACACATCGGACTTGCGTCGTAAGGGAAACATCCATGCATAATGACTGAAATCATCAAGAATAACAAGGTAGTACTAATATCCTGAGATGCTAGGAATTGGGGAGGTTCAAAAATCATAGTGAGTGAGTTTAAAGGGAGCAATAGTAAATGATGTAGACTTTGAAAATGGCGAACGGACATGTTTTCCAATTCGACGGGCATGACAAGTAGAGATGCCCCTGTTATTACATGAAGAATTAAAAGAGCCTAGTGCACAAGAAAGTGCATCACAACGAGGATGGCCAAGTTATTGATGCCAAAGGTCGACATAGGTGGTGCTAGCGTGGAGACTCTATGGAGGGGCTGTGGAATGTGGGAGAAAATCCGGTAAAGATCACCATGACTGTTACATCGCAGTATGTCCGTCCGTGTGCATAGATCCTTAACAGAGAAACTAGATCGCTCAAACACAACGGAGACAAAGTTGTCACGAGTAAATGAACAAATGGAGACAAGGTTTTTAATAAGATGTGGAGCTGTGATGGACATGTTGCCTTAGTTGAGGTTGCGGAACTCAAACTGAACGTAGATCACATGGGTGGGCTTATTGTCTTGGAACAGATCGATGATGCTTGTCTAGACGAAATGGGTGGTGTCGTCAGGTTGCATAACAATCCCAAGGATCTCCATGGAGACCATTGTGAGGACTGGGAAATTCGGCTTGTAATGCTTAACCATCCACTTGGTCCTAGCATCGCAAACAAAATATCTCATGCCTCGAGATACATGTACTTCCCAAGATTTGTAGTACACATACCCCTTTACAAAATCATGCATCAATTCCATACAACATAAAGAACCGAAGCACAACTAAGCAAAACAAAAGACATACATAATAGAGTTATTACAAAAGGGGCCGATCGGCCAAAGACAGTTAAATACTAAATAAACAGCGGAAGCAAAAGCCATAAGATGGCGATAAACAAGAGCCAATTAGTGTGCCTTTAACCCACAAGGCAACCAACCGGGCCGCCAACCTAGTCGTCAAACCCGCCGCATAGCTCACAAAAGTGGATCCCTTGGGGATCAGCATCCTCCTCTACAACATTTAATTAAGCAAAGCAAATGAGTACAAAAATATACTCGCAAGACTTACGTGTAGTGTAACAGCCTATACATAGCTACATGCAAGCTTATTTAAGTGGAGGAGGTTCTAGACTCATTTTCAGCATAAAGCAAGTTTTCATTTGCAATAATGTAATACATTTAAAGCAATCTTTGCAATCTATTTTTATTGGATAAAAACAACGAGATAACAAGTAACAATAATAAAAAGACATCCTAGAAGTGGCTAACACAATAACCACCACAACAATAGCATGAATTCCCCATTCATACCACCCACATCAAGTTTTAATTAAAGGTTATACTCTAGTTCTTGCACGACCTTACCAAGCATGTCCATAACCTAGGACGAGGCTATTAGAATAGTTTGAACCCTGCAGGGGTGTACCAATGTACCCACACGTCAGATTGCCTTTTTGCCACATGATTAAGCACACTTTCGAAGGTATGCCGGCACGGCTAAGTCCTACGAGACATTTCCAATATTGTGCATTAACTATGAGTCGCCTGTATGGATAGAAACCCATACGTTGAGACAGGGTCATTGTAAAGCCGAAAGTCAACTACCACTATAGGGTAAAGCTCCCGGACAACTACAATGCCCTTCGGTGGGGAGAACCTAATCAGGATTCCACTCCCGCTAACCCACACATAACCACAAGTTTCTTTTTTCAACACAACACACACACACAACCTCCTGCGACTCGGAGCTAACACACGCCAATGTACTAAGTCAAGAGAGGTCTCATATCCCCCTCGTGTGGTTAGCACGCAATAATCGCTTGGCTTAGTGACACAAGTAACTCGGTCCTTGTTGACCCGGGCACCATTCTAGTCACACCATAAGATCACACCATCAACCATTGTGCCCAAGTCTCAAACATTTCATTTTCAGTTTCAGTTTTTGACTTTACAAAGTACAAAGCACAAAGTGCTGAGCATAATGATAATAATAATTTTGTGTGATCAAAGTTATTGACTAAGTCGATAATCACCAATTCTACCTAAGAGCTAAGCATTTCTAAGCATGACACCGTAAAGACAATAAAAGAGCATAATTCAACCACCAGGCTCTAATTCACCAGCGAGATTAATAACTTAAGTTTAGTGGCAGGGGATGAACAATTTAAGGGCAACCATGCAATAGGATTAGCTACCTCTAATCGGTAAAATTAACTTTGACACAAAAGCATGCATACATACAATTTGTAAACAAAGTATTAGACTTTAAAAGTAATGGGATTATTATGATCAAACTGCTTGCCTTGTTGGAGTTGCTCAGTTTGCTGCAAAGGAGCACTTTCGTTATCAACGGACTCGTCGGCACCTAACGAAAAGAACTGATAAGAACGAAGAACACCGAAACGACTCAAAAACCAAAGTTAACCAAAATCCATGAAATTTGCACAGCAGGTAGAGCATGATTTTTAAGGAATTTAGCAACAAGAATCAATCGAATGGGATACTTGATGCTAAAGTTATGGCCAAAACAATTTTGGTCGGCTGAAAAAATGCTGAAAAATTCACTTCATTTACTATTCATCCGAAATTAAATTTTTGGTGCAAATTTCCAGAGAGGTGGTGCACCTGAAATTTTTATGGTAAACAGAGCACCTCATAAGATGAACAACACAATTTCATTCACCACATTTGGAGCTAGGATGCATTTTCGATGATTTTTCAAAGACATGAAAAAGGACATAATACAATTGCAACCACATAAACTTAAAAGATAACAACATGCCTAAAACCTATTCTACAATTGAGCACATTAATAGAGGAAACCAACAAACTTGGTTTCACTCAAAAAGGAGTTACAGATAAATACTTATGCATTTTTTAAGTTAAATGAATTTTTAAAGCATAAATACAGCTAAACCGAAATTAAATCAATTAACAGATTTTTCTGGAGCAAAACTAAGCTTCCAACCATTTTTAGATTAAATCTTAGTTAAAACTAGAGCTAACAAAATTTGAATCAATCGAAAAGGATTTAAAATGAATTAGTTATGCAATTTTAAAGTTTATTACAATTTTCAGTTTAGAAATAAAGCTTACCGGGCTCCTGAAATAATAAACTCAAAGGAAACACGCGGCAAAACGTGGGCCTTTGATTTGAAATCGGACGGCCCACATGAATCAAAGCGCACAGCCGCGCGTGCACAAGATGCAAACGAAACCATTGGATCTAGATCCAACGATCCTCGTTGATCGAACCTTCGAACGGTCCGAACGTTCAAACGAACGTGGGCCGTCGATCTCGTGATGAGTGGCTGAGAGCGAAGCAACGTTCGGACGGTCTGAACGTTCACGCAATCTCAGCCGTTGCTCAAGAATCGGACGGCCAAGGCTACGGGGAGGTCCGGGTGGTCCGAAGGCCCCGCAGATCTCAACCGTAGATCTTAACATGGACCGCTGACGTTCGGTGGTCCGAATGTTCACAACGATCTAGATTGTTGGATCTAGATCGGACGGTGAAGGTTCAGTGGTCTGAACGTCCCACACGATCTAAGCCGTAGATCAAGAAATGAACGGCTGAGGTTCGGTGGTCCGAACGTTCAATCTGATCTGGGCCACAAATCTCACAACGAACGGTCCAAGATCATCCAAGGTGTTGCGCATGCGCCCGAAGGGTTTTAAGAGGCTGGGCCCCACTGTCAGCGACTGTAGGCCACACACATGTGTTTAAAGCGCCCCGGGGGGTTTAAAGGCGTGGGCTCGTGGGTCAGTGACGGTAAGGCACGGATTAGGACAACGATTAATTGCTTAACACATTGATTAGTAGTGATTAATCAATTAATGACCAGATCTCTGTTTGAAAGCGGCGCACAGTGCGCGAGAGACACGGGCCCACCCGACAGAGACACAAAGGCACACTTAAGGCTTGATATTAATTACTAAGCACTCGTTAACACGGATTAATCAATGATTAGCAATTAAGAAGAGAATCTTTGTGTTAATCAGGTACGACACAGTGCCAGCCCATCCGACAAAAACCCGAAGGGCTTCTAAGGCTTGCCGCCGGCGACGTGGACCACGCCGGCGCCGACCAAGGGCCAAAATGAGACTGCAATAGCCACGCGCACACGCTGGTGGTGGTGGCAACCACGGAGGAGGACCACATTGGCGGCTAGCCAGAGAAGAACGGCGGCGCTATACATGGCCGAAACCGAAAACAGCAAAAAGCTCCGTAGCGGTTCAAAGAAGCGGGTGCCCAAGCTTCTAGGGACTATTAGGGAGCTACCTTAGCACAGGAGAGGCAAGGAGGCAGCCGAAGAAGCTCCGGCTACGAAGAAGCTTGCCAGCCTTGAAGAAGATGAAGTGGAGGTGACGCCTTTTGCAAAAATAATAGCACCGGGTCATCGGGTTAGCTCCATTAGTGCTCAAGGAAGGTCCATGAGCAAAGAATTGAAGAAAGGAGCCACTTACCGGACTTGAGGAAGAAAAGGTTAAACTTCGGCCGAATTTGAACAAACCCCAAATTTGACAATCTCTGTGAATGTCAAACAAAATTAAGTTAGGGGATTTGCTTAAGATGATAAGAGGCTCAAAAGGACACGAAAAGATTTGAAGAAGAACCATCGATTTGTCAGGTCGACAAAGCTTGCTTGTCAGCCGACAATGGTGGTTTTGGGGATTTTGTGAATTGAGCTCAACCAAGCACAGAGGAAATTAGGTTAAGCAAGAGGGGTGTTTAAAGAAAGCAAAGAAGGAGCTCAAGGGCTTTTTATAGCCAGAGGGGCACGGGTTGAGCTAGGGTTAAGCTCCATGGTGAGCTTAGCCCACGGCTTGGTTCACAGCTCTGCCAAGGACACGGAGGGGATGGGAGCTACAGAGGAGGGCCACTTTGGGGGCTAAAGCACTCGCAACATTAATTAGCAAAGAAGAAAGAGTCGCAGGAGACACTGGAGTGGACAATGCTTCTGTCGCCCATGCCATGCGCTGGCCATTGCTCTTTGGTGTGCACTCGAGTCAGAGGAAGAAGGAGAACAGGTGCGGGCCCACTTGTCAATGAGCCAAAGAAAAAACGGGTTGAGCCAAACCCATTTGACCCGAGTCAAAGCTTGCTGACTGTTAGATGGAGATCCAACGGCCCACAGGCACGCGCCACTTTGGACTGGACCCGAGTGCATTAAGTTGATCAGGTTCAACCATGTGGCCTGAGTCGGATTCGAGTTCAACAGTAGGGTTGACTAGGGTTTTAATTCGAACTGAGACTTGGAAGAATTATTAGAGGTAGCAAACTAACTCCCAAAATTATGAAATTTTGACTGGAGGTTCCTAGCTCTAGGATTAACCTTGCATAAAATTTTTAGAGGTTTTTATGCACAGTATTTTTCTCCAAAAATTCTGCAAAGTTTGTTCTAGGGTTTGACCAAGGTCAAACTGGTTTGACTGCCTCTTAAAAATTATCAAATAATTTTTAAAAATTATGACATTTTTCAGAGGAGTCACACAGCAGCCCTAGAACCAAGAAAAAATATTTCTAGAGGTTGCACACAAGATCTTCAACAAGGAGGTCATGACTGCAATCTATTGGAGATTTAAGTTTTTGAATTCCACAATTCCTTTACAAGAATTACAGAAAAGTTCAAAAACTTCAAGATGCAAGAAAAGTTTTAATTTCTACTCATTTTCTTACGTTTGAAACACACACACAGATTTGGGATGTTACAAACCCCACCCCCCCTTACAAAAATCTCGTCCCGAGATTGGGCTCACTTGGAAAAGAAAGATGGGTAGTCCGCACGCAGACGATCTTCCCGTTCCCAAGTAGCTTCATCCTCGGAATGATTTGAGTACTAAACTTTGAGGAATTTGATGGCACGATTCCTTGTTCTTCGTTCGACCTCTTCAAGGATGCGAGCAGGGTGCTCGCGATAGGTCAAATCTTCTTGAACATCAAGAGTTTCCAACGGAGTTTCCTCGGTTGGAACACGGAGGCACTTCTTCAACTGGGACACATGGAACACATCATGTACCCCCTCAAGTTCAGCAGGCAATTTTAACTTATAGGCAACAGCCCCTTTCTTCTCCATAATGCGGTAAGGACCAACATATTGAGGAGCTAACTTGCCCTTGACGCCGAAACATTGATAGCCCTTCAAAGGAGAGACTTTGAGATAAACAAAGTCATTGGGCTCAAAACTCAACTCACGACGGCGACGATCCACATAGCTCTTTTGCCTTGATTGAGCCGTGCGCAAACGATCACGAATAAGCTGAACTTGACTCTCGGCCTCATTGATCGAGTCTGGACCAAAGAAAAGTCTTTCGCCGGTCTCAGACCAATTCAACGGGGTTCTATAGTTTCTCCCATATAAGGCCTCAAAAGGTGCCATGCTGAGACTGGCTTGAAAGCTGTTGTTGTATGAAAACACGACGAATGGCAAGCATTTCTCCCAATGCTTCCCATAGGAAAGAACACAAGCACGGAGCATGTCTTCCAAAACTTGATTGACCCTTTCGGTCTGGCCATCCGTTTGAGGGTGATATGCTAAGCTGAAAGAAAGGCGAGTTCCCATAGCCTCTTGCAAGCTATGCCAAAACCGAGAAGTGAACAGAGAATCACGGTCTGACACAATCGTCTTCGGCACACCATGCAAACTCACGATGCGGGCTATGTAGAGATCCGCCAAAAGACCTACACGAAGGTCGGTCTTGACAGGAAGGAAATGAGTCACTTTAGTCAATCGATCGATGACAACCCAAATGGCATCATTTTTCTTCAGTGACCTGGGTTGACCGGTGATAAAATCCATCCCGATCGAATCCCACTTCCACTCAGGCACTGGCAAAGGCTGAAGTAGGCCTGCTGGACACTGATGTTGGGCCTTGACACGACGGCACACGTCGCACTCGGCAACGAACTTCGCGATCTCCCTCTTCATTCGGGTCCACCAAAATCTCTACCGGAGATCTTGATACATCTTCGTGGCCCCGGGATGAATGGACAAAGGAGAATCATGGGCTTCACGCAGGATCAAATTCCGCAATTCCATGTCCTTTGGAACCACAAGGCGCTGTCCAAACCTCACAACACCAAGATCATCTTCTGAGAAGCACTTGGCTGTTCTGTTCTTGACATTCTCCTTTATTCGGTTCACTCCAGCGTCCGAGTGCTGAGCAGCCTTGATTTGATACACCAAGGTTGGTTGCACAACCAGGGCAGCAAGGGACCCATGCTCAACTAATCCCAAATTGAGACGCTGAAATTCTTCAAGAAGGGCGGGCTGCGGCTCCTTGAGCAACAAGGTATTGCAATGCACCTTTCGACTAAGCGCATCGGCAATGACATTAGTCTTACCCAGATGATAGTGGACACCCATGTCATAGTCTTTGATCAATCCCAATCACCTTCTTTGCCTAAGGTTCAGATCGGGTTGGGTGAACAAATACTTCAAGCTTTTGTGATCCGAATACACTTCACAACGATTACCAATTAGGTAATGTCGCCAAATCTTAAGTGCATGAACCACTGCAGCTAGTTCCAAGTCATGGGTAGGATAGTTGAGTTCATGAGGTCTCAATTGCCTTGAGGCATAGGCCACTATCTTGCCTTCTTATATAAGGACACAACCGAGTCCTCGACGAGAAGCATCGCAAAAGATATCGAAACTTTGATGAACATCAGGAAGAACGAGAACGGGAGCTGTGGTCAAACGCCTCTTGAGTTCTTGAAAACTTTCCTCGCAAGCAGCGGACCACAAAAACTTCTTGTCCTTCTTGAGCAACTCAGTCATCGGCTTCGCGATCTTGGAGAATTCTTGATAAAGCGACGATAGTATCCCGCTAAACCGAGAAAACTCCGAACTTCGGTTACCGACTTGGGCTGACCCCAAGAGAGCACATCGCTGACCTTGCTAGGATCCATAGCTACGCCTCCTGCTGAAAGAACATGGCCCAAGAATGCCACTTCCTTCAACCAGAACTCGCACTTGCTGAACTTCGCATACAACTGGTGCTCACGCAGCTTTCCCAACACAAACCTCAGATGCGCAGCGTGTTCTTCATCATTCTTGAAGTAGATAAGAATATCATCGATGAAGATCACCACAAACTTATCCAAATACTCCATGAACACCGAATTCATGAGATTCATGAGCAGGGCAGGAGCATTTGTCAAGCCGAAAGACATGACGATGTACTTGTACAAACCATAACGAGTAGAGAAAGCCGTCTTAGGAATATCCTCAGGTCGGATCCTGACTTGATGATATCCCACTCTCAATTCAATCTTGGAGAAGACTCGACCTCCGGTCAACTGATCGAAGAGATCGTCGATGCGGGGCAACGGATACTTGTTCTTTACCGTTACTTCATTAAGCGGACGGTAATCGACGCACATACGCAAAGTATTGTCCTTCTTCTTTACAAAGATGACTGGACAGCCCCAAGGAGATGAACTACGGTGGATGAAACCCTTCTCTTGAAGCTCACCAAGTTGCTTCTTCAACTCCACCAACTCATTCGGTGGCATCCAGTAGGGCCTCTTTGAAATTGGGGCGGTACTGGGCGCCAACTCGATGATGAACTCGAGGTCTCGAACTGGGGGCATCCCAGGAAGATCTTCGGGAAAGACATCAGCGAAGTCACAAACCGTTGGGACTTCATGAATATCCAGAGCCGGCTTCGCTTCAAGCGCGAAGAGATGCGGTTCTTGCTGACTTTGCAAAAGCTTAACCCGCCACCGGAGGGACTTGTGAGGTAGACGAACTTCCTGGCACAATCGATTTGTCTTGAATGCTGGGACAACCAATCCATACCAAGAATCACATTCAAATTCGCTGAATTGAGGAGGATAAGATTTGCCAAAAATCCTACTGCCCCGATCTCAACAGAAACATCCGGACACTCAGTTTCAGCTGTCAACTCCGAACCGGGAGAGCGAATGAGCAACAGGACCAACAGAGGAGCAAAAAGAAGCTCACTAACAGCAGCAAAAGACTTAGATACAAAAGAATGAGAAGCTCCTGAATCGAACAAAACGGTAGCAACATGAGAGTTAACAAGAAGCGTACCCAACAAGACGTCAGGTGCCTCCTGTGCTCCCTCAGCGTAGATGTGGTTGATGTGGCCGCTTCCCACACCTTGGGTAGCAGGGACAACCTTCTGATCCTGAGAATGTCCACTTCCTTGCCCGCGTCCTCCATTAGGACGAGGGGCCGCGCCGGTCTTCTTAGGGCAACTATTCGCATAGTGACCCTTGACGCCATAAGAGAAACAAGTGACCTCGGCCGCTGGATTGCGGAGGCCACCTTGCTGACTCACAGGTGCACGTGGTCGAAACACGGCCTGCAAAAGACAAGGTGCAGGTGCTGAAACCTGAGGATGGGGCACCCGGGCTTGCCCGAAGTGGGGACGGGAGCTGGCCTTCGACGACTTCCGGGACTCCCACTTGCGCTTGTGGGACTCTCCCAGCGCTCTCCCCTTGTGCTTCGCGACAATGGCCTTGTCGACCAAGGTCTGAAAGTTGGGGAAGTCAACGATAGATAGCTTGTCCTGCAGCTCCTCGGACAAACCATCCATGAACTTCTCCTGCTTGGCCTCATCAGTGGCCACCTCTCCTAGAGCATAATGAGCCAAAAAGTTAAACTCGTACAAATACTCCGCCACTGACCTGTGCCCTTGCTTGAGTGAGAGAAACTCCTTCTTCTTGAGCTTCATCAAGCCGGCGGGGATGTGAGCCCGACAGAAGGCAATACGTAACTCCTCCTAAGAGACGATGTGGCCCTCGGGCTGCATCGCCAAGAAACTCTCCCACCACGAAAGGGCTGCACCTTCCAGCTGATGGGAGGCAAAGAGTGTCTTTTCCTGATCCTGACACTGAGCAACGTTGAGCTTTCGCTCAACCAGACGTAAGCTACCGCTCTGCGTCGATGGGTCCTCGACTGGAGAAAGTGGGCGGTGAGGCGGCGAACTCCGAGAGTCCCCTCTCGGCCGATGTCCCCCTCCTCCCCGATCCGGAGGCAACAGAAGAGTGGAGGTATTGCGCGCAATAGCCTCCAAGATCCTTGTCTGGTCCAATCGGTTTCGCTCGATCTGAGCGAGAACCTTGGCCATGGTCGGAGGAGGCGGGAGCTCCTCATCCAGACCAGCTGATTGGCCTTGACCGCTTCGAGTCCTTCCAGCCATCCTATTCCGAAGAGATGGGTTAGCAACAAAACCCGAAAACTAAAAGCCAAAGAAAAGCCAACGACTAGGGGAATAGAACATCACCCTAATCGAAAAGCCAACAAGACCGTAAAGAAAAGAACTCTAAAAGCTTGCAAAAAGGCTCAAGAAACAGCAAGAAACCACAAGACTAAAGCTCAACTTCCCGACACAACTAACCCGTATTGAATGAACGAGTAATCGATTGAGAAGGCAAAATTTCATAACGGCATTCTAGCTCTAATACTCCTACAAAGCAAGGTAAAACCAGCAAAAGTGGTGTTAGATACTTAGCCAACTAGAGCTTGTTGTCCAGAAAACTTGCTTGTTGTCCAAAAATGCTTGCTTGCTGTCCAGATTTGAAATCCAGCTCCAAGCACTTCTATTCTTCATCAAAAGACAGCCAAAACTTCAAATTTGCAACTCTCAATGGTTCCCCCAAAAACCGAAATGAAACAAAGACAACAACCTTTTGGAAGAAGGAGAGGAAAACAACTTTTAAAATTCAATTGTGAGCAAGGTGAGATAAGCAATCTAAGATAGGTAAGGAGCAAAATCTGAGAACTTACTTAAGCTTTCATAAACCATTTGATATTTTGAAACTAAGTTTTTCAAAACATCCTAAAGACGACCAAGCTAAGGCTTTCTATGGTCAGTATGGCTCTAATACCAACTTTGTGAGGACCGAAAAATTCGGCTTGTAATGCTTAACCATCCACTTGGTCCTAGCATTGCAAACAAAATATCCCGTGCCTCGAGATACATGTACTTCCCAAGATTTACAGTACACATACCCCTTTACAAAATCATGCATCAATTCCATACAACATAAAGAACTGAAGCACAACTAAGCAAAACAAAAGACATACATAATAGACTTATTACAAAAGGGGCCGACCGGCCAAAGACAGTTAAATACTAAATAAACAGCAGAAGCAAAAGCCATAAGATGGCGATAAACAAGAGCCAATTAGTGTGCCTTTAACCCAAAAGGCAACCAACCAGGTCGCCAACCTAGTCGTCAAACCCGTCGCACAGCTCACAAAAGTGGATCCCTTGGGGATCAGCTTCATCCTCTGCAACATTTAATTAAGCAAAGCAAATGAGTACAAAAATGTACTCACAAAACTTACGTGTAGTGTAACAGCCTACACATAGCTACATGCAAGCTTATTTAAGTGGAGGAGGTTCTAGACTCATTTTCAGCATAAAGCAAGTTTTCATTTGCAATAATGTAATACATTTAAAGCAATCTTTGCAATCTGTTTTTATTGGATAAAAACAGCGAGATAACAAGTAACAATAATAAAAAGACATCCTGGAAGTGGCTAACCCAATAGCCACCACAACAATAGCATGAATTCCCCATTCATACCACCCACATCAAGTTTTAATTAAAGGTTATAGTCTAGTTCTTGCACGACTTTACCAAGCATGTCCATAACCTAGGACGAGGCTATTCGAATAGTTTGAACCCTGCAGGGGTGTACCAATGTACCCACACGTCAGACCGCCTTTTTGCCACATGATTAAGCACACTTCTGAAGGTATGCCGGCACGGCTATGTCCTACGAGATATTTCCAATATTGTGCATTAACTATGAGTCACCCGTATGGATAGAAACCCATACGTTGAGACAGGGTCATTGTAAAGCCGAAAGTCAACTACCACTATAGGGTAAAGCTCCCAGACAACTACAATGCCCTTCGGTGTGGAGAACCTAATCAGGATTCCACTCCTGCTCACCCACACATAACCACAAGATTCTTTTTTCAACACAACACACACACACAACCTCCTGCGACTCGGAGCTAACACACGCCAATGTACTAAGTCAAGAGAGGTCCCATATCCCCCTCGTGTAGTTAGCACGCAATAATCGTTTGGCTTAGTGACACAAGTAACTCGGTCCTTGTTGACCCAGGCACCATTCCTGTCACACCATAAGATCACACCATCAACCATTGTGCCCAAGTCTCAAACATTTCATTTTCATTTTCAGTTTTTGACTTTACAAAGTACAAAGGACAAAGTGCTGAGCATAATGATAATAATAATTTTGTGTGATCAAAGTTATCAACTAAGTCGATAACTGCCCAATTCTACCGGTAGCTAAGCATTTCTAAGCATGACACCGTAAAGACAATAAAAGAGTATAATTCAACCACCGGGCTCTAATTCACCGGCGAGATTAATAACTTAAGTTTAGTGGCAGGGGATGAACAATTTAAGGGCAACCATGCAATTGGATTAGCTACCTCTAATCGGTAAAATTAACTTTGACACAAAAGCATGCATACATACAATTTGTAAACAAAGTATTAGACTTTAAAAGTAATGGGATTATTATGATCAAACTGCTTGCCTTGTTGGAGTTGCTCAGTTTGCTGCAGAGGAGCACTTTTGTTATCAACGGACTCGTCAGCACCTAACGAAAAGAATGAAAAGAACCGATAAGAACGAAGAACACCGAAACGACTCAAAAACCAAAGTTAACCAAAATCCATGAAATTTACACAGCAGGTAGAGCATGATTTTTAAGGAATTTAGCAACAAGAATCAATCGAATGGGATACTTGATGCTAAAGTTATGGCCAAAACAATTTTGGTTGGCTGGAAAAAGGCTGAAAAATTCACTTCGGTTACTATTCATCTGAAATTAAATTTTTTGCGCAAATTTCCAGAGAGGTGGTGCACCTGAAATTTTTATGGTAAACAGAGCACCTCATAAGATGAACAACACAATTTGATTCACCTCATTTGGAGCTAGGATGCATTTTTGATGATTTTTCAAAGACATGAAAAAGGACATAATACAATTGCAACCACATAAACTTAAAAGATGACAACATGCCTAAAACCTATTCTAAAATTAAGCACATTAACAGAGGAAACCAACAAACTTGGTTTCACTCAAAAAGGAGTTACAGAGAAATACTTATGCATTTTTCAAGTTAAATGAATTTTTAAAGCATAAATACAGCTAAACCGAAAGTAAATCCATTAACAAATTTTTCTGGAGTAAAACTATGCTTACAACCATTTTTAGATTATATCTTAGTTAAAACCAGAGCTAACAAAATTTGAATCAACCGAAAAGGATTTAAAATGAATTAGTTATGCAATTTTAAAGTTTATTACAATTTTCAGTTTAGAAATAAAGCTTACCGGGCTCTTGAAATAATAAACTCAAAGGAAACACGCGGCAAAACGTGGGCCTTTGATTTGAAATCGGATGGCCCACGCAAATCAAAGCGCATAGCCGTGCGCGCACATGATGCAAACGAAACCGTTGGATCTAGATCCAACGGTCCGAACGTTCAAACGAATGTGGGCCGTCGATCTCGTGATGAACGGCTGAGAGCGAAGCAACGTTCGGATGGTCCGAACGTTCACGCAATCTCAGCCGTTGCTCAAGAATCGGACAACCAAGGCTACGGGGAGGTCAGGGTGGTCCGAAGGCCCCGCAGATCTCAACCGTAGATCTTAAAATGGACGGCTGACGTTCGGTGGTCCGAACGTTAACATCGATCTAGATCGTTGGATCTAGATCAGACGGTGAAGGTTCAGTGGTCCGAACGTCCCACACGATCTAAGCCGTAGATCAAGAAATGAACAGCTGAGATTCGGTGGTCCGAACGTTCAATCTGATTTGGGCCACAGATCTCACAACGAACGGTCCAAGATCATCCAAGGAGTTGCGCACGCGCCCGAAGGGTTTTAAGAGGTTGGTCCCCACTGTCAGCGACTGTAGGCCACGCACATGTGTTTAAAGCGCCCAGGGGGGTTTAAAGGCGCAGGCCCACGGGTCAGTGACGGTAAGGCATGGATTAGGACGACGATTAATTACTTAACATATTAATTACTAAGCACTCATTAACACAAATTAATGAATGATTAGTAATTAAGAAGAGGATCTTTGTCTTAATCAGGTACGGCATAGTGCCAACCCGTCCAACAAAAACCCGAAGGGCTTCCAAGGCTTGCCGCTGGCGACGTGGACCACGCCGGCGCCGACCAAGGGCCAAAATGAGGCCGCAATAGCCACGCGCACATGCTGGTGGTGGTGGCAACCATGGAGGAGGACCACATCGGCGGCTAGCTAGAGAAGAACGGCGGCGCTATACATGGCCGAAACCGAAAACGGCAAAAAGCTCCGCAGCGGTTCAAAGAAGCGGGTGCCCAAGCTTCTAGGGACTATTAGGGAGCTACCTTAGCACAGGAGAGGCAAGGAGGAGGCCGGAGAAGCTCCGGCGACGAAGAAGCTTGCTGGCCTTGAAGAAGATGAAGTGGAGGTGACGGCCTGAGCAAAAATAACAGCACCGGGTCATCGGGTTAGCTCCATTAATGCTCAAGTGTAGCGACCCAACCCTAGGGCACCCGAGAGGTCCTCTAAGAGCTCCTGGAAAATCCATCAGGACCTCCCAGGAGGTCCTAAAAGGACCTCTCGGTCAGTCCACCAAGACCTCCCAGGAGGTCCGGCAGGACCTCCTGGAAGTCCAGGAGAACAAGCCCGAGGAGGTCGTGGAGCCATGGAGCACCCTCAAAGATCTTCCACGGCCAGACTAGGGGAAGGCGTGGAGGTTTGTGGTCATCCCAAGACCACCCACGACCCACCAGAGGAGATCGTGGAGGGCTGAGACCACCACAGAACCACACACGCCCAACCCTGAGGGTGGTCGGGGAGGACTGAGCTTACTCCGTGGTTCCCTGTGCATACTGAGCTAGTCCCAAGGATCATGGCTAGCTCTTCACAGCAACAATGGTGATAGCATTGCAACACGACCCGACTTTATTAATATCAAGGAAGTTGTTTACAAGAAGGCTTACAATTCAACAAACAAAATATAATGAAAGATAAACACAAGGGCCACCCGATACACCACAGCAATCGGCCGAGGGCGATCCTAGTCGATCCAGACCACTTGGTCACAAAGAAGGTTATCACAAAGCTTCCAATTCTCGCTAAAGACAATGAGAAGCAAGAGTGAGCACAACAACCGTGCTCGCAAGTTACACCGTTAGATAACAAAATGACATGCATAAATGGATATCACAATGGAAGGCTTATTATGGTTAATTTGCGTAAAGCCAAGTTGCTTTCAAATATGAATACTAAGTTCCAAAGCGGTACTTAATAGATAAAATTCATTTTATCAATGCGATTTCAGTTGGATAACTTTCATCATCAAGATGGTGAAGGATACCCTCTGTCACAAGGCTCCTCGCCCAAACCCATGGGATAGCAATCCCAAAAGCAGTTTAATAAACATTTGAACCCAAAACCAATATCTAACTCGAGTGGCGGCCGCCAAGATGTCCATGACCGTGGACACGGCTATTCGAATAGATTTAACTCTGCAGAGGTTGTGCACTTTACCCACACGACATGATTCCTCTAGTTTGTTTGGCATGCGCAAGTGCCACCTCTCACTACCGAAGGTAAGAGGTCTAGAGTTCATGACAAGGCCTTTACAATGCATTGCTCCACCACAGCCTTTCCTTGCTAAGGTTTCACCTCCCTATGGATAGCAATCCGGGAAAGCCCCTCTTGCACCAGTGGGAATAGTAGGTTATAAAAGACCATTGGCCAAACAAGACCTCCCACACCTCCAATGGAGCAGCATATGGTAGAGTTTTGCAGATTAATCAGCCAGGTCCCACGCCCCATACTAGAGACGTGTGGTTGCACGGTTTTGGCAATGGCCCATTATAGGCCTAGCATTGGTCGCTCAAAGACCGGTCCTCAAATGACTAGGGCGACTTCCACAAACCCCTGGACCTCCACCTTTGCCAGGATAGAGTCCGTGCACAAACATTGCACCAGCCAATCCAACCAATTCGCCCCAGTCCAAATCCATTTTCGTTTTCTTTGCTTCCCCAGCAATACTTTCATACCTCCATGACAGCCCAATGTCATGGTTAAAACATTTTAAAGAAACAGTTGGTCATGTTGGTAAAGATTTCCCTAAATCAATAATTTTGGTCTAAGCAGGACTAAGCATAGGTTTTTCAAATGATCTTGGCTCACACTACTGCATGTACCAAGTTTGTCCTAGAGGTGACAACCTGTTCAGTCCAAAACCAACAGTGGCCATACCAAGGAGATCGGCATAACTATGAATTTAAAAATGTATTGAAATAACTTGGTAGAAATAGGCATGCAATAGACATTAAAATGTAACATAAATAATTTGAATTATTGGGTGCAATATGATCAAAATTGTAACTTGCCTCTTGCTTGATTAAGAATCTACTTTCACACACTCTGCTCTCGAACGCCAAGATCTACACATATACAAAGCAAAGCAAATAAAGATCCAAATGAAATCCAATGAACTGTGAGCAAGAAGTAAATAGCAGAGGATGATACTAAAAGGAAATAAACAGAGAAGATTCTTGGAGGAGGTCTGAAGGTGAAGGGCTCGGCCCTCGGGGTCCGAACGGAGGAGCTTGGAGAGCTCCCTCAAACAGAGAGCCGAGAGCAGAGGCCTAAATGAAGAACAGGAGGCGGTGGGTGCCCGATGCTCTATTTAAAAGAGGAGAAAGAATGGAAGCATAATAAAAAGAAGGTGACCGAATTCAAGTGTATTGGTACAAAGGCAAACTACCCCAAGGTACTAGAAAGGATAAAGAAAGCAAGGGATGTGATGAAAGTAGAAAAGAGGACAAGGGTAGATGGCGAGATTTAATGTGACTCATCCCATATCCAATGCACTTAAGAGCCAAGGAGACCACCAAAGGGTGAACAGCTTGGTCAAAGGGGACGGTCCAAGGAGGAGGTCTGCGAGGAGATCCACAGAGGAGGTCCACGGAGGAGGTCCTGATGATAGACAGGGAGGTCTTTGAGGACAAAAGGTCCTAAAGGCCACAAGGAGGTCTAAGGACATGAGGTGCAAAAGACAATAAGGATCTAAACCACAAAAGTCTAAACACAAAAGGGAGGTCCAAACCATAAGGGTCTGAGCACCCTAGGGAAGTTTGAACCTAAAGGAGGTCCAAAACTCAACAGGGAGGTCCGGACATGGGGAGGTCCTGACTGTTGAGATCTCTGCAAGGGAGGTCTGGACGGTTGGGATCCAAACAAGGAGTCTGGACCCTTAGATTCAATGAAAGGAGGTCAGGACCGTCCGATCGCACAAAGGGAGATCCAAAGGATTTGGAGGTCTTAAAGACTTCAAGGAGGTCTGGGACAGAGGTCCAAGACACACAATGGGGAGGTCCTATAGACAGGAGGTCCAAAAGACACACCCACGAGATGGTCCCGAGGACAGACCCACAAAGGTCTGGTCCCGCGGTCGCCGATCTCACAAGGAGGAGGTCTGACGGTCAAGATCAAAAGCCAGGAGAGGTCCCGACGATCAAGAAAATAAGCAAGGGAGATCTGAGCGCTCAGAGATGATGATCAAAGGAGGTCGGAGCGGTTAGGATGAGGTCAAAGGGCGTGGAGGTCTAACAGACACAACCAGAGGAGGTCCTTGGACAGAAGTCCAACGACCTACTCACGGGAGGTCCAAGGTCAAGCTCAAATAGAAAGGTGGAGATCTGATAGCTAGGACCTCACAGGGGAGATCCTAACGGTCACGATCGGCAAGGAAAGGAGGTCCGCGTAAGCAAGGATACGCGAGAGGAATTAGAGCCCTCAGATCTATTAAGGACAAGATCAAAGCCGTTGGATTTGACAAGCATGAGGTCTGGGCCCTGGGATCTATCACGGAAGAGGTCGGGACCGCGAGATCCACCAGGGTGAGGTCTGAATCCGCGCGAGAGAGGTCCAGTGAACATAAGGGAGGTCCCAGAGAACACCAAGAGGTCCTGAAAGACAAAAAGGGTTCAAAGGGGGTGAGGTGAAATCACTGATAGCGGTAGCACCGGACTTCACAAAACGGTATGACCAGTGGTGGTCCTGACGGCTAAGACCCCAAAGGAAGATCTTTAACGGTCAAGATTGGTCTAGGAGGTTCTCAACAAGTGAGATCAACTCATGAGAGGTCTCAACTACCGATGAAATCAAGGGAGCTTTAACGATTAAGATCAAGGCGAAGGGGAGGTCCTGAGGATTAAGATTAGGACAAAGAGTTCTCGAATGGTTCAGATCCACGCATGGGAGGTCTGAACGGAGGAGATCCAAAGGAATACAAGGAGGTCTCAACTGATAAGAGGTCTAGGCATAAGAGAGTGCCCAGGCAACAAGGGGGTCTAGACTAAGAAGAGGTCTAGACAGGAAAGGAGGTCTGAATCAAAGAGATTCAAACCAACAAAGAGATCTAAAGTGATCCAAACCAAAGGGAAGGTCAGCTAGATCAACCTGTAGGGAGGTCAGGCATAAGAATATGCCCAATCGAAGAATGTGGTCTAGGATCAAAAGAGATCCAGGACATCAAAGAGGTCAAGACAAGGAAGAGGTCCGAACCACGTGAGGGGTCCCAGTGGTAAGGAAGTGCAGGCACACAAAGGGCTAGAACACAAGGAAAGTCTAGACCTAGGGGGGGTGCCCAAACACAAGAGAAATGTCAAATCCGCAAGGATTGTCTAATCCTCAAAGGAGGTCTAGATACAAGGAAAAATCTAAACCTCAGAGGAGGTTTAAACTACAAAAAAGAGAGATTAGAGAGAGGTCCCACCCAAAGGTGGTGCGGACCCAAGAGGTAGACTAGAAAAGGGTCTCAATAGAGAGATTTCCAAGGGAGAGGAAAGACCCGAAAAGACAAGGAGGATGACCACAACGGAGGTCAAACAAGAGGGACGATCTGGATATATAAGAATGTCCAAATATAGGATAGAGGAAAGGAAAAGACGAGAGATAGCTCTAGAGAGCTAGAGCAATACCAAAAGAACTAAGCTTTGGATTTAGTTGAAGTTTAGTTTAGTCATTTTAAACTCTTCAAATTCTGAAATTCTCAGGTTAAGCTTTGAATTCTCATCAAAACCAAATGGTTCTTTTTATTTTGAAAATTTTCAAAAAGGCTCTGAAAATCAGGGTGTTACATCAAGGAAGGTCCATGAGCAAAGAACTGAAGAAAGGAGCCACTTATCGGACTTGAGGAAGAAAAGGTTAAACTTCGGCAGAATTTGAACAAACCCCAAATTTGACAATCTCTGTGAATGTCAAGCAAAATTAAGTTAGGGGATTTGCTTAAGATGGTAAGATGCTCAAAAGGATGCGAAAAGATTTGAAGAAGAACCACTGGAGCGTTGTGCCGATAAAGCTTGCTTGTCAGCCGACAATGGTGGTTTTGGGGATTTTGTGAATTGAGCTCAACCAGGCACAAAGGAAACTAGGTTAAGCAAGAGGGGTGTTTAAAGAAAGCAAAGGAGGAGCTCAAGGGCTTTTTATAGCTAGAGGGGCACGGGTTGAGCTAGGGTTAAACTCCATGGTGAGCTTAGCCCACGGCTTGGTTCACAGCTCTACCAAGGACACGGAGGGGATGGGAGCTGGAGAGGAGGGCGACTTTGGGGGCTAAAGCACTGCCAAGCATTAATTAGTAGCAGCAAAGAGTTGTTGGACACTCTGGAGTGGACAATGCACTGCGTCGCCCATGCCATGCGCTGGCCATGGCTCTTTGGTGTGCACTCGAGTCAGAGGAAGAAGGAGAATAGGTGCGGGCCCACTTGTCAATGAGCCAAAGCAAAAATGGGTTGAGCCAAACCCATTTGTCCCGAGTCAAAGCTTGCTAACCGTTAGATAGAGATCCAACGGCCCACAAGCACGCGCCACTTTGGACTGGACCCGAGTGCATTAAGTTGATCAGGTTCAACCATGTGGCCTGAGTCGGATTCGAGTTCAACAGTAGGGTTGACTAGGGTTTTAATTTGAACTGAGACTTGGAAGAATTATTAGAGGTAGCAAACTAACTCTAAAAATTTTGAAATTTTGACTGGAGGTTCCTAGCTCCAGGATTAACCTTGCATAAAATTTTCATAGGTTTTTATGCACAGTATTTTTCTCCAAAACTTCTGCACAGTTTGTTCTAGGGTTTGACCAAGAGTCAAACTGGTTTGACTGCCTCTTAAAAATTATCAAATAATTTCTAAAAATTATGAAATTTTTCAGAGGAGTCACACAGCAGCCCTAGAACCAAGGAAAAATATTTCTAGAGGTTGCACACAAGATCTTCAACTAGGAGGTCAGGACTGTAGTCCATTGGAGATTTAAGTTTTTGAATTCCACAATTCCTTTACAAGAATTACAGAAAAGTTCAAAAACTTCAAGATGCAAGAAAAGTTTTAATTTCTACTCATTTTCTTACATTTAAAACACGCACCCAGCTTTGGGATGTTATAACCATGGTGTAGAGCTAGGACACTACACTGTAGTCATCTTGCACCCAAGTTGGGTTATCAAGGTTGGGCTTAGAACCGTCAATGTGACAGGTGAGGGCGAACTTGCCGAGGATGACCTTGAAGAAACCACATCATGCTGAGTAATTGGACTCCTTGAGATCCAAAACAACGGGAACGTGGGTGTGGATGTTGGTGACTTGGGTGGCCGATGAAGGAAGAGCGCCAACTGGATTGGTGGCAACGGAAGGATTGATGGAGGAGGTGGAGGAGGAGGAAGAAGACTGGAGGGAGGTATTGGTGCTAGCTGTGGTGGCCGGAGGAAGGGAAGAGATGAGCTAGGGCAGGAGATCACCTGGTAGCTCAGATATATACCATGTAGACGAATAGGATTCACAACACACATATATTCGATGTATAGGCCGATGCATATACACGTACTGGTGCAACCATCTCCACTAATCAAGGAGAGGATAAGGAATGTGCTAATCTATCTTGGAATACAAGAAAGCTAGCTATACATGCCAAATATACAATAACATGCAAGGCAGGTCAAGATATTCGCTACCAACTTGCTCTCATGCTCAGGTCATTAACCAACACCGCTTAGTTTTTTTCATCCCTCATAAGTCAAAATTACTCACCTCAATTTACTATTTGGGCCTGCTAAAAGAGAGGGATCGTTCTAGGAATTTTTAGGACATAGTTCCTAAGGATTTGAATCCAAATCCCCCTTTCCAAATAGGATGTTGGGATATGGGTAGGCTACACTAGCACATAATTAAAAAATTTACCATGTAAAATAGAAAGTCATGCGAGTAAGAGATTATAGATTGTTACCACTAGATGCGCAGTGCAGTGGAAGAAGACTTGGAGTAGCCTGGTGCAATGTTGTGCGCGTCGATGTAGTGGTCGTAGTCAATGGTCCAACATTCTTGGATGTCGATCATCTCTTCTGTGTAGAACCCGAGAGCAAAGGAACCCATATTCTCTGTGTCTCATACACTAGTCCAGGAACAACTAGTGTACACAAACAAACAAAAACGATAGCAACAACATAATACGTGATTCATTCAAGACAATTCAAGCTTGTTACAAAAGGGGCATAAGTCCAAAAGAAAAATATAGCAGAAGCACCAATAATAAGGTAGGCCACACGATTCACCACAGGCAATCGTCTGGGGGTGTAGCCTAGTTGTCCAAATTCTCATCCTCTTCATAGTACTCCACCTCTGAAGAACAACATATTAAGCAAGGGTGAGTATAAATAAATGTACTCCGCAAGTTACACCCAATAACATAATTATAATGCATACAGGGATATATCAAAGGAAGGCTTATGGGGTTGAATTTGCATAAAGTGATGTTTTCTTTTTAAATATTTATACTAAATTCCAAAGCAGTTACTCTATAACTAAAATTTATTTTCTAAATTCTCAGGTTTTATAGTAGGATAACCTTCATACAAAGATTGGTGAAGGATTCCTTCCTATCACATGGCCAACCACCCAAATTCCCAATTGGATATACTATACAGAATCATTTGCTAAATTCATCTTTAAACAAAATCAAAGTCTAACTTTGAGTGGCTTTACTCAGCATGTCCATGACTATAGACACGGTTATTCGAATAGTTTTACACTCTGCAGAGGTTGCACAACTTTATCCACAAGAGATAATCATCTTATAATGTTTGTCTAATATTTCCATAGGTGTGCGACTAAGTGATTATCACAAGACCTTTACAATGCGACATCCCAACGTAGTTATACCCGCTAAGGTTTCACTTCCTTTGGATTGAACCATCCACCGGAAGCCCCCTCTTACGCCATGTGGGAATATATAAAAAGTAGGTCATTCTAGCACCCACATAACCAGATAGCACAACCACGTTGAAACGTTACAAATTATTTAGCCTAGCATGTTCCATTCCAAACTTGTGGTAGTACAGTGGAGCTTTGCAAGATGAGGCTCGAAGACCGGTCCTTAACTGACTTGGACAACTTTTAATAAAACCCTAGCCTCGATCATAGAAATGAATCGATCTCGTGTATAAACCTGCACCCGCCAACTATCCATTTCATCCTAGTCCAAATCCATTTTTAATTTATTTCATAGGAAGAATCATTTTCTGAAATCTCTATGGTAAGATAATACCATAGACATAATTTAAATCATATTTGAATATTTTGGCTAAACTTCACAAACTCAACATTTTTGGTCTAAGCTTTGACTAAACATAAAGTTTTTCAACACGTTCTAGTTCATACTAATGTACCAACTAGATTTTAACTATGGTATCAAGGGATGGCTAATTTAATAACAAAATTTGCTATACAAAGGAATTAGGGATAACTATAAAGCTTAAAACATGAATTAAAATTACTTGAATATAAATATGCATGCAATAATAATTTAAAATAGAATTTAAATAATTTAAAATACTGGGATTGAAATATGTAACTTGCGTTGCTCTAATGCTTGAGAGTCTAACTCTTCAAATAATTCAGGTTCTCTAGAGTCGTCGAAATCTATACACGAAAACAACCTGAATACAAATAAATTCAAATGAACTCCAAATTATATAATTTCAGCATACATAGCTAGATATTGATTTTATATGAATTTGGAAATTTAAATCGTTAAAATCGGAGTTCATATGAAGGAGAACAAACGTTCGGAAGTTTCAATATCACATGAAATGATGAAATTAGAATTTTCAGATTTTATGGAATTGATTTTCTAAAGGAAAATCCATTTATTGAGTCATGCTGACGTCAGTGATGGGATTACGGATTTTTGGCTGAATTATTTTTGTAAAGAAAAAGGGAATACTCACTGACACGTAGGCACATGTCTTATGGACTGGGTCCATGACTTTGACCTTGGTCCATGGTAGACCAGGGGCGCGGTAACAATGGCTTTGCCACGGGGCTTGCCACATGAGTGTGACATGTGGGCGGGTGGCTGATGTGGCCATGACGTGGCTTGCCACGTGGCAGCCATGTTAGCATAGAGGTGGCGGCGCGCACAGGGATCAAGGGTCCGGTGAACGGCGGCGTTCCGGCGACCGGCAAGGGGTGGGGGAGATAGATGGAGGAATGGGGAACATAGGGCTCACCTCGGCGATGGCTAGATACGGTCAGGTGGCTAGCAGCGACGGCGCGGTTGGGTCAAAGGTGGCGGTGACATTACGGTGGTGGCCCGGCGAAGATGGTGAGAGCATCGTGTAGAACGCGGAGAGGTGATGCCGGAGGTGAGGACGAAGGCGGCGAGGAGTGGTCGTCAGCATCAGGAACGGAGGTGGAATGAGCTTTGACCGGTGGCGTTCAAACGGGGATTGCAGCGCGGAGAAAGTGAAAGAGGAGGGGAGAAACGGGGAAAGGGAAAGATGAAGGAGAGGGGCACACGGGGCTCTCCTTTATAGGGCCGGAGATGGTGCAAGGGAGGAGATCATGCGCGGAGTGGCGGCGAGAAGTGCGGCAGCATTGGCGAGTTCCAGAAAAACCGTGCGGGATTCTCGGAGGATAACGGTCGAAAATGGGGCAATGGAGATCGGGGAAATTAATGCGCTCGATTGCTTGGAGATTCGGTGAGGGAATCGCGGCGGATTTGGGGAGCTTGGGCCAACGGAAATGGAGGCCTCGCTCGGGCGCTGGGGAAGAAAGGCAGGAGGAAGAAGGAAAGAAAGAGGAGCAATGACAACGGCCAGCCATCCATGAGAGAAAGAGAGAGAGATGGGGAGAGGAGGGTTGAAATTTGGGTCGGTCTTGAAAGCGGGCCAAGCGGGAGAAAAAGAAAGGCCAGGGAGGAAAGGAAAATGGCCGAGCAAAATGAGTTTCGTCCCAAATTCAAAATTCAGATTTTTCAGGTTTTAGCAATTTTAGAAAAAGAGTTAATTCATTTAGGATTTTAGAAAATAGCAAATAGAGTCCAAAAATTTTAGAAACATTCACAGAAATTCCTTGAACCCTTTCAAACTTAATAAAATTATTTTCAACTTAAAGTTGGCTTTTATTTTTGCATATAAATTATTTTTAATTTCTAGAAAATGGGAAAACCTTTAAATACCAGAAATTCTAGAAATTAATAAAAATTTCCTTTTAACTTTAAATCCAATAAAAACCTAGAAAACTCAATAAATTTTCTTTTTGACTTTTAAAAACCGAGAAAATCAAGAAAACTCTTTTAAAACTCAAAATCCAAAAAAGTAATAACTTTATTAATTTTAAATTTGGTAACAGAACTTCGAGATGTTACACGCAGCCTCTCGCATTCCTTTCGTACGTCAGGGATCCTCCTCGACCACCACAACAGTGATCACAACAGCGTCTCTACGTTATCCACATGTCCACGGGTGGAACGTCGTATACCAGTGTGCTAGCACCAGCACCCACGACAGGACCTTTGAGGAGGTGGTGGCTAGGGTTTTGGTGGGTGGTGCCACTTGTACTCCCAGAAGCCCCATGCCTCCCCTTATAAAATCCCCTAACGGATCCAATCCGAACTAGTTTGTTCCAACACATTAGGTGTGTGGCCCTGTAGGCTCATACGTAATTGGTTGTGACCTGAAAACTCCTTTCCGATCACAAGTCGGTAGCAGTTCCTAGCAGGACGAACCTTATACAATATGATATGCGACCAGGTCCTTATCACTCACGACCAGTTCAAAAATCCTACGACCAGTTCACATATGGTCACGACTAGTTCATAACACACAACTAGTTCATAACACCTTACGACTAGTTTGTTGACTAGTTTGTGATCATATACAACCAGTCCATATCCCATACGACCCGTTCGTATCTGGTCTAACTAAACGGCTTGCTTGTGTATTCTCCTTTTGCCTCACGGTATCTTATCGAACTCCAAGTGAGATATATGTCATCCATGAACTGTTCAATCTTTTCTCGATCTAGTGATGGATAACTTCGCGTGGTCGACACTTCGACCACTTGTTGCACAGCTATGCACTTCCTTTGTCCAAGCACACGGAGGGGCCAAAGATATCTCTCTTGTTATGTTAGGAGGGGAAAATCTCATTTCTAACCAGTCACATCCCTCTGCATGTTTCATAGTACACCTGAAAACTATATTTATAACTACCCAATTATGGAGTAGCATTTGGTAACCCCTAAATGTACTGTTACACATGTAGAAAACCATGCTGATCCCAGGTCTAAGGATTATACATCACTATTGCTTGAGACTAACTGATAACACATAGAATCATAATAATCTCAATAGTGTCTCAAAGTGGGTCAATCCAACGTCATGTTCTTTTACATGTGCCCACATTATTGATTTGATATCCATATATCTATGACCAGTGAAACATAGTCATCAATCAATACATATGTTGGTCTATAAGTTACAAGTGTCCTGGTTAGTGGTCCTTTTAGAATGACATCATACAACTATTAAAGAGCTTCACCAATAAGTCACATACTTGCTAATTTTATAAATGATAATTCACCGAGGAACATAATAACATTAATTCTATCTCGTAAACATAGACGTGATACAATCCTCCATGATAGCCACTTGGGGCATATCACTAACACAAGCCTAGTCTTTTCATCCCTCATATTGTTTACCTCGCAACTTATTGTTTACCTGAACTTGAGAGTTGAAAACTAGTCATTACTACGCTCCCTGGATCCTGATGCCTCCTTTTGCGCTTATTGCAGAAAGGGAAACCGAAGAACACAGCGGGACCATCAATTACCGAATGTTTTTAAAAAATAATATTAATTTAAAAGATAATTACAAAAATAAATAGTCGAATTAAAAAATTACAAAACTAGGCGTCTGTCGCCAATTGGAATGGCGACAGGCTCCTATCACCATATCAATTGGTGATAGGGGCTCAATAGTACCCAGAGCTGCCTACCGCCAGTTGAATTGGTGATAGGTCCCTGTCGCAGATCCTTTTTTTATTTGAAAATTTGGAAAACCGCCATTTTAAATGGCGATAGGGATCCCTCAAGTCCATGTCATCATTCCAATTGGCGACACAATCTTTCCTATAAAAGACCCTCGAAACCCTAAAATTTGTGAAAAACTCACTTTTATTTTTTTTTTTAAAAGAAAGAGGGGAGGGAAGGGAAAGGAGCAGAGGGGAGGAGAGAAGCTAGCAAAGTGTTGTTCGTCCGGTCGCCCACCTTTCAGGTAATTTTTTTAACCAAATAGATTACATAGTTTTGGATGTACGATTACGTAGTGTAATATGTTATACATAATCCTTTTCGGTGGGTAGTCTAGATAAGTGGTTAATCGTGTAAATCTTGTTTACGGTGCAGTGCGTGAAATATGTCAAACGTCACCAATTTCAAAATTTACTACGGTTAGGGGAGTATTCTTGAGGGTACCGAGGGGATTGATTTGCATTATTTTCAATCGGCGATCGTGCCCCTGCCAAGAGCAGAGCAGCTTACATGGGGCGCTATGATGTGGTAGTTGTTTCACTCATTCGAATTGGACCATGCTGTGTATGATCTGAGATTGAGTTGCCTTGCCCCTCGACCAATACAACGCACATATTGGGAGTTAGTGCAGCTCAAGGGAAGAAGGTCATGGTAGTCATATGTACGCATGGCGAGGGAAGAAGGGTGGGGTTTGGTCCTTCTAGTCCAGGCTTATGCCAAACCAACTCCTACATCATCGGTTGAACAAGAAGTGGATGGTGGTGCCGAAGAAGAAGTCGGGGACTCCAGCCACAGCGAGGCGCACACAATGGCCGAAGGTGGTCCCGGAGTTGTTGATGCTATTGATGAACACCCTGCGAAAGTAGTTCCTTCAGTCAGGCATGCTAGTGAGCTTAGTGACAAGGGTGAGGAGCTGGAAGCCATAGTGCAAAGGATGGATCTCGAAGGTTGAGACTATGTAATACCCCAACTATCATTTGAGAGTGCAATAAATATTGAGAGAGAATTAAGATAAAAAAAATAGAAAAAAATTTAGAATTTTGAGAGAGTTTTGAGCCGCCAACCCATAGTCACAGGGGAAAGAGCCGACCTTAGAGGCCCATGGCCCATGGAGGGCTGGTAGCCCACTTGAAGGCAAGGAAGGGAGGATCAAGCCACAAAAACCTAGTCTACTACAGTGTTTCCGCACCTACTACAGAGCCGCCGCCCCTGCTACAATACCCACACCGCTACAATAGCCATGCCCTTGGCCCTTGTTGCCATCTCTTCCCAAGCGCAACCCTACTGTTCTTGTGTGCACCAGCCAAGCAAGAAGAGGGAGGAAGGGACGAGAAGAAAGGAGGATATTGTGGAGTTTTCAGCGAGTTCATTCGTGTCTTCTAGGATAATATCTCTAATACTCACAGTTGGTTTAACTATTTTCAAAGAGATGATGTCGTTTAGTGATTTGTTGTTCCTGCCGAAATTGAGTCGGTATTCTGCAGTTTTCTTGTTCGTTAGATTAGGTCTAGATCAGGGCAAAATTTGAGGTTTTGTCCTCCTAGAGAATTGTGGAGATTATCTTCAGGTTTCTATAGGTTCTGAGATAACTTAATTCAGAGTTGTAGTTTGGGAGATACGATAATTTCTTTACTGCTGTCCAGAAACCCTATCGAAATACAGCAATCGTTTTAATTAATAGAAAAGGTTTTGTGACTGGCTAATTCAGGGAGCTCTCCCAGCATGACTTTCGTAGGAAATTCACTTAGCTTCCCAAATTGTTAAAGAACATAAATTTTGGTTCAGCCAATTGAAAGTTATAGTTTTTCTTGTGCTGTTGTCCATTTTGTCTGTCAGTTTTTGACAGAAAGTTTTTATCTGTATGATAGATTTGGTTCAATGCAAAATTAGGAGATCTTGCAAACTAAGTTTTTGAAGATGGTTGCGTACTCTTTCCAGAGAGACTGAGTATGCCTTTTTATGATTAACGGTTGGAGAGTTATGAATTTTAGAAGGGTCGTTGTTCAGTTTAGGTTTCTGCCAATTCGTTGTCATAATTAACTAGATTGAGTAATTGAATCATGGGTTTTGGGAATGCGGTTGAGAGCGTTGCAATTAGCGTTGTATTACCTTGTCAAGCTTGTTTTGAGTAAGATGCTTGTTGTAGAAGGAGAAGCTTCGGGGTTAATTGCACCTTCCCTACCTTCCAACGGGTTACAACGCGAAAGGCAAGTATAGATTGAATAATCTAGAATGTATGTTTGGTTCAATTCAAGAGTATGAGAATGCCATGGTTGAATTCTATGAATGATGAGTATTACCGTTCCTACATGATTATGTGCATTGGTGATATCATTTTGCTTCTATGAGATAATGCAATTAATGTTATTCATTTCATTTCATTCATTCATGCCTCGTCCACAGGAGTAGGTAATGAAAGTCTCATCATTCCAATATGGGCAAAATAAGTCTCATCATTCCAATATGGGCAATTGGATCCCCGTTTAAAAGATTCCTCATGCGGGCCTTGGATCCCCGCATTTTGGTAATGCGGACCTAAGTGAACACCAACAGGTGTTCACTGGCTATACCGGTATAAGCAGAAGAGAAGTGGATGCATTTTCATACTTGTATAAAATGCATAGTATTTTCTTATGTATTTGAAATATTGTGAATGATATGTATTTGATTCGATGCTTTCCATACTATTCAATTGTATTTGCTGAGTCGTGGACTCACTCTTGCAAGTTTTGGTTTTTAGGTAAACTTTGAGGACGACATGCTTTGGGAGGGAGTAGTCACATGAAAAAACGCACGCTATCACTTATTTCACAAATTAGATAATAATTCTGTGACTACCTTTTATCTGAGAGCTATGGATTGTAATAATTGGTATCATGATGTTTTCTATTGTTCGTCCTTAAGTTTTAGTTGCACTAGTTAATGGTTTATATTTACCGGATAAATTCTTGATATTATTCCTCTTGAATGAATTATTGTAATATGAAATTTAGAGTCTATATGCTTGCTGAAATTTAGGTTAGTTAATTTAACAGTATCTTTGTGTGCCGAAGTTTAGCTGTCAGTAGTTGTTAAATTGTTGAAAACAACTTTTGTGTTGATTCGTGTTAGAAGTTTAGGTAGCATCTTGGCTTTCGCATAGCCAGGGTGTTACAGACTACATGGCATTGTCAAAAGATCAAGGATCTGACGACGAGGATGATGTGGACCAGTAGACGGTTCCATCCGAGCGGAACACATACCAGTTCGATAACCTCATTGTTAACGAAGGCTCTCGTGTGCCGTGGGAGTACGACCAGAGCGAGGTCAGTCAAGACGCTATGTACAAATACAAGGAGGTTGTGCAGAAGGCAGTCAAATTCTGGGCCTTATCGGTGCGACATACATTCACAATCGTCAAGTCTAACCCAAGATTATACGATGTGAAGTTCGACATAGAGGGATGCCCTTGGCGAGTACACACATTTCAGTCTAAGTGGGACACCTACTGAAAATGCTCTATAGTGGTCCCTCATACATGTGTCGTCGCTGAGTCAATGCAGTCCCATAGGAACCTGTGATCAGGCTTCATCACCAACCTCATGTACGGTGAGATCATGGATAATCTAGATTTTGAGCCACGATCCATCATTTGGGCGATTGAGGCAAGGTTCCAGTACACAGTCAGCTATGCCAAGGCGTGGAGGGCAAAACAGAAGGCATTGGAATCAATGTTTGGTACATTCAAGGACTACTACCACAACCTCCCTAAGCTACTCCGAGTCATACAAAATAGGAATCCCAGCACTCATGTCGACATTCAAGATTTCACATATCCGAAGTGGGCCAATAAGAGGGTACTGCATTCTGGCACTACCGTCCAATCTTATGCGTGGATGGCACATTCCTGACTGAAAAGTATAAGGGCCAAATACTAACTACAATAGCTATGGATGGGAACAATCAAGTTCTTCCCGTGGCATTCGCTTTTGTTGAAAGCGAGAATACGAACAACTGGTTGTGGTTTCTAAGGAATTTGAGGATTTCTGTTGTATAAGGCCGTCCAAACGTATGCATCATACATGATCAGCATGTGGCCCTGCTAAGTGCAATAACTTAGCTACAACAAGGAGAGAACAAACCACTTTCGTGGGCAGATCTGAAGAGCAGGTGGTGTATGAGGCACTTGGGTGCAAACTTCTACAACCAGTTCTGCAACAAGGACTTGATGAACCTGTTCAAGCGGCTATACAATCAGAACTAGCATCGAAAGTTTGAAGCACTTTGGAATATCCTGGATGAGCAGACCGAGACGCATAGAAGGGAGACAGCGAAAAGGGCCACCCCAAGCGCTGACTAGACCCCCGAAGTATTGTCACAGCGACACACAGATGGTCCCAATGTGACGAGGAGGACGGGGGGGCGCAGGTGAAATACTTCTCGGACTGGATTAAGAACGAGCCTAAGGAGAAGTGGTCGCTACTACATGAGAGGGGTGGTGCTCGATATGGTGTCATGATAACAAATCTAGCTGATGTGTACAACTGGGTCATGCGCGGCGCAAGATGAGTTTTTTATTGGAATTGTGGAGGTAATTCTCCGCGGTATCATAAATTACTTTGTTAACAGAAGCAACAACGCGTCACTCACCATGGCAAATGACAGAGTACTCTACTTTGCCATGATCACCAAGTGCATGGAGGAGAAGAGCAAGAAGGGTGAGATGCACTGGGTATTCAAGATGGGCACAAGAGAGCTTCGCTTCAAGATAATATGCAGGGATAAATGACATAGAGGGACGAACCGCGAGAGGATCACCCACAAGCGCACGCTACGCCGCACTAGTGGCGTATGCACTTGCAACAAGCCCCTTCTTCTGCATAGTCCCTACTCCCATGTCATGGCTGCATGTTCAACGGTGACGCGGCATCCCGGTCAGTACCTCTATGACTATTTCAACAAGGAAGAGGCTATTTCAACAAGGAAGAGGTGATGCAAACCTAGAGTATAGAGATGTATGGTTACGTCCTAGTTGGCTATTTCACTGACCATCCGACATGGGAGCAACTTATCTGGGCTGTAGATATTGATAGGCCGAAAGGAAAGATTGTCTAGCGACAAGTATGGTGTATCAGGAATGACATGGACGAAGCAGAAGCCAAGCATCGTACGAAGAAGTGCTTCATTTGCAGGGAGTCTGGGCACACCTTCAAGAAGTACCCTAGGAGAAATCCTCAGGACGAAGGATACATTGGCACTCTGGACGACCCCGCGGGGACCTCATCCGACTGCCCGACTTAAGGCGGTCCACATGGGGGACGTTGAGGTCGTGGTCACAGGAAAGATTCATCTAGTTGAAATATGTTATGTCCAATGATTTGTAATATCACTTTGATTTGTAAAAAACTAGGTGTTATGACATTGTGTTGAATGTTATGTAATATCAATGTGATTTATCCACAAAGTATGTGACAACGTTGCGCTGAATGTTATGTAATATCATTGTGATTTGTCGATAAAAAATATTCTCAAAAATAGTCGATAGAAATTTTAATTCATCGACGAAACGTGTTATGACGTTGTGTTGAATGTTATATAATATCAGTGTGATTTTTTGACAAAATATCTGCTTGAAAATACTTAATACAAAAGGAGTGGAGATGAATTAAAAATGGCGGTTTTCGAAATTTTAAAATAAAAAAGGATCCATATCATCATTTGAATTGCCGACAAGGGCCTGTCGCTAATTCAACTAGTGACAGAGAGCTCAAGTACTGTTGAGCCCCTGTCGCCAGTGGCCAAGCTCGTCATTTCAATTGGCGACAAACACCCTGTTTTGTAATTTTTTAATGCAACTATTTATTTTTTAATTATCTTTTAAATTAATATTATTTTTAAAAAAATTCATCGATTACCATCTCCAGCGTCTTATCATGTTGCGTTGTGTTGAGGTCCGGGGAACAGACAATTTTCTTCTATCTAGCCTTGCTGAAATGGAGCAGAAATCTATGAGTGGCATCGACGTGGATATTTTCTTAAAATGTAGTCACTTTTTTTTTTGTTACGTTGGATCACTATTCAATAAATTCTGTTTTCTATGTTAAAAAATTCTAAACTGGACAAAAGTAAATCTAGATGGACCCTAAAAAACAAATATAACAAAAAATTACAGCAAAACTATGCTAAAATTACAAGTCACTTGGTAATACAATTTAAGCTTGGTACTATGTAATTGTAAGTAACTGAGTTTTTTTATAAAAAAAAATTGGACGATTGAGAGTTAACAAAAGCGTTTTTTTACAGGGCATGTTCCTTATTCTGATGGAAATAAACAGCACTCGAGCTTGCTTCTTTCCTTGTAACTGTGGTTTGAACCTTGCCCAATTGCAGCTCTAGTTGGAAGGTGAGTTCCAGGTATGACGAGCTACATTCGACCATGTCGTGAGAATGAATTTTTAATGGAACATGATTCAGCAATCCATCCAAGTCTACAAAACAATAGACTAGACTATATATGCATATATCACCCAATTAGCAGTTTTCAGTATATAACTTTTTTAACTTTTTAACTGTGTTCAAACCGGAAACTAGCCAAATCAAAGTTACATAAGTTGTAGGAGATGATATGTTGTGTCATGGATGTGCGATGATAAGCTTACTGGATAGTTGTAAGCATAGATAAGCTTGATGTCGCATCCAAGTTTTACATGGATGTGCGATGATAGGTTTAATTTTCCCAAATTGTAAATCTTTACCCAAGAAAAAAGATCCCCAAAATATCACACACCACCATCTCAGCACGATAGCACATGACGATTTTTTTAGACAGAATTTGGCCTATTCACAGCATCTGATCAAAGATTCAGGCAAATCATTTGTTCATGACGAAATCTGAAGCCAAGGCATGCAACCAAACAAGAGAAATGACTCCATTGCTTCACAAATCCAAAGATTACAAACCAAATGAAACAAAGAGCAGATGCAGATAACAATTATCCAATATCAAGATGTTATTGGTCGCTGTAGCAGCTTCTGGCTGTGCACTTGGTGTTGCCCTTGCCCTCCTTCTTGAGCTTCTTGTTCCTCCGCCGGCGCCGGTCGGCCCCCTCCACCCGCCGGACGGCGCGCTCAAGCACGTCCACCTGCTCCGCGAGCGCGCCGATCACCGCGCACTGCTGCGCGCTCCGCTCGCACAGTGCCGCCACCATCTCCATCACCCTCCTCGCGTCGAAGCCATCGGCGGCTCCGCCCTCCGCCTTCTTCTCCTCCTCTCCCGCCGGTTCTTCCTGCCGCTCTTCCGGCGCCGCCGAGCCCTCACCGGCCTCCGCCGCCTCGGTGATGCAGGCCGCCGCGGACTCTTCCGTCACCATCTTCCACTCGCCTTCCGCCGCCTCCTGCTTTTCGCCGTCGTCCATTGAGTTCTCGGCGTCTTCCGCATCGCGCTCGCCAGTGGCTCTTACTCCGTCCACCTCCATCTCGGCGGCCATCTCGGTCGCTGGGGCGTCCACAGCCGTCTTCGCATCCATGTCGACGCCGTGGTCCTCTCCGTCCAGCAAATCCAGCGCCATCTGGCCTTCCTCTGCAGCGTGCGACACCGCCATCTCGACGCCCGCCGGCTTCGCCGCCGCCCTGGGCTCCAGGGCGTCGACGGCGTCCTGGAGCGCGAGCACCTTCTTGGTCACCCTCCTCCGGTACTCCCTCGCGCCGTGCACGGCGTCCAGCCGCAGCAGCAGCCGCATGAGCTCCTCCCCGACGGCGACCCTCGCCCTCGCGTTCCCGCGCAGCGCCTCCGCCTCGGCCGCCACCCTCGCCGCGACCCCCTCCGCCTCCCGCTCGACGGCTCGCACCTCCCGCACCATCCACCGCGCCAGGAACCCGCGCGCCGCCGCCTGCATCCTCACCGCGGCATCCTCCGCCGACGGCGCCCGCTTCTTGGCCGGCACCGCCGCCTCCGCCATCTTCCCAGCCACCGGCGGCACACGCAATTCCTGCTTCTCGGGCTCCGGCTCAGGTTTGGACCCGACGAACTGCACCGGGACGGACACCGACCGCGTCCTGGGCCTCGGCTCATGCGCGGCCGCCCTCACCGCCGGCTCGGCGTCGTAGCCACCGGCCGGGAAGAAGGCGTTGACGTCGCTTCGTGACGGGGCTGTAGCTGGAGCTGGGGCGGAGTGGTGGTAGTAGTAGGGGTAGGGGTAGTGGTACGGGGCGGGGTAGTAGTAGTCGTAGGGGTCGTAGGCGAGGAAGCGGCGAGACGCCATTGTCTTTGTGGTGTTGAGCTTTCTTGGGAGTTTTTATCTGCTTGTTTTGGTTTGCGTGGTGATGGGGAGGGAGATGAGGCGGTGGGTATATATGGGGGAAACATGGGAAGGTTCGGGAAGGCGTGGGATGTTTATGGAAGGTTCTGGAGCTCCAGATTGCTCGGAGGAAGGGGCGGGATCGAAGCGTTTCGTGGGGGTTCCGGAAGGTTCTGGAAAGGTGGGGAAGGCTTGAAGGGGTCAGCGGTGGATGACGCGTGGGCCCGATTCCGTTCTGGTGGCCACTAGTGACGACAGAGGCGGTTCTTGATTTGACCCTGTTCTTGATCCCCTCTACTTCCGACTTCTGAGGACTATCTTAATACCAAAGGCGCCATTTCCTGCCTGTACAGATTCGTGCCACTATGAACTGCCAAATTCAAACATGACATGGTATAAAACCATACCGAAACTTGCCAACACGTTCTAGAAGAACATTCTCTGATAAAATATTACATTAGAGATTTAATTTTACTGTACAAATATTCCTCCGCTACCATGTTCTTGTTGAAAATGTTCTGTATGAGTTACTAAATAGGAATAAGTCTATTTTGTCCCTCTCAACTAAAACTCAACCATCCACGAAACCAGGTAATCGACCCTCTTAACTAATGAAATCGTTCATTTTACACCTCCGAAATGATTTCATCAATGGTTTTCGTTGCGTTGGCACACACATAACTAGGTTTAGCTGATATTGCATCCGAATCAATAGAATCAGCAAATAAATTAAACGAAGAAGGTGTGGCCCACCTGTCAGTCCCTATCTCTCCATCTTCCTCCTCCCTCTCCCTCCTCTCCCACTGCCATGGCTACCTCGCCACCTCCTCCACCTCCCGGACAGTGGCCATAAGCGTCGCCACCACACGCTGCCAGCAGTTCTCGCCGGCATTTGGTGCTGTAACTAGACGCGACAAGGAGGAAGAAAAGTGAACGAGCAGATCTGGTCGCCCAAAGCCACCGCCTCGCCGCGCAACTCGCCGTCCTTGAACCGGCGACGGAGACGCGGACGAGGAGGCGGACTGCTCATGGATGTGAGCACGCCGCAGCTCGCGCGATAGTTTTATTTGCGCTACCTCATTAGCTCGATTCTTGAATCAAGCTTGGTTTGTGATTTGATCGACCGCTGAAAGAGACTATTGATTGATGATTTTGGAGAGCATACGCACATGTCTATCTGGAGCTCCTCGTGATTCAAGAACCTACGTACAGACTACAGAGGAGCAGCTCAGAGGGGATGTAGAGCAGGAGCTCAAGCAGCAATCTTGGAAGCATCATGGCGGCTGCGAGGTGCAGCAAATCCCTATTCAGCGCAGCCAACCAGCACCTCTGTAGCAATGCCCTTGAGCGAGGTGCCTGCTCGAGCTGTCCATATCGCCAACGCCGGGAGAGGCGCTCTACAGACACACCGCCGTCTGTCGTCGGAGAAGACTGAGGACCCCGCCGCTACCGCATGCTTCCTACTCCTGAAGGGCCTTCTGTTGGAATTTTTCCTTTGTGTTTGCACCGTCTTCGTTTCTTCCCAGTTAACAACTCTTACAAAAAAAAAAGCTAATAGAATTTACTAAAAACAAGATGAAATCCATCACCTTCACCACCCCAGCTGCCGCTGCCGCCCGCAAGGAGAGTCATGTCCAAGCTAAGCAACCCCCATGGAGAACACCGGAGGAGGGATGGGAACTAGGAATGTGAAATGTGATGGAGGAGAAAAGGGTTTAAATGATAGGTGCTGACAAGTGAGGCCCAACATTTTATTTATTTATTTGCTGACTGAGCTGCCATGACAACCGAAAGCTAGCTCACATGTTAGAACTATTGCCACAACTGTGCCATGTCAGTTGAAAACCGGGATGGGCAGACTCTTAAGGGTGAATTTGGCATCCGTTACGTAGTTAAATAGGGTCAAATGAACTCATTCCTACTAATTACTACCGCATCCCGTCTCCATAAATACGTGCTACTCACACAAAACAGTGTTACTACCTTAATATTAATGTTAAAGCCCAAGTGTTTAGTAAACTGGTTATCGAGAGCCGCTCGGTCAACAATCTGCCCACCTGGGCTCAAACCCTGGTAGCCACTCCTTACATGGAATGCTAAAGCTTCTAACCAAATTTCCGAAAGACTGTTTTTTTGAACTGGTGGGGTTTTGAAACTAGTTTGAGTTACAAATCTAATTGGCCAGGCCGCAGGGGAAAAACAGAGTAACAAAGGGGCTCGATTATGGATCGGAATTAACAAAAAATACACATATGACCTCAACAAATTAATGATATTGATGGCACATAACAATTTTGTACAAACACATGCATCCAATTAGCACTCGATGCATCTACATAATTGCGTGGTTTGATAACTAAACTAAATGCATAGATCATCAAATCCAGCAGCTTCAACAAGCAAGAGGCCGACGCGCGTGCACAAAGCATCGATCCCATCACGCGGCGGTAGCGCCGACGCCATCGACGACGTCCAGGAGCGCGATCACACTGGCGACCACGCGCCGCCGGTACGCGCGTGCCCCGCGCACGGCGTCGAGCCGCAGCAGCAGCCGCATTAGCTCCTCCTCTGCCGCCGCCGCCGCCGCCGCCGTCACGCTCGCGTCGCCGCCGCTCGTCGCCTGCTTGAGGGCGGCAAGCCTCACCGCGACGCCCTCCGCCTCCCGGTCCACGTCCCGCACCGCGCGCACCATCCTGCGCGCTAGGAACCCGCGCGCCGCCGCCTGCACCCGCAGGGCCGCCCCCCCGGGCCACAGCGGCCGCGGCCTCTTGCCGAAGTAGCCGTAGTGCGTCGCCGAAGTAGCGCCGAACCATGGCTACAAACCTTCTACTGGTGCTAAGGGCCAATTAATGGCGATGACAAGAGCACAAACCAGGTGCTCCAATTGTTCTTGGATGGAGATCGGCGCGCTTTGCGTTGTGTTGATTTGGAGCTTCTTGGGTTGGCGAGGTGGGGGATTATATAGAGCCGACCCGGGCTTGCTGGTTGATCGCCATGTCCGAGCTGTAGTCGGTGCTCGTGTCCATGTAGGAGACGCTGAGAAAAGGCCTACTTTTAGGCTGAGGGTCAGTGCCCGGTTGTGATGCTGTGTCCAGCAGTGCTTATTTTTCAAAGTGGCTAAAAGCTACTGTGAAATATCTACTACCTTGTTTGGCAAATCACGTCAAATTTAAACAAATTCTGCGATCCAACCCGCATCACGATCTCACTTGTTCTGTTATGTAGAGCGAAAGTATGCAACAATATCTCCGTTTGCAACTCGTTTTTCTTTTTCTTTTTAAGAAAAAATAGCTAGCCAAACACTAAAATATATGAAAGTGATTCCACCAAACGAGATTGTCAGAATTTTTTACTCATCTAGCACGTTTGCATCAGCTAATTACAGATATGACAGTATAGCGCGTGTATTAACAAAAATAGTAACCTTTGCGCACGGCTACCATACGCTAAGGGTGCTGGCGCACGGTGCCCCGTTTGACGCGTGGCCAGCTCCCCTCCACCTCTATGCCGCCTCATCCACCCGGCCACCACGTCATTGGCGTGGTGGCCATCTATGCGCTTAGAGTGGGTAAATATGGCTACCCCTGCCACCAATTAGGTTAGCCCAGTTAGGTTAGTCGCTAATTATAATTAGGTTAGTTAATTAGGTTAGGTTAGTTAATAACTAGTTAGGGTCTGAAATTTGAAAGAATTTTAAAATATAGCAAATGAGTACAAAAAATTATGAAATTTTTTGTGGAGCCTCCTGACACTGTGTACTTAATTGTGTAAATTTTCTATTATTTTATTCATTCAGAATTTTTATCGTTATTTCGTATAAGTGTCATGTTCGTACGAATTAATAAATGTAGAAAATAAGCTCCAAAAATTATGAATTTTATTTTGAAGGCTCTCCTCACACATTGGACTTAATTGTGCAATGTTTTGACAATTTTATATGTGTTCTGGTATTATCTCAAAAAATTTAGGATTTAGGTTACGAAAATTTTGATTTTATGTTTCGGAAATTAGGGTTTTTTTATTTCATGTGACTTGGAATGTATAAAAAAACTGCATTGCAACTCTATTGGAGATGTCGATATGTAATATGGCGCTGGAATACACACGTAACAACCAAAATACGTGTACAAATATAGTAAAACAAAATCACATAACACACGATACTATATGGCTCACTCGTTTGAGTCACTACTCTTTGCCTACTGCGGCTGCGTCCGCGTACGCAGCCTTGTTTTATGCCGAGCATGACCTGTGGAATATATCCACCGGTCTTGAGAACATGTGTCGGTTCGGAGGGGGTACGGAGACCGTTGAGGCGGAGGTGGACCAGTAGACTGACTCTGGAGCAGAGTCTGGTAGACGTACATGTCGTCGTGATGAGCCATGCCGACCTCGAGGACACCTCCAAGGAATTCATCCACGACGGAGGCTAGAAAACCACTCTGGGGGTACGATGCATGTAACTCCGGTTGTGCGGATGAGCTCTGGCCTTGGACGTACGGGGTTCCCGCGTACCCGGAGGAGCTTTGGCTTGGAACTACCGGCACTGAACCCGGAGGACATTTGCTCTTAAACGTACAATGGGGCAGCGAACCCGGAGGAGCTCTCGCCTGCGTACGCTAGAAACCCTAGCTGCCATTGTCTGTGCCCTAGCGTCGTGTACTGCTCCCTAGCAAGAGCTGGGAGGCCCGTATCCTCGTCATCAGTTAATGTGAACTGGTCGTCACCCCCACGGGCAACTGAAGGCTGCAAGACGGAATGATGTTAGTACAAATAAACACTCTGGACGTAAACTAAGAACCCCGTACCTCCCGTGTGTGCAGTACATATAACTGAGGGGGAGCGCTAGTCTATGTACCAGGTCCGGACGGCAGAAGTGATTCATCCCGATGGACCTACGGCGAGAGAACAGCATGATGTTAGCAAAACGTAAGGCATAACCAAAAAAACTGAACGTAAATTTGTACATAGCGACTTACCCCCGCGGTGACCTGGCCCGCGGATGACCGACGGGGAACGCTACGACGCCTGCCAGACTCGCTAGGTCGTGGTGACCTAGCGGGTGAGTACGCCCCCTCACTTCGTGCCTGATGCGCAGGACGTCGTCCCTCGAACGACCGCAGCTCAAGTCCTTTATTGTCTTCTTCATCTCCGCCGAGATATGCTTCAAAACTTTTTTATATCCCATCGGGGTTCTATCTGGGCTGCGGAGGGCGTCGTCCGATGCGCTCTGGATGCGCAGCACCCGCTCCAACTGTAATGACATATGTAATATGTTCATTAAAAAAATGTACGAATGTCGTCAATGAAGGTGTCATCACATCGTGAAGCACTGTGCTGGTCGTACGTGCGGCGGAGGCTCTCGTGGTGCGTCTGCTCTGTCACTGCCTCCGAGCACTTCGGAGGAGGAATGGTGAGTCTTGCGCGCGTTCGTGGCATGTACCACTCCATGCACGCACCGTACGACTCAAGGTCGTATGGACGTTGCTCATGCCAAACATCCACATGCGCCCTATTCATCCATGTCATAGTCCACTGCTGTTGGTGCATTTGTCAGTCCTGAATATGCCCACCCGCCCTCGATTGCCTACATTTTCGAAAAGATTAATGTTAGAAAAGAAGACGTAAGGACTGCAAACATTACTCGGATGAAGTTTGACTCACAGGTGTACGGCTCGCTCCAGGAGCCTGTCGTTCGGGGGGGCACGAACTGGTACCGACCAAACTATTGCATTACGCGCTGCGGCCCATGAGGCTCCACCATATGCGAGAACACTGTAACATCTTGATTTTCCAAATCCTTTTTAAATTGCAAAACAAAATAAAACTGTTTTGTTTTGATGAGAATTCAGAGTTGGTTCAGTTGGAGAGGTTTGAGTTGTTGTTACCTCCTTTTTGGTAGGCACGGCAGATCCTTCTTTATCCTACCTCTTTTGAGTTATGTGAGGTTTAGACCTTCTCTGTGTCCTGGACCTCCCCAGTGGTTCTTGAAGTTAGACCTCCCTTGGGGCTCAGACCTTTTCTCCCTTGGACGTATTATTATGTCCAGACCCTTCTCTTTGAGTTTGATCTCTTTGGATCTCTTTGTTGGTTTGAATCTCTTTGGTTCAGACCTCCTTCTTAGGCCCAGACCTCCTATCTAAGGGGACCACCTTGTAGACCATTGGACCTCTAGTGTGGCTCAGACCTCCTCTTGGTTAGGATGTGCCTATATGTCCAGGCCTTCCTTGAATTTAATTTCTTTGGACTTCCTACTGGGGACCTTGGACCTCTGGACCTCCTTGAAACTGTATAGACCTCTATCCTTTAGACCTCCCCATCCATTGGACCTCCTTGCTCGCTTAACTTAGGAGCTCCTGACCTCCGAAGATCTCCTCCCGAACCTCCAGGACCTCCCATTGTGGAGATCCTAGTGGTCAGGACTTCCCCTTGTCAACCTAGTTCTTTTGACCTCCTCTCAAGACCTCCTTGAGCCCGTGGGACCTCCCTTGATGAGATCCTAACTGCTAGAACCTCCTCTTTGGAGAGATCCTACCAGTCAGGACCTCCTTTTTGCAAGGATCCCCTCCGCCAGGACCTCCCTTGAAGAGATCTTGGTTGTCAGAACCTCTCAGTCATGTGGACCTCCTCCATGTGTATTTGGACCTCCCCATGTTCGGACCTCCTTTGTGTATATAAGGACCCCTTAGCCTCCAGACCTCCTCTTTGCAAATCTGGACCGTTAAGACCTCCCCATTGGAGATCTTAACAGCCCAGACCTCCCTCCTTGAACATCTGGACCGCCAAGACCTCCCCATTGGAGATCCTAACCGTCTAGACCCCCTTCTTTGGCAGATCCGATCGTTAGGACCTCCCCTTTGGAAATCCTAACCGTTCAGACCTCCCGTTTGGATTTGATCCTACGGCTCTAGACCTCCCTTGCGGGTGAGGTTCTCCTCTTACCTTGTGGACCTCTTACCTTGTGGACCTCCCCGTTTGCATTTAATCTTGGCCGTTTGGACCTCCTCTTTGGAGATCCAACCGTCAGGACCTCCCTCCTTGACCCAACTGTTTCTAGAGTTGACTGGTCCCACCTGCCAGGCTGACCCATTCTTATTTTCCCCGCCACTCAGTACCATGGGCATTTAATGCATGTCTTGTTGCATTAAAAGCAGCCTTGAAAGTGGTTGCTTCCATTGAATGGGGTCATTTTGGGGCACTATTGGTGTCTTTTCTAGTCTCCTCCTGTAACAGTACACAATGTCCTTTATTATTTTCCTTTGACATCCCCGTACCCTTTTGCCTATTTTTCATGCTCACCAAGTCATGTACGCATTGAATGATCTTTTCACTCTCACTGGCTATAACTAGCCCCGGGAGCCCTTCCTTGCCACCTTTTTCCCACACTCAACATCTTGGCTCACACTCAGTAGCTTCCTGGAGAGTCCTTGCTGCTAAGAACATCGCCAGGAGCACCTCCTTCATCGTACTTTCACCATTGGAGGCTCAACGGGAGCTTGGGCGTTGATCTTAACCGCCCATATTGCCTTCGACCTCCCCTTCACTCACCACCTCCTCCTTATTGCTGGTAAGCCTCCTTGAGTATTGATCTGTTCTTGCTCTTATCGCCACAATAAGAGATTATACCTCCTTCAGGACCTCTTCTATTGGATTCTCTTTGGAACTCTATGGGTTTTGTTTGAGGATCACCTCTCTGGACTCTGCGCAATCATCATCATCGTGGTCTTTTGCTAAAAGTCACCCCTCTGGACTTTTGTGAGGACCTTCCTCATTGGACTTTCTCCCGTAGGTTAGGACCTCTCCTACAGAACCTATTTTGTGTGTGAGGTGCTCTTGTTGATTAAGTTTTGGAGTTTCTTTTGAAGTTCTTTTGGCTCTTTATTTGGAATTGGGTTTGAGTTTGTCTCCTTTTCTCTCGTATAGATCGTGAAGGCACTGAGGAGCTTGAGTGCACTGAAGAAGAAGACTCCCAAGACAGTGAGCAAGGCAAGTCATGCTCTTGATCATATTGCACCCAATATTTCAATTTATTTATGTTCAATTTCAAAGTATAATGCATGCTTATTTCTACCAAGTTATTTCAATACCTGTCTTTAAAACACATAGTTATGCCTAATTCCTTCATATGGCCAACTTTGACATTGAACCAAATTTATTGTCACCTTAGACAAAATCTAGTTGATACAATAGTGTGAACCAGGAACAATTGAAAAACCATATGCTCAGTCTTGCTTAGACCAAAAGTATTTGATTTGGGAAAATATTTACCATCATGACCAACTATTGTTTAAAATGTTTTGGCCATAACATTGGGTTGTCATGGCAGTATGAAAACGTTGCTGGGGAAGCAAAGAAAGGAAAAGGAAAACGGATTTTGACTAGGGCGAGCTGGTTGCTTGGTGGGTGCAATGTATGTGCACGGACTCTATCCTGGGTAAGGTGGAGGTCCAGGGTTTGTGGTTGTCGCCCTAGTCAGTTGAGGACTGGTCTTTGAGCCGCCAATGCTAGGCCTATAATGGACTATGCCAAAATCGTGCAACCACATGTCTCCAGTATGGGGTGCGAGACCTGGCCAATTAATTTGCAGAAATTCCACCGCGGTTGCCCCATTTGGATGTGTGGGAGGTCTTCTATGGCCTATGGTCTTTTATAACCTATGTTCCCACTGGCGCAAGAGGGGGCCCCGATCCTACGGATTTGTATCCAAAGGAGGCGAAACCTTAGCGAGGAGGGGCTGTGGTGGAACAATGCATTGTAAAGGTTTTGTCATGAACTCTAGACCTCTTACCTTTGGTAATGAGAGGTGGCATCAATGGATGCCGGATAAACTAGAGGGATCATGTCATGTGGGTAAAGTGCACATCCTCGGCCGAGTGTAAATCTATTCGAATAGCCGTGTCCACGGTTATGGACATGCTGGTAGCGGCCACTCAGAGTTAGATATTGGTTTTGGTTTTCAAAGAATGTTTAATAAACTGTTTTGGGATTTCTATCCCATGGGTTTTGGGCAGGGAGCCTTGTGACAGGAGGGTATCCTTCACCAACTTGTTGATGAATGCTATCCAACTGAAAATCAAGTTTTGAAAATGAATTTTATCTATTAAAAACCTGCTTTGCAACTTAGTTGTTGTAATTGAAAGAAACTTGGCTTTGAGCAAATCAACCCTATTATGCCTTCTTTTGTATATCCCTGTATGCATGTCATTTCTGTTACTCCACGGGTGTGACTTGCGAGCACAGTGGTAGTGCTCACTCTTGCTCAATGCGAACTTTATCAGGAGAAGACAATAGCAGTGAAGAAGAGGACCAGGACGCGTAGGTTGTGCCCTCCAGCCATTTCGCCTGTGGTATAATGGATGGATATCTGTTTCTGTTCTTTTGTAAGCTTGCTTTTGGCCCAAGGCCACCTTTTGTAAACAACTCCGTTGGTATGTGTAAATAAAGATTATGTCGTGGATGTTACCGATCTTGTATGTTGTGAAGAGCTAGTTTGTGATCCTTGGGACTAGCTCAGTTCACACTGGGAATCATGGGGGTGATCTCTCAGGCCTCACGACCTCCTCAGGTCAGGTCTCACGACCTCTCCTGAGCGGGCCGTGACAATTGGGACCTCCCCGTGACTCCCGCTTCCCTCGGTGGTACCCTCGAGTGGCCCTACGGGAGACTCGATTGGTACTACCGGGGGCAGGTCCTACCCAAGTCTCGGGAGGTGCTACCGGACCTTCTGGGAGGTCCTAAGGGACGTCCTAGGAGATCCTAGGAGGACCTCTCGGGTGCCCTAGGGTGGGGTCGCCACAAACACCAAGTGGCAGGTCGTCGTCCACAGTAATGTGTCCTGGACGCATTGCACGGATAGCCTGTGCGGCGCTACTGTGAGTAGGAAATTAGGATACCAGACACCAGATGATGTCGCTCTCGTGCAACGACTCGAACTCATTGTGGCACAACAAGTTGCACCTCGTCGATCTTCTGCTGGCCCAGCGCAGACGGGCAGCAGTCCACTATAAGCCCATGGTGGGCGCGTCTATGTGGTCATGTGGGAGAGGGTACGGGTGCGCCGCTATCTCGATGGTCGGCCACCCAATAGGGAAGTGCTCCTAACTCCACAGCTGTAGGAGCACGAGTGACGACTGTGTTGGTACCGGTGGTGCAGCATGCATGGCGCCACACAACCCCCAGTATGTGGCGCAAAGGACGGCTGATCCCCAACTGTACTCCTCCATCGGCTCCGCGTCAACCAAAGACTCGGTGACGCGGATGAAGCTAGGGTTCAAAAAATTGCCCTTTGTGGTTGGAAACAGGACCCAACCAAAGAGCTGGAGAAGGTTGTGACGACCGGTCTTAGGGCACCCGAGAGATCCTCCAGAGCTCGAAAGTCCTAAGGACCTCCCAGAGGTCCATAAGGACCTCTCGGGCGATCCACCAAGACCACCCAGAGGTCTGCAAGACCTCCCTGGAGGTCGTGAGAATCGACCCGAGAGAGAGTCTCTGAACCGAGGAGCACCCAAGGCTCGCCACGTCCCGGTAACAATAAATGAAGAGGTCCGAGGCGCACGGGACCTCCCACGACCCACCGGAGGAGGTCGTGGAGGTCTGGGACCACCCAGAACTCCACATGTTATTACCATCATGAGGACATGGATGGACCGAGTCTGCTCCAAGGTCCTCTGTGAAACCTGAGCTAGTCCCAAGGATCATGGCTAGCCCTTCACAGCAAAATACACAAGTGGTTATATCCGAACAATCTTTTATTGAAAAATAATATTAACAAGGTTGATTACAAGGTGGCCTTGGGCCAAGCATAAATACACAAAAGCAGAAGAAGGCAAAAGGGTCCATCAACACGCCACAGGCAGCTGACTGGAGTACATAACCTAATTGCTTTGATCTTCATCGCTGCCAACATCTTCTCCTGGCAAAGATTATAATGAGCAAGAGTGAGCACTACCACTGTGCTCGCAAGTTGCACCCGTGGGGTAACAATATGACATGCATATGTGGAGATTCAAAAGATGGCATAATATGGTTATTTTGCACAAAGCCAGTTTTCTTTCCAATACCATTATTAATTTCCAAAGCAAGTCTTTTAATAGATAGAACTCTTCATATTAAAACAATTTTTCAGTTGGATATCAATCATCATGAATTAGTGAAGGATACCCTCCTGACAAGAGGCTCCCTGCCCCAAACCTAAGGGATGGCAATCCCAAAACAGATTTAGAAACCATTTCTAAAAATTCCCAAAAACAATATCTAACTTCAAGTGGCCTTTGCCAGCACGTCCATGACCGTGGACACGGCTATTCGAATAGATTTAACTCTGCAGAGGTTGTGCACTTTACCCACACGACTTGATTACTCTAGTTTGTCCGGCATCCGTCAATGCCATCTCTCACTACCAAAGGTAAGAGATCTAGAGCTCAAGACAAGGTTTTTACAATGCATTGCTCCACCACAGCCTTTCCTTGCTAAGGTTTCACCTTCCTATGGATCGCAATCCGGCGGAAAGCCCCCTCTTGCACCAGTGGGAACAATGGGTCATCAAAGACCCCTAGTCGACAAGACCTCCCACACCACCAATGGCGACATGTAGTGGAGTTTTGCAAATTACTCAGCCAGGTCCCACACCCCATTCTGGAGACATGTGGTTGCACGATTGTGGCATAGCCCATTATAGGCATGGCATTGGTCGCTCAAAGACCGGTCCTCACATGACTAGGGCAACTTTCACTAACCCTTGGACCTCCACCCTAGCCAGGTTAGAGTCCGTGCATAAATATTGCACCAACCAATGCAATCCAATTTGCCTCAGTCCAAACCAATTGTTTATTTTCTTTGCTTTCCCAGCACCATTTTCACACCTCCATGACAACCCAATGTCATGGTGAAAACATTTAAACATTATTTGGTTGTGTTGGTAAAGATTTCCCCAAATTAATAGTTTTGGTCTAAGCATAACTGAGCTCATGTTTTTCAAATGTTCTTGACTCATGCTCTTGCATTAGCCAAGTTTGACCTAATGGTGACAATGTGTTCGGTCCAAGAACAAGCAGAGGTCATACAAAAGAAATGGGTATACTCTAAAGTTAAAAGCGGTGTTGAATTAACTTGATAAACATAAGCATGCAATATATATTAAAACAGAACATAAATACTTTGAATTCTTGGGTGCAATATGTTCAAAAGTGCAACTTGCCTTGCTCACTACTCGAGATCCTTCCTCTTGAGCTCTCGATTCTTGGGAACCCTCACAATCTACACACATATATAAAAGGCAAATTCAAAGAAGATTCAAATAAGGATCCAATTAAAGAATCAAGAGAACTCAGAGAAAACTCAAAAACCCAATTCTGAGAAAAGAATTATATTTAGATTAGGTTCTTTTGGAGAAGGTCTAGCTTACGAGGAGGAAAAAGAGGTCTTTAGAGAAGGTCCCAAGATGTGACCTAGGCAGAGGGCAAAGAGGTTCCGAGGCAGAGATGCTTGCGCAAGGTCCAGAGAGGGGGTCCTCACACGAGCACCTCAGAGTTCCAAAAGAAGCTCACAGAAAGGAGGTCTGTAAAGGACACGATCGGTTCGATGTAGTGGTAAACATAAGAGTAGAGCAAATCATTCCAGAACTCACCTAGGATAAGCAACAATGAGTGAAAAGGGAGGTCGTGAGAGCCAAGCTCTCACAGGAAGGTCACGGGTTCGGGGCCGAGAAAGTGAACAGGAAGAGGTTGAAATGGTAAGGCTCCTTGGACCGCTTATAGTCGACAAGGAGTGATAAAAACTAGGCACATACGTGCCAGGATAAGCATAGAAGTAAGTCAAAAGTTGGTGAAAGTCGGAGACGATTGTCACTACCTCCCTGGATAGAAGGTACAATAAAAGAACACGTATGGTACTATGGAAGAAAACAAAGAAATATGTCAGAGTACAATTAAGTGACCAAGTTAAAGGTATACACCACGTATTTGAATGCATTTAATGTGACAAGACCTGCATTAAATGCCCAAGATATTTATGTGGCGGAGGAAATGAGGTTGACTAAGACTGGCAAGTGGGGCCGATCAATTTTAAACAGATCGGGTCAAAAGCAGAGGAGGTTTTGCCCCGCAGGAGAGGTCCTCAGGGAGGTCCGAGCGGCTTAGGAGGTCCTAAGCCCAAGGACAGGGAGGTCTAAAGGTTGGGGAGGTCCAGACAGGGGGAGGTCCTGACAGTCAGGATCTCACCAAAGGAGGTCTGGCAGGGAGGTCTGAGCGGTTGGATCTGCGAGAGGGAGGTCCAACAGCCAAGAGCATGTGAGGGGGAGGTCCTCAGAGAGGAATAACGCGCGGGGAGGTTTGGGCCTTTGGATCCAAAGTGGGGAGGTCCAAGCCGTTCGATTTAGATCAAGGGAGGTCTGAACTGTTTGATTCGTAACAAAGGGAGGTCTCTGAAGGGACATAACGCATGGGAGGTCTAGACCCTTGGATTAGAAAGGGAGGAGGTGCGGACCGCTAGATCAAGTACAAAGGAGGTCCATGCGGAGTGGTTCCAGAGGCATTCCATAGAGGGGTTCTACCCGAGGAGGTCTTCTCGGTCAAGAATAAAAGTTAAGATGGTTCAAATGATCTTAGGAAAAATCGAAGGCACACAAGAGGTCCACGGAATTACAAGGAGATCAAAATAAAGGGATCTGGGCATCGTGGAGTACCCAGTGATAAGAGATCTAGACTCAAGAGAAGTCTCGAACATGAAAGTAGATTTGAACCCTAAGTGATGCAAACCTACAAAGAGGTCCAAATGACCAAGCTCAAAGAAAGGAAGGCCCGGTCATACGAGTATTTCCTCGTGAGACAAGGTCTAAGCTTTAAAGGAGGTCTAAACCTACATAACCCGAAGGAGATGGGTTCTGAGGAGAGTTGCCGAGCTTACCAGCAAGGAGACATAACAACCCAAACTTGAAGCCTCATTAAAGCAAAATAGTTTTAATTTATTTTACGCATTTTAAAAAGTATTTAGAAAGTCAAGATGTTACAAACCTACCCCCCCTTAAAAGAATCTCGACCTCGAGATTCAAACAGAATCGAAAAAGGTAGGGGTAGTTGATCTTGAGGTCCTCTTCTTTTTCCCATGTAGCTTCACTCTCGGATGATGGCTCCATTGTACCTTGTATGATTTGATAATTCTACTCACGGTGACTCGCTCGCAACATCCGAATTTTAATTGGGCGCTCCACATATGTAAGGTCTTCCTGTAAGTCTAAGTCCTCCACTGCAGTATGGTCTTCAGGAACCCGTAGGCATTTCCTTAGTTGTGATACATGAAAAATGTTGTGTACTGCCGACAAGGACTCAGGAAGTTCCAGTTTATATGCTACTTCACCTTGTCTTGCTGAGATCTTGTATGGTCCTACATATCTTGGTGCCAATTTGCCTCTCATCCGAAATCTTCTAACTCCCCAAATTGGTGTTACTCTGAGGTATACAAAATCACCAACCTCAAAGGATAAATCCCTACGTCGGGTGTCAGCATAGCTCTTTTGTCGTGACTGGGCCACTCTCAACCGTTCCTTAATCAACTTCACTTTGCTCTCAGCATCATTGATCAGGTCTGGCCCATAAAGTTGATGTTCTCCCACTTCATCCCAAAGAAGTGGTGTCCTACAAGGTCTACCATATAAAGCCTCAAATGGAGACATTTGTAGGCTAGCTTGATAGCTGTTATTATAGGAGAATTCGGCATAGGGCAAGTTTTTGTCCCAACTTTTCCCAAAATCCAAAGCACATGCCCTAAGCATATCCTCCAATATCGATTTACCTCTCTCATGCGCCCATCGGTTTGAGGATGGTAGGTCAGTACTAAAATTGAGTTTAGTACCTAGAGCCTCATGCAAACTTTGCCAAAACCTTGAGGTAAATTGTGACCCTCATGCGATACTATTCTTTTGGGCACGCCATGTAAGCAAACAATTACGCCATATATAGATCTGCCAAGACATTACTAGTATAGGTGGTCTTAAGCGGTATGAAATGTGCTACCTTAGTTAGCCTATCAACCACCACCCATATGGAGTCATACCAGATTGGGTCCAAGGCATCGATAATAAAATCCATGCCCACTTGCTCCCATTTCCATTCGAGTATGGGCAAGGGTTGTAATAAACCTATTTGGTTTTTGGTGTAGAGCTTTCACTCTCATGCACACATCACATTGGGCCACATACTTAGCAATATCTTGCTTCATGCTGGTCCACCAGTACCTTTCTTTAAGGTCTTGATACATTTTGGTACTGCCCGGGTGGATGGAATATGGTGATCCGTGTGCTTCCTCCAAAATGAGTTGCTTAATCTCTTGGTTGTTTGGCACACAAATTCGGCTACCAAACCATATTACCCCTTGCTCGTCCTCAGTAAAACCTGAAGCTTTACCCTTTCTCATGTTTTTCTTGATGTCTTAGATGTCTACATCTCTTTCTTGTTGTTCCTTAATTTGATCCAGAACAGTTGGATGTACCTCCAAGGTATTTATACATCCTTGCTCTACTAACTCCAAATTGAGGTACTTCAATTCCTCATATAATCTTGGTTGCTGTTCTTGGACCATCAAAGTATTACAATATCCTTTTCGGCTCAAAGCATTAGCCACTGTGTTGGCTTTACCTGGATGATAGTGTATCCCAAGGTCATAGTCCTTAATTAATTCTAACCACCTCCTTTGTCTTAAATTCAGTTCTATTTGTGTGAAGATATATTTCAAACTTTTGTGGTCAGTGTACACCTCACATCGATTGCCAATGAGGTAGTGCTGCCATATTTTTAAAGCATGTACAACAATTTGCTAGTTCAAGATCATGTGTTGGGTAGTTCTCCTCATGAGGTCTCAACTGCCTAGAGGCATATGCCACTACCCTTACATCTTGCATTAGCACACATCCTGACCTTGATGGGATGCATCACAAAACACTTCAAAGTCCTTTTGAATGTCCTGGGAGTATCAACACAGGGTCGTGGTAAGTTTTTCCTTGACCTCTGAAAACTTTGTTCATTGTGTCTTAGTCCACTCAAACTTCTTTTCCTTTTTCGAAGTTGAGTAAGAGGTCTAGCGATCTTAGAAAAGTCTTTAATAAATCTTCTATAATAACCACTAGTCCAAGGAAGCTTCTTACCTCGATCCTTTGTTTTAGGAGGTCTCCAATTCAGATGCCTTCCACCTTTGAGGGATCTCTGACTACTCCTTGAGCTAAAATAATATGACCAAGGAAGGCTACTTGACTTAGCCAAAACTTACATTTACTAAATTTGGCATAGAGGTGTTGCTCTCTTAGTCTTCCCAACACCATCTTGAGGTGGTCTTCATGTTCTGCTTCACTTTTAGAATAGATGAGAATATCATCAATAAATACCACCACAAATTTGTCAAGGAAGTCCATGAATACTTTGTTCATCATACTCATAAAATATCTTTGGGGCATTTGTCATCCAAATGACATCACAAGTGAACTCATATAGTCCATACCTTGTGGTAAAAGTTGTTTTGGGAATGTCCTCTAGCCTGATTTTAAGTTGATGGTAACCAGACCTTAGGTCTATTTTGGAGAACACACTTGCCCCCTTAAGTTGATCAAAGAGGTCATCTATCCTTGGCAATGGATATTTGTTCTTAATGGTGACCTCATTGAGTGATCTATAATCCACACACATTCTCAAGCTCATCCTTCTTTTTTGACAAATAGCACAGGTGCTCCCCATGGTGAAGAGCTTGGTCTAATAAAGCCTTTTTCCTTCAATTCTTGTATTTGCTTCTTTAGTTCTACAAGCTCATTTACAGGCATCCTATAAGGTCTTTTGGATATAGGTGCTGTCCCAGGGACCAAGTCTATTAGGAAAGAGATGTCCCTATGGGGTGGCATACCAGGGAGCTCCTCAGGGAATACATCCAAAAACTCTTTAACCACTAGGAGGTCTTCCAGCTTCACAACCTCCTTTACATTGGTTAGAAGAGGTCCTGTCTTAAGGGAGATCTTTGGCTTGAACTCCACCCTATTTCCTTGTTCATTGGTAAGGGTTATGGACTTGGTAGCACAGTCAATTTGCCCTTTATTCTTAGCCAACCAATTCATTCCAAGGATCACATCCAGCCCTTGAGTTGGCAAAACTATTAGGTCTGCATGAAATAGAACTCGAGATCTCTAAACCGAGATTTGGGCAGAGGTATTAGTCCTCATATCTATGCCCGGGACATGTATTAACATAGGGTTAGCCAAAGGTATTATAGATAGCCCACACTTTCCCACAAATTTGTTTGAAACAAAAGAATGGGAAGCCCCTGAGTCAAATAAAACCGAAGCTGGCACAGAGTTAACAGGGAACATACCGAGGACTACATCAGGTGCATCATGTGCCTCTTTTGCCGTGACATGGGTGACACGTGTAACGACCCACCCTTAGGGCACCCGAGAGGTCCTCCATGACCTTCTGGAAAGTCCATCAGGACCTCCCAGGAGGTCCACAAAGGACCTCTCGGACAGTCCACCAAGACCTCCCAGAGGTCAAAGAGACCTCTGGAGGTCCAGAAGAGCATAACCCGAGAGGGTCTTGGAGCCAGGGAGCACTCACGGACCTGCCACGACCACAGTCAGAGAAAAACGAGGAGGTCTGAGGACACCCCAAAACCACCAGCGACCCTCCAGAGGAGGTCGTGGAGGTCCGAGACCACCTCAGAACCTCACACGCTCATCCCATCGTGAGAACATAGAGGTCCGAGCTTGCTCTGGGGTCCTCGTGAGTCTTGAGCTAGTCCCAAGGATCATGGCTAGCTCTTCACAAAGAACAATAGTGGTAACATTGCAACAATACAAGCTTTATTAATATCAACAAAGTTGTTTACAAAAGGGAGGCTTACTAGCCACAAGTTATCATCAAACAGAAGAACATACTAGACCACCCAATATACCACAGGCAATCGGGTTGGAGGGCAATCCTAGTCGATCAGGACCACTTGGCCCATCGAGCAGATCACCAGAGAGCTTCCATTTCTGCTAAAGACAACAACAAGCAAGAGTGAGCACAACAACCGTGTTTCGCAAGTTACACGATTGGATAACAAAATGACATGCATAATGGATATCACAATGGAAGGCTTAATATGGTTGATTTGCATAAAGCCATGTTTATTTCAAACACATGTATTAAGTTCTAAGGCAGTAATACAATAATTAAAATTCATTTCATCAAATCAGTTTTTTCAGTTGGATAACATTCATCATAAGATGGTGAAGGATACCCTCCTGACAATAGGCTCCCTGCCCAAACCCATGGGACGGCAGTCCCAAAACAGATTTGAAAATCATTTTAAATTCCCAAAGTCAACAACTAACTTCAAGTGGCCTTTGCCAGCACGTCCATGACCGCGGACACGGCTATTCGAATAGATTTAACTCTGCAGAGGTTGTGCACTTTACCCACACGACATGAGTACTCTAGTTTGTTTGGCATGCGCGAGTGCCACCTCTCACTACCGAAGGTAAGAGGTCTAGAGCTCATGACAAGGCCTTTACAATGCATTGCTCCACCATGACCTTTCCTTGCTAAGGTTTCACCCCTGTGGATCGCAATCCGTGAGGAAGCCCCTCTTGCACCAAGGGGAACAAAGAGGTTATAAAAGACCATTGGCCAAACAAGACCTCCCACACCTCCAATGGAGCAGCATATGGTAGAGTTTTGCAAATTAATCAGCCAGGTCCCACGCCCCACACTGGAGACATGTGGTTGCACGGTTTTGGCATAGCCCATTATAGGCATGGCATTGGTCGCTCAAAGACCGGTCCTCAAATGACTAGGGCGACTTCCACAAACCCAAGGGCATCGATCTATCATAACGACACGATCCCGTGCATAAACTTGCACCAACCAAGCCAACCAATTTCGCCCCATCTAAATCCATTTCCTTTTCTTTGCTTCCCCCAAGAATACTTTCATACCTCCATGACAACCCAATGTCATGGTTAAAACATTCAAAACAGTTCTTGGTCATGTTGGTAAAGATTTCCCCAAATCAATAATTTTGGTCTAAGCAAGACTAAGCATAGGTTTTTCAAATGATCTTGGCTCACACTACTGCATGTACCAAGTTTGACCTAGAGGTGACAACCTGTTCAGTCCAAAACCAACAGTGGCCATACCAAGGAGATCGGCATAACTATGAATTTAAAACAGGTATTGAAATAACTTGGTAGAAATAGGCATGCAATAGACATTAAAACAGAACATAAATAATTTGAATTATTGGGTGCAAAATGATCAAAAGTGTAACTTGCCTCTTGCTTGATAGCTTAAGATTCTAATTTCTCACAGCTCTGGCGCTCGGGAAACGTCAAGATCTACACGGCAAGGGAACATATTCAGACCAAGCTCCAAATAAAGAACCAACAAAGACTCAAGCAAAGAATCATAAGAACTCCAGAGGAACCTCAAAATTCAATTAACAGAGGAGGTCTAAATTTCAGATTAGGGTCTTAGGGAGTAGGTCTAAGCTTACCAGAGGAGGGTGGTCTTTGGCAAAAGACCCTAGAGGAGTGATCACGGCAATGAAACAGAGAGGCCCTGAGGATTAATTTCTACGCAAGGTCCAGAGAGGAGGTCCTCATACGAGGGCCATAGGAATCCAGAAGGTGTCCACCTGGGGAGGTCTGTGAAGGACACGATCGGCCAAGTCTGATGGTGAACACAGAGGGAGCAGTTACAAAGGAACTTACCAGGGACAAGAGGTAATGGACGGAAGGGAAGGTTGTGAGAGTCAAGTCTTCCCTAGACAGCCACTAGACGAAAGCCAGGATGGTGAATGTGAAAAGGGTAAAATGGTAGAGCTCCCTGGACTAATTATAGGCAAAAAGGGGTGAAGAAAACTAGACACATACGTGCCAGGGATAAGTATAAAAATGAGTCAAAAGTGGGTGAATGTCAGGGCAGGTGTCACCACCACCATGGGTAAAAGGTACGAGGAAGTTCAACTTAGGTTGCTATGGGAAGGAACAAAGAAAAATATCAGAGTACCACTACGTGACCACATTCAAAGTAGACACCACGTATACAATTGCATTTAATGTGACAAGACATGCATTAAATGCCCAAAATACTAACGTGGCGGAGGAAATGAGACGACCAAGGCAAGTAGTAGGGCAGATCAACCTAGAAACAGTCGGGTCAAAATAGGGGAGGTCTTGCCCCGCAGAGGAGGTCTAAGAAACTAAGAGGTCTTGATATACACAAAGGAGGTCCGAACATGGGGAGGTCCAAATACACATGGAGGAGGTCCACGTGACTGAGGTTCGGACAACCAGGACTTCATCAAAGGAGTCCTGCGACTCAAGGAGGTCTGAAGTTGAGGAGGTCCAGATATGCGGAGGAGGTCTGGACATGGGGAGGTCCTGACGGTCAGGATCAACAACAGGAGGTCCTGACGGTGAGGATCTCTTCAAGAGAGGTCTGGCGAGGAGGTCCAGAGCCAGGTTCAAAAGGCCTCGGAGAGGTCTTGGACAGGAGGTCCAAGAACTACCAAGAGGTCCCGTGGTTGAAATTAATAACACGTTGAGGTCTGGGCGGTTGGATCTCCGAAAGGGAGGTCCAATAGCCAAGGTCAACGGGAAGGGGGAGGTCCCAGAGAGAAATAATGCACGGGGAGGTCTGGGCCTTTGGATTCCAAGTGAGAAGAGGTCCAAACCGTTGGATTCAACCAAAAGGAGAAGGTCCAGACAGTGGGGTTCCAAGAACGAGGGATTCCACGGAGGAGATCCACAAAAGGTGGTCCAACAGGAGTTCATGAGTCAAGGCAACTCAAAGGAGGCTCCAACCTCTAGGGTGAGATCAAAAGCCGTGACAGATAGAATGAACCCTAAAGAGTTCCTTTCGGCCAAGAAGAAATGTCTAGGGGTTCGAATGAACTCAGGAGGTTTGAAGGCATATAAGAAGTCCACTGGAATACAAAGAGGCTCGAATGAAAAGTGGTCGGGCATAGAAAGGTGCCCAGGCAATAAGAAGTTTAGACTTAAGAGAAGTCTGAACAGAAAAGAGGTCTGATCCAAAGAGATTCAAACCAACAAAGAGATTCAAAGTAATCAAACTTAAAGGGAAAGGTGCGAACGAATGGGAGAGAGGTCTAAAGAATGGTATTACCGTGAATTGGGGTGGTAATACCGGATTGCACTAGAAGGACCTTTCCAAAGAGAAGGCTACAAGGATCGGGGCAAAAAGGAGTCCAAGTGATCACCAAGAGATTCACAAGAGCATAGAAGGGACTCAAGTGGTTATAAAAGGGAGACCTAGACCTCAAGAGGTCTAAGTCGAGAAGGAGATCTGGACCAGGGAAGGTCCAGGCACTTAGGAGATCTAGACCTAAAGAGGTCCGGATCCTTGGATGATGATCACGAGAGGTCTGAACGGTTTAGGCCTCCACATGGGAGGTCTGACGGCTCAGAGGGAAATCAGAAGGGGTCCCATTGAGCACAAAGGTGGTTCAATCGAATGCAAAGAAGATCCAATTGGCCACATGTAGGTTCAAGTGAATTAGGGCATTCTAGTGAGCAAAAGGAGACTCAAGCAAAAGATGTGAGGGAGGTGCAGCTAGATCAACAAACAAGGAGGTGCAGGCACAAGAATATGCCCAACTGAAGATTGTGGTCTAGGATCGAGTAAGAGATCCGACAACAACAGAGGTCAAACAAGAGGGACGGTCCGACATATAAAAATGTCCAAATAGTGAAGGAAAAGAAATCCTATCAAGAAAAGGAAGATAACTCCAGAGAGCTAGAGCTACATCAAAAGAACCAAACTTTGATTTAGTTGAAGTTTAGCTTAGTCATTTTAAACATCCCAAATTCTGAAATTCTCAAGTTAAGCTTTGAATTATCATCAAAATCAAATGGTTCTTTTTATTTTGAAAATTTTCAAAAAGGCTCTAAAAATCAGGGTGTTACAACACGGCCCTTAATGACCTTAGTGACAGGCTTCACACTTGAGGCACTTCCTTGAGCCGATGCTCCTTGTTCAGGTCGGACTGATGCCGCAATTTGTTGCTTCTTTGGGCACTTGTTAGCGTAGTGCCCGATCTCATTACAAAAGAAACAGGTGACACCAGCAGAAGAGGTCTTAGTTGGCTTCTTTTGAAACTGACTCCCAGAGGAGGTTCTATGATAACTTGACCTACTTGTGTGCTGCTCTGACCCCGAAGCACCAGGGGCGGAGGGCCATCCGCGTCAACGGTGAGCCATAGCTTGCATCGGTGATCCTCGTCGTAGAATTGTTCTAGTAGCTCCGGTAGAGACATGGCTTGTAACACATGGAATAGAAGGAACATTAGTGAGAAGGTGACTAATGAACATAAAAGATTGTAAATTAATTACAGAGTAGCTTTCCTGGGGTGATAAGCTACATGATAAGCTAGCTTAATTAGATTATGCTCCTCTGTTCTTCGATGAATGCATTTCTTATTATTTGATTTCACTTTACGACCGAACTAACACTACAAATTAATGTACACTAATTAATTAATTAATTACTACTAATTGTTTCATAACTAATAAACACTGTAAATAACATACACTTCTTAATTAATTAATTACTACTACCTGCGAACGATGGCGGTTAATAACATTGAAATGTCCACAAAAATATAATTGACAGAGCAAGAGAGCGAGCGAGCGCGAAATGAAATGAATGAGCGGAAGAGCGAGCGAGCGATCAACTGCGATATGAAATGAACTAGCAGAAGAGCGAGCGAGCGACTGCGAAATAAAATTGCGCTCGCTCCCTCTAATTTATAGCCACTGCTCTCAAAGAGAATCCTTATCCCGCACGCTAATTAAGCCATAAATGTCGGCGGACAAGAATTCGATGGATGAGTGTAACGACCCAACTCTAGGGCACCCGAGAGGTCCTCCAAGACCTCTGGGAAGTCCATCAGGACCTCCCAGGAGGTCCACAAAGGACCTCTCGGACAGTCCACCAAGACCTCCCAGGAGGTCCAGCAGGACCTCCTGGAGGTCCAGGAGAACATGACCCGAGAGGGTCTCAGAGCCAGGGAGCACCCACGGACCTGCCACGGCCGCATCCAGGGAAGAACGAGGAGGTCTGAGAGCGCCCCAAGACCACCCGCAACCCTCCAGAGGAGGTCGTGGGGGTCCGGGACCACCTCAGAACCTCACATGTTTATCCCATCGTGAGGACATACAGATCCGAGCTTGCTCCAGGGTTCCCTGTGAATCCCGAACTAGTCCCAAGGATCATGGCTAGCTCTTCACAGAATAATACAATGGTGGTGATATCCAGAATACATCTTTATTAAAGTGAAATATTTACAGAGTTGTTTACAAAGTGGCCTTGGGCCCAACATGAACACAAAAGAGCAAAAGAGCAACAGTTCCATCAGCACGCCACAGGCAACTGATTGGAAGGCACAACCTATTCGCTTTAATCTTCTTCACTGCCAAGGTCCTCTCCTGGCAAAGATTGTAATGAGCAAGAGTGAGCACAACAACCGTGCTCGCAAGTTACACCCGTGGATTAGCAAAATGACATGCATATATGGATAATCAAACGATAGCATATTATGGTTAATTTGCACAAAGCCAATTTTCTTTCAACTACCATTACTAAGTTCCAAAGCAGGTCCTTAAATAGATAAAATTCATTTTATCAAAGCAATTTTTCAGTTGGATAACATTCATCAACAAGTTGGTGAAGGATACCCTCCTGACAACAAGCTCCCTGCCCAAACCCATGGGATAAAATCCCAAAAACATATTTGATAAACATTTCTAGAAAACCCCAAAATCAACATCTAACTCTGAGTAGCCTTTGCTAGCACGTCCATGATCGTGGACACGGCTATTCGAATAGATTTAACTCTGCAGAGGTTGTGCACTTTACCCACATGACATGATTTCTCTAGTTTATTCGGCATCCGTCAATGCCACCTCTCACTACCAAAGGTAAGAGGTCTAGAGCTCATGATAAGGCCTTTACAATGCATTGCTCCACCACAGCCTTTCCTTGCTAAGGTTTCACCCCCCCTATGGACAGCGATCCAGCGGGAAGCCCCCTCTTGCACCAGTGGGAACAGTAGGTCATAAAAGACCATCAGTCCTACAAGACCTCCCACACCTCCAATGGAGCAGCATATGGTGAAGTTTTGCAAATTACTCACCAGTCCCACGCCCATTCTCGAGACATGTGGTTGTACGATTGTGGCATAGCCCATTATAGGCTTGGCATTGGTCGCTCAAAGACCGGTCCTCACATGACTAGGGCGACTTTCACAAACCCCTGGACCTCCACCTTTGCCAGGATAGAGTCCGTGCACAAACATTGCACCAGCCAAGCAAACCATTTCGCCCCAGTCTAATTCCAATTTCATTATCTTTGCTTCCCTAGCAACACTTTCACATTCCCATGACACCCCAATGTCATGGTCAAAACATTTTAAGCAATATTTGGTCATGTTGGTAAAGATTTCCCCAAATCAATATTTTTGGTCTAAGCCTGACTAAGCACAAGTTTTTCAAATGGTTGGGCTCACACTATTGCATGACCCAAGTTTGATCTAAAGGTGACAATGAGTTTAGTCCAAAGTCAACAGTGGCCATACAAGGAAGTAGGCATAACTATGAATTTAAAACAGGTATTGAAATAACTTGGTAAAGATAGGCATGCATTAAACTTTGAAATTGAACATAAATAGATTGAATTATTGGGTGCAATATGATCAAGAGTGCAACTTGCCTTGCTCACTATCCTGAGATTCTTCCTCTTCAGAACCCTCAGACTCCCTGGAGTGAACCTCAGACTACCTGGAGTCTTCACAATCTACACGTGTAAAAGAGCAAATTCAAAGAAGACTCAAATAAAGATCCAACTGAGATCAACAAGAAAACCGAGGGGACTCCAAAGGGAGTCCAAAACTTAATCAACAGGAGAGGTCCCTATTTTAGAACAGGTTCTTTTAGAAAAGGTTCAAGCTTACCAGGAGGAGGTGGTCTTTGGCAAAAGACCCCAAAGGAGTGATTCAAGCAATAGAACAGAGATCCTAAGAAATGGTTCTTGCGCAAAGTCCAGAGGAAGTCCTCACACAAAAGCCTTAGAAACCCAAAAAGAAGTCCACCCGAGGAGGTCCTGAAACGGACACGACCAGCTCAGTACAGTGGCAACACAAGAGCGGAGGAGATCGTCAAGGGACTTACCAGGGATAAGAAGAAATAATGGATGGAGGGGAGGTCGGGAGCAGCAAAGTTTTCCCTGGGAGCCACTGATCGAGAGCCAAGATAACAGAGGGTGGAGAAAGGGGAGGAAGGTGATGTGGTAGAATTTCTTGGTCTAACTGTAATCAAGATGGTGAAGAAAACTAGAAATATACGTGTCAAGGATAAGTATAGAAATAGGTCAAAAGTTGGTAAGTGGCAGAGCAGGTGTCACTACTACCCTGGGTAAAAGGTACGAGAAAGGACAATGTATGTTACTATGGGAAAGAACAAAGAAAAGTGTCAGGGTACGGTTAAGTGACCAAATTCAAAGTAAACACCACGTATGTGGATACATTTAATGTGACAAGACATGCATTAAATGCCCAAGATATTAACGTGGCGGAGGAAATGAGAATGATTAAGACTGGCAAGTGGGGCCAGTCAACTTAGAAACAGTCGGGTCAAGAGGGGAGGTCTTGCCCCGCAGAGGAGGTCCTTGAGGAGGTCCAGAAGGCTAAGAGGTCCCTGATATACACAAAGGGGTCCGAACGTGGAGAGGTCCAAATACACATGGAGGAGGTCCACGTGACTAAGGTTCGGACAACCAGGACTTCATCAAAGGAGGTCCCGCGGCTCAAGGAGGTCTGAAGGCTGAGGAGGTCCAGAGAACTTCAAAGAGATCCGTGGTTGATATTAAAGGCAAGTTGAGGTCCGGGCGGTTGGATCTCCAAGAGGGAGGTCCAACAGCCAAGATCAAACGTGCAGGGGAGGTCTGGGCCTTTGGATTCAAAGTGAGGGGAGGTCCAAACCGTTAGATTAAACGAAAGAAAGGTCCATGCGGAGGGGTTCCAAGAAAGAGAGGTCCTAGGGAAGATATCCACAACAAGTAGTCCAACAGGAGTTCGCAAGGATCAAAGCAACCCTAGGGAGGTCCTTTCGGCCAAGAAGAAATATCAAGGAGGTTCAAATGAGTTCGTAAGGTTCGAAGGTATACAAGAAGTCCACTGGAATACAAGGAGGTCCGAATGAAAAGAGGTCTGGGCCTAGAAAGGTGCCCAGGCAACAAGAAGTCTAGACTTAAGAGAAGTGCGAGCAAAAGAGGTCTGAACCCTTAGAGATTCGAACCAACAAAGAGGTCTATAGTGATCAAACTCAAAGAGAAAGGTCGGGACATGAAGATACGTCCACGTGAGAAAAGGTCTGAGCCCCAAGGGAGGTCTAACCTTAAGAACCCCTAGGGAGGTCTAGGCCACAGAGAGGGTCTAAACCTACATATCCAAAGGAGATGTGCTAAAGGGAAGTCTACTGAGCATACCAAACGGAGGTATCAACAACTCAAACCTCTCCAACCAAACCAAACTTAGAATTCTCATCAAAACAAAATATTTTTGATTTATTTTACACATTTAAAAAGGATTTAGAAAATCAAGATGTTACAATGAGACAAGGAGTTGACGGGATAACGACTGATTGATACTTTCGGTGGAAAATTATGGCAAATGGAGGGAGAGCCTGGTTCAAATCTTTCGACCATAACACATGCCACGAACATTTATTGATTCGTACAAATATGACACTTATACGAAATAGCGATAAAAATTCTGAACGAATACAATTATGAAAAATTTACACAATCAAATACACGGTGTCAGGAGGCTCCACAAAAAATTTCATAATTTTTTGGACTCATTTGCTATATTTTAAAATTCCTTTAAATTTTAGACCCTAACTAACTAACCTAACTAACCTAACCACTAACCTAACCTAACCTGCTCCCTAATTGGCTGGCGCACGGCCACCATGTGCCCACGGCTGGCGCATGGCCACCGTGCGCCAGCCGTGTTGAGTGGCGGGGCCGGAGGGTGAGGTGGCGGGCCAGCTGAGCGGCGGGAGCACGCGTCGACGGTCGCACGACCACCGTGCGTCCGAGTTGCTATTTTTGCTAATACAATTTTCATACGGTTATTTCTGCAAATATGTTTTTAAAACGTGTTAGATTAGCCAAAAATTTGAGATTGTCATGATGCACCGTAGAGAGTCTAAAAGTGCAAGACTATACTAGGTACAAGATTCTTTTTTCACGATTACTGCATAAGAACACAAAAAAAGGAGGCTACTGCCTTGACAAGAGATAATAACTTGTTGCCGTTTCAGTTATCCACAGCAGAAGACGTCAAGAATTGGATTTCACATACCAAGACATGATTGTCTACTAATACGAAGACAGCTCTATTTGGCTATAAGTTAAACATGTATTACAATATAATTGGGATATCTGCATATGCTGCATAAAGCACGCATGAAGCCAGCAGACATCCATCAAACTGGGAAACAGGCTTGTGTTGCACAGTCCCAAACTCAGACAAGCACCTTATTGTCGGGATCCGGATTTCCGAATCCGAACTCTCTGTGTATTCTAAACTAGTCCCGTGATCAGTAGCTAGTTCACACAGTGGCAACATTGATGAAATCACATCCATACAACAAAATATCTAAGAAGCAGACAAATTAATATTACTTAGTAGCAGTGGACCTTATGGTCAAGGTTTACAGAGTTTGCCACGCAGGGCTTAAGACAAAAGAGTAATCTTGCAGCAGAATAAAAAAACTCGTGGTAGCCATCTGACATACCTACAGGCAATCGAGTGGAGAACGCGGCCTAGTTCGCATAGTCCTCGAAGTACTACTCCTTGTAGAACTCTATGTTCACTGGTTCTTCCTCAGTGACTGATCAACAATGGCATAAAGCCGTGAGTATATAAAGTACTCGGCAAGTCGCATGCAAGGCTCAAACAAGGATTGCTTTATGGCTATTTTGTAAAAAGTAATATTGACAGTAAATAGATTGAAAAGCATAATTTGAAAGATTAAATATGTAAGTAAACAAGTAATTTGAATCAGCTTGTGAACTACTCATTCACTTCCCAACCAGCAACCGGTGAACTATCCGTTCACTTCCCATCCAACATCCATCTGAACATTTTATGAAAAATCAACCCCTCGTGTGAAATCGCAAGGCATTGTCCATAACTAGGGACACGACTATTCGAATAGTTTTTAACACTCTGCAGAGGTTGTACAGCTTGACCCATAAGACATAATCAATTTATAATGTTTGTCTGACACACTTCTGAAGGTGTGCAACTAAATGATTATCACAAGGGTTATACAAAGCTCTAACTTAATCTAGTTCTGCTCGCTAAGATTTCACCACCGACTGGTTCCACAAATTCACAAAATTCCATCTCAACATACATCACAGTCATGGCTCCCCTCTTGCGCTAGTGTGAATGTCCAACCCAAAGTTCACAGTTCCACCAAAACTGAATCAAAATCAGGGCATTGCTAATTAATTAGCTAGGTCCACCCCATCCTAGATATGTGGTTGTACGGTATGGCCCAGATCAATGGCACACAAAGTTAAGTCCTTAGTTATTACTCAGCGAGACTACCTCATCCAAACAATGTGTCTCACACACTAATGTACCTCTCTCACCCCCTTTACTGCATGATCATTCGCCCGAGTATAAATCATTTTGGTTCACCCAAACCAATGACAATCCATGCTATGGCACAATGCTATAACAATGGCTTCGCACCACAATTCCATATATAATGAGCTCATCATAACTAAGCATGACTAAACATCTCTACGATACCCATGTCGGTATTACTATTATTTTCCAACTAGTATCAAACTATTCCTATGGTGTCCGAGGATACATGTCAATCACAATTTATTAAAGGTGACATAATATCAAATAGGTAATTAGCTACTCCCGAAAACAATTGATATAAACTTAGCAATTCATGTTGATATAAAATAATATAATTTTATAAAATTGGGTACAATATGATCAAAGGTCTACGACTTGCCTTCGTTGAAGGCTTAAGTTACCTCGACCAATAAGTCTAGGAAAGATTTGGAAACACCAAAATCTATACGCGCAAAAAGAGCCAAATAAATACAAATAGAATCCAAAAAATATCTAATTAGAACCAAAAGAAAGTTACTAAATTTAGAAACAAGAATCGACGAAATCGGAGTTCGTATGAGGGAGAACGAACGTTCGGAAGTTCGATATCACATGAAATGATGGAAAATCAGAAAAGAGGGAATATTCCCTGGAATTATTGTTCTGGACTTTTACATGTAACTAGTGGGCCTGCGGCGCGCTTGCGCGCCATGTGCTTGTGATCACCCCGATGGGGCCCATGAGAACCAGTAGCGAACGGTCAAAGCCACGCCCACGAAATCGGCAAGACGCAAAGCGAAGGCGAGTCACGCCCGTGGGACTGCGTGTGGAAGGAGCGGCGAATAGGCACATAAAGCAAAAAAATCTTGCTGGCGAGAAGAAGGCGGCGCTGAATCAAGCGGCTCAAAAAAAAGGGCGACGTGGCACGGTGTGCGTGCATCTATATACATATGATCTAATCTGTAATAATGTATAGAGCAAATAAATAGACTAAAATATGTAGGATACTACTCTTGAAAGGCAGTTCTATCTACAATAATAAACAATGTAAGTTGAGTGCAAGATAAGCGCATATGTAGCGTGTTTTAGGAAAAAAAATTCGGAACTGCTATATATGTCCTGAGGAGGTCCTGGAAGAGGTCTTGAGGTCCTGGAGGAGATCCTAGGGGAGGTCTTGAGGTGCTGGAGGAGGTTCTGGGGGAGGTCTTTAGGGAGGTCCTGGAAGAGGTTCTGAGGAGGTCTTGGAAGAAGTCCTGAGGTCCTGAAGGAGGTTCTGGGGGAGGTCCTGGAGGAGGTCCGGGGGAGGTTCTGGGGGAGGTCCTAGAGGAGGTTCTAGGGAGGGCCTGAGGAGGTTCTGGAGGAGGTCCTGAGGGGAGGTCCGGAGGAGGTCCTGGAAGACGTCTTGAGGTTCTGGAGGTCTTAGAGGTCCTGGAAGAGGCCCTAGAAGAGGTCTTGGAGGAGGTCCTGAGGGAGGTCCTAGAAGAGGTCCTGAAGAGGTCCTGGAGGTCCTGGAAGAGGTCCTGAGAAAGGTCCTAGAGGTCCTAGAAGAGGTCCTGAAAGAGGACCTGGAAGAGGTCCTGAGGGAGGTCCTGAGGAGGTCCTGGAGGTTCTGGAAGAGGTCCTGGAAGAGGTATTGGAGGAGGTCCTGGAAGAGGTCCTGAGGAGGTCCTAGAAGAGGTCCTGAGGAGGTCCTGAAAGAGGTCCTGAGTGAGGTCCTGGAGGTGGTCCTAAGGAGGTCCTGGAAGAGGTATTGAGGTTCTGGAGGAGGTCCTGGAAGAGGTCTTGGAGGAGGTCCTGAGGGAGGTCCTGGAAGAGGCCCTAAGGAGGTCCTCGAGGAGGTCCTGGAAGAGGTCGTGAGGTGCTAGGGTGGTCCTGAGGAGGTCCAGGAAGAGGTCTTGGAGGACGTCCTGAGGGAGGTCGTGAAGAGGTCTTGGAAGAGGTCCTGAGGGAGGCCCTGGAGGAGGTCCTGAGGGAGGTCCTGAGGAGGTCCTGACGAGGTCCTAGAGGTGGTCCTGAGGAGGTCCAGGAAGAGGTCTTGGAGGACGTCCTGAGGGAGGTCATGAAGAGGTCTTGAAAGAGGTCCTGAGGGAGGCCCTGGAGAAGGTCCTGGAGGAGGTCCTAAGGAGGTCCTGAAAGAGGTCCTGAGGGAGGTTCTGGAAGAGGCCCTAAGGAGGTCCTGGAGGAGGTCCTGAGACAGGTCCTGAGGTAGGTCCTGGAAGAGGTCCTAAGGAGGTCCTGGAGGTCCTAGAAGAGGTCCTGAGGGAGGTTATGGAAGAGGTTCTGAGGAGGTCCTGGAAGAGGTCCTGAGGGAGGTTATGGAAGAGGTTCTGAGGAGGTCCTGGAAGAGGTCCTGAGGAGGTCCTAAGGCAGGTCCTGGAGGAGGTCCTGAGGCAGGCCCTGGAGGAGGCCCTAAGGAGGTCCTGGAGGAGGTCCTGAGGCAGGTCCTAAAAGAGGTCCTGAGGAGGTCCTAGAAGAGGTCCTGAGGGAGGTTATGGAAGAGGTCCTGAGGAGGTCTTGGAAGAGGTCCTGAGGGAGGTTATGGAAGAGGTCCTGAGGAGGTCCTGGAAGAGGTCGTGAGGTCCTGGAGGAGGTCCTGAGGGAGGTCCGGAGGTCATAAGGGAGGTCCTGGAGGAGGTCGTGGAAGAGGTCTTGGAGGAGGTCCTAAGGGAGGTCCGGAGGTCATAAGAGAGGTCCTGGAGGAGGTCCTGGAAGAGGTCTTGGAGGAGGTCCTGGAGGAGGTCCGGAGGTCATAAGGGAGGTCCTGAGGGAGGTCCGGAAGTCATGAGGGAGGTCCTGGAGGAGGTCGTGGAAGAGGTCTTGGAGGACGTCCTAAGGAAGTTCTGGGGGAGGTCCTGGAGGACGTCCTGAGGAGGTCCTGGAAGAGGTCTTGGAGGACGTCCTGAGGGAGGTCGTGAAGAGGTCTTGGAAGAGGTCCTGGAAGAGGTCTTGAGGGAGGCCCTGGAGGAGGTCCTGGAGGTCTTGAAAGAGGTCCTGAGGAGGTCCTGGAAGAGGTCTTGGAGGAGGTCCTGAAAGAGGTCCTGAGGGAGGTCCTGGAGGTGGTCCTGAGGAGGTCCTGAAAGAGGTCGTGATGTCCTGGAGGAGGTCCTGAGGGAGGCCCTGGAGGAGGTCCTGAGGGAGGTTGTGGAAGAGGTCCTGAGGAGGTCTTGGAAGAGGTTCTGAGGAGGTCCTGAAAGAGGTCGTGAGGTCCTGGAGGAGGTCCTGAGGGAGGTCCGGAGGTCATGAGGGAGGTCCTAGAGGAGGTCGTGGAAGAGGTCTTGGAGGAGGTCCTGAGGGAGGTATTGAGGTTCTAGAGGAGGTTCTGGGGGAGGTCCTGGAAGAGGTCCTAAGGTCCTGGAGGAGGTCCTGGAAGAGGTCCTAAGGTCCTAGAAGAGGTCCTAAGGTCTTGGAGAAGGTTTTGGGGGAGGTCCTGAGGGATGTCCTGGAAGAGGTCTTGAGGTCCTAGAGGAGGTCCTGAGGGAGGTCCTGGAGGACGTCTGGGGGAGGTCCTGAGGGAGGTCTGGGGGAGGTCCTAAGGAAGTTCTAGGGGAGGTCCTGAGGGAGGTCCTGGAGGTGGTCCTGAGGAGGTCCTGGAAGAGGTCTTGGAGGACGTCCTGAGGGAGGTCTTGGAAGAGGTCCTGGAAGAGGTCGTGAGGTCCTGGAGGACGTCTAGGGGAGGTCCTGAGGGAGGTCCGGGGGAGGTCCTAAGGAAGTTCTGGGGGAGGTCCTGAGGGAGGTCCTGGAGGTGGTCCTGAGGAGGTCCTGGAAGAGGTGTTGGAGGACGTCCTGAGGGAGGTCGTGAAGAGGTCTTGGAAGAGGTCCTGGAAGAGGTCGTGAGGTCTTGGAGGAGGTCCTGAGGGAGGCCCTGGAGGACGTCTGGGGGAGGTCCTGAGGGAGGTCCGGGGGAGGTCCTAAGGAAGTCCTGAGGGAGGTCGTGAAGAGGTCTTTAGGAGGTAGGGGAGTAGGTTGGGGGATAAGCAGTAGATGGAAAGGAAAGCAGAAAGGATAAGAATGAGGTTAGAAATAGCATTAGATGTTGCTGGAGTAGACTGAAATCTCATAAGTAATCTACTACCCACCACGCCCATTATAAACTAATAACTGTTTAGGTACAAAATGAGTTTATGAGGACTAAACTCAACTGAGTGGTACGGTAAGAAGTCTATATCAAGTGAATAGTATAAACCAACTAACCTGTGACCGCTTAGGTAGCTAACTAACCGTTTGTACTAATCACTTGAATTTAGTCCTCATAAACTAATAACTGTTTAAGTAGTTAACAAAGAACTCCCTGGGGTGGAATGTCATTATTAATCACTATTTTTTTTTGAAAAGGGAGGTGACCCTGCTTTTGATTGAAAGCATGTAAGAAGTTCTTACAGACAGAGAAACAAAAGAACTACTGGGACAACCAGTTTACTAAGGCAAAACAGATAATACTACTAAGTTTGGCGCCAGCAGACTATCTGAAACCAAAGATAAGTTCCGTGCCCTTGTCATACACAGATACATACTGTTGGGAGAGAGCCACGAGAAAGGGGCCGAGGAAGAGTGGCCATGTCGACACCTTTTCACATGACCGGTTCTCATCAAAGGCTGTTATTTTGGCATTAATTTGTTGAACCTAAAAGAAGGATTAAGATATGTAAGCAATAGGGAAATCAAGAAGACTACCATCTGTAAATAACAGGAACCCGAACACTTTGAGCAAAGATGATAAATGAGGTTGCTCTTATCTTTCCAAATTCCTAGTTCTTTTATGTACGATTTTGTGCACTATATCTTTTAATTTTCAACAAAATTTCATTGTTTGGGTTAACACGAGAATGATGCCGAGGTCAACAACTCCAAGCTGAATGGTGAGAGCAAAGGAACCAACAAAGGTATCGCCTCCAAATCAATTGCATGTAAGTAGTTTACGTGCCTTTGGAAGAAGCTCTTCTGCAGACATCGAGGTCATATAACTTGCACATGATTGTTTCTTCTTCTACCGTGTAAAACAAGAGGAACAAATTACTATATAAAAATATTACCCCAAGGTACATCGTGAAGTGTCAACACGTAAGATTATACTATGTAAGGTTGATCTTAAGTTTATATAACTCATGTGATATCACTTGGTATGTTTCTATTAGCGCGATTTTGCTTGTCCAAATGGGTGCATATCCCTTTATGTTACATAATGAATTGGAATCATGATTTATTTCATGCTTAAGAGATCAGATTACATTTCAAATTTAACGCACCACTTGTATGGTCTATTAGACAATCACTTGAAATCAAGTTAGACAAGGTCTATTAGACAAACATTTCAAATCAAGCTAGAAATATATGTCTATCTGCTCATGTGTTGTACAATTTGAAATATACAAATGCGATGTAATACGATCTTTACATACGTAATAACAATAACCTGAATCAAGCTAGCGGATTGCCCTTAGGCCATGACAAAGAATCGATGGCCAAAAACACGAAACTCATCTCTTTCACCATGCATCAACCATGCATCAAGCAACACATCAGGAAATGATAAAGCTCAAAGCATTAACAACTGAAATAGCAGTAAAATAAAGGAAAAGGGGAACTAGGAAGCCCAAATATAATCGGCCTCAACCAAACCGGGCGATTGGGGTGGGGCGCAGGAGGCGCTGGAGGCCAAGCCACGGGGAGGCGAGGCTAAGCGAGCTCGGCGAGGCGGGCAGAGGCCGAGCCGAGCCGAGCTGCATGCTGGGGCCGAGGCCAAGGGAGGCGAGGGCAGCGGTGGTGCCATGGGGATCTGGCAATGAGTAAGAGGCGGCGCCATGGTGGGAGAGCGACGGGCTAGGTGGCAAAAGGGAAAGGGCGGGCGGGCGCCGAGAGGCCGGAGGAGCGGCGCCATGGGGAGCTTTGGTGCCGTGAGCAAATCCTAGGAGGAGGAGTTAGGGGATGAAGCAATGGAGGAAGGAGAAGAAGAGAAATGGGGAAGTGGAGAAGAAAAGGAGCAGGGCTCAGTGTCGGCCGAACCAAAGAGATAAGGAGAGAGAAGAAATAGGAACGCCGCTGGCTTCATGAAGTCACGCCTGCGTGGGCAGTGGCGTGGAAGAAACATCAGAGCGACCAAACCCTAGGCACCCGAGAGGTCCTCTAAGAGCTCCAAGAAGGTCCACCAGGACCTCCCAGGAGGTCCTAAAAGGATCTCTCGGTCGGTCCACCAAGACCTCCTAGGAGGTCCGGCAGGACCTCCTGGAAGTCCAGGAGAACAAGCCCGAGGAGGTTGTGGAGCCATGGAGCACCCCGCAGACCTGCCACGGCCAGACCAGGGGAGGTCATGGAGGTCTGAGGTCACCCCAAGACCACCCGCGACCCACCAAAGGAGGTCGTGGAGGACTGAGACCACCCCAGAACCACACACGTCCAGACCTGAGGGTGGTCGCGGAGGACTGGGCATGCTCCAAGGTTCCCTGTGCATACTGAGCTAGTCCCAAGGATCATGGCTAGCTCTTTTCACAAAGAACAATAGTGATAGCATTGCAACAACACCACTTTTATTAATATCAAGGAAGTTGTTTACAAGAGAGCTTACAATTCAACAATTAAAATACTGCAGAGAAGGATAAACATATAGGCCACCCGACACACCACGTGCAATCATTGGAGGGCGATCCTAGTCGCTCCAGACCACTTGGTCCACAAGAAGGTTATCCTAAAGCTTCCAATTCTCGCTAAAGACAAAGAAGAAGCAAGAGTGAGCACAACAACCGTGTTTCGCAAGTTACATTCGTTAGATAACAAAATGACATGCATAATGGATATCACAAAGAAAGGCTTAATATGGTTGATTTGCATAAAGCCATGTTTCTTTCAAATACATGTATTAGGTTCTAAGGCAGTAATACAATAATTAAAATTCATTTTATCAAATCAGTTTTTCAGTTGGATAACATTCATCATAAGATGGTGAAGGATACCCTCCTGTCACAAGACTCCCCGCCCACAACCCATGGGATAGCAATCCCAAAACAGTTTATTAAACTCTTTTGGAAACCCAAAACCAATATCTAACTTTGAGTGGCCGCTGCCAGCACGTCCATAACCGCGGACACGGCTATTCGAATAGATTTAACTCTGTAGAGGTTGTACACTTTACCCACATGACATGATTCCTCTAGTTTGTTTGGCTCACATGAGTGCCACCTCTCACTACCAAAGGTAAGAGGTCTAGAGTTCATGACAAAGCCTTTAAAATGCATTGTCCCACCATGCCTCTTCTTGCTAAGGTTTCGCCTCCTTTGGATTCACTCACAGATCTGGCCCCCTCTTGCACCAAGTGGGAACATAGGTCATAAAAGACCATTTTGGCCATAGAAGACCTCCCACTCCTCCAATTGGATCACCATGTGAAAGTTCGCAAATTACTTAGCTAGGTCCCACACCCCATACTGGAGACATGTGGTTGCACGATATTGGCATAGCCCATTATAGGCCTAGCATTGGCGGCTCAAAGACCGGTCCTCAACTGACTTGGGCGACAAACACATACCTCTGGACCTCCACCTTTTCCAGGATGGAGTCCATGCATAAACCTTGCACCAACCAATCAAACCAATTCGCCCAAGTCTAAATCAATTTCCATTTTCTTTGCTTCCCCAGCAATATTTTCATGCGTCCATGACACCCCAATGTCATGGCCAAAACATTTAATTCAGTAGTTGGTCATGATGGTAAAGATTTTCCCAAATCAAGTACTTTTGGTCTAAGCAAGTCTAAGCATTTGGTTTTACAATTGTTACTGGTTCACACTATTACATCAACCAGATTTTGCCTAATGGTGACAATAAGTTGGGTACAACATCAAAGTTGGCCATATGAAAGAGATAGGCATAACTATGGATTTGAAGACAGGTATTGAAATAGCTTGATAGAAATAAGCATGCAGTATACTTTGAAACAGAACATAAGTAATTTAAGATACTGGGTGCAATATGGTCAAAAGTGTAACTTGCCTCTTGCTTGATAGCTTAAGAATCTGTTCTCTCCCACAGCTCTAGCTCTCTGGAAACGTCAAGGTCTACACGGGAATAAAGCAAAGCAAATAAAGATCCAAATGACTTCCAACTGAACTGAGCAAGAAGTAAATGGCAGAGAACGAAACTAAAAGAAAAGAACAGAGAAGATTCTTGGGAGGAGGTCTGATTGGTGAAGGGCTCGGGCTCCAGGGGGGGTCCGAACCAGAGGGGCTTGGAGAGCTCCTCAAAAACAGAGAGCTGAGAGCAGAGGCCGAAATGAAGAACAGGGAGGCAGTGGGTGTTCCTGGTGCTCTATTTAAAGGAAAGGGAATAGAAGCACCATAAACAGAGGATGTCCAAATTCAGTGTATTGGTACAAAGGCACACTGTGTGCCCTAGGTACAAAAGGATAAAGAAAACAAGGGATGTGACAAAAAGTAGAAAAGAGGAAAAGGGTAGATGGCAGCATTTAATGTGACTCATCCCACATCAAATGCACTTAAGAGCCAAGGGAAACCAGTCAAAAGGGTGAACAGCTTGGTCAAAGGGGACGGTCCACGGAGGAGGTCCTAAGAAGGAGGTTCTGAAGACAAACAGGGAGGACTTTGAGGACAAAAGATCCTAGAGGCCACAAGGAGGTCTAAGGACATGAGGTGCAAAAGACAATAGAGGTCTAAACCACAAAGGTCTAAACACAAAAGGGAGGTCTAGACCATAAGGGTCTGAACACCATAAGGAAGTTGGAACCTAAAGGAGGTCCAAAACTCAACAGGGAGGTCCGGACATGGGGAGGTCCAAAGGACACAACCAGGAGGAGGTCCTCTGGATAGGAAGTCCAACGACCTACTCACGGGAGGTCCGAAGGTCAAGCTCAAATCGAAGGTGGAATCGATGGCGGGACCTCACTGGGGAGATCCTAACGGTCCTGACCAAGCAAAGAGAGGAGGTCCGTAAGCAAGGATACGCCGGAGGCTGGTGCCATCCGATCTTGATCGAGCGGAGGGAGGCGATCGACGTCTGGACCATCCGAATGTACCCTCAAGATCGGACCGCCCGCACTAATCGAGCGATCCTAAGCTAGGAAAGCCAAACCCGAGCGGCACTGCCCACGGGAGCAGCGGTCCAAATGCTAGGAGGTCTGAACCCTTAGATCTAACGAGGATGAGGTCGAGCCGTTAGATCTAACAAAGATGAGGTCCGAACCGAACGGAAGGCTTGGACGGACACGAGGAGGTCCAAGCGGACAAGAAGGAGGTCTTGTTCGCTAGGATCTCCAAAGGACTAAGAGGTCCCTGAGGCATCGGGAGGTCTAAAGGATAAGAAGGTCTGATAAATGAGAAGGAGGTCCTAAGCAGTAATACCGAGAGTTGGGGCAGAATAACGGATTGCACTAGGAGGACTTTTCCAAAGAGAAGGTTACAAGGATCGAGGTGAGAAGGAGTCCAAGTGATCACCAAGAGGTTCATAAGAGCATAGAAGGAACTCAAATGAGCGTGAGGCTTAGGTGCAGGAAGGAACCAGGAAGGAGGTCTCGACACTAGGTGAGACCAAAGGGGATCCGATTGAACACTAGAAGTTTCATTTAAGCACGAGGGTGGTTCAATCGAATGCAAAGGAGATCCGGTTGGATGCTGGGAGGTTCAGGGAACACAGATGGCCTAGATAACCCAAAGAGAAGTTCAAATGGACACAATGAGGTCCAGATAAACTAAAGGAAGGTTCTATGGAGCCCGCAGGGGTTCAGGTGAACTATGAGGGTTTCAAATGAGCCTAGAGGGGAAAGAGGGTTGATGAAGAGAAAGATCCAGAAGGAGAATTCTAGTCAACAAAGAAATGGTCTGGACCACAAAGAGGTTCAAGCCAACAAAGGGTAGTCTAGACACAAGGAAGGTCTAGACTCACAGAAGTGTTCCAAACATAAGGGGATGTGGCTTCCAGGAGGTAGCCAGACAAGAGGGAAGGTATGGGCACACAGGAAGGCTAAATACAAGGAAAGTGTAGACCCAGGGGGGTGCCCATACAAAAGAGAAATGTTAAAACCGCAAGGATTGTCTAGTCCTCAAAGGAGGTCTAGATACAAGGAAAAATCTAAACCTCAGAGGAGGTTTAAACTACAAAAGAGAGAGATTAAGAGAGAGGTCTCGACCCAAAGGTGGTCTGGACCAAAGAGGTAGACTAGACAAAAGGTCTCAATAGAGAGAGATTTCCAGGGGAGAGGAAAGACCCGAAAAGACAAGGAGGAGATAACATCAACAGAGGTCAAACAAGAAGGACAGTCTGGGCATATAAGAATGTCCAAATGTAGGATAGAGGATAGGAAACCCCTATCAAGGAAAGGAGAGATAGCTCCAGAGAGCTAGAGCAACACCAAAAGAGCTAAGTTTTGGATTAGTTGAAGTTTAGTTAAGTCATTTTAAACTCTTCAAATTCTGAAATTCTCAAGTTAAGCTTTGAATTATCATCAAAACCAAATGGTTCTTTTTATTTTGAAAATTTTCAAAAAGGCTCTAAAATCGTATGCGTTACAGCGCCGATGGGGCTCATGGCGCGGGGCAGCGCAAGCAAATCGCAAGCCGTTAGGGAGCGCCCCACCAAACGATGAAACGGCCGCGACCGGTGATTAAGCATCGAACGACTGAGACGGAGCGAAAAGAACGCAGACAGGCAAAACCGGAGGCAAATCACACGGTCGGGAAGAAACGAAGCGGTAGATCGGATGGCAGGGAAAAAAACGGCGACGTGGCCTGTCTCTTTGAGCCGCGAAGTGCTCCTCATTTATACCGGAGGATGCCACCCATGGGCGGCGGTGACGCCGCCGGAGGTGGCAAAGGCGGCAGCGCACGGCCCGTGCGCGGCACCGGCAATGGGGCGACGCCTTAGGGAAAATAGAGGGAGCATGAGCTACGCCCAAAGGTAGGGAAGGTGAAGGCGAGGTCGGGGACGCTGGAGGTGGTCCGAGAAGACGGCACCACGGTGGCTGATGGTGGCAAAAAGGAGACGACGGTGGCGGCACTCCACGGCAACTAAGAAGACGAATTGAGGTGGGGGATGGGTGGATGTAACATCCCAAAAATCCTTAAGATGGATTAGCTAAGCATATCGTGTTTATGTGAGTAAATTATGGATCAATGTAAAAATTTTGTTGTTGTAATAAAGTTTGTCCCGAAATTTCAAATTTTTAACTTGAATTCAAGCTTTTATATGATTCTAGAAAATTGTTTGTTTAAAAGTTGTTGGAAATAATTTATTTAACTACTAGATTATTTATCATGAATTAATATAATTGTTCTTAAATTTTTAGAGGTCATTTTGATTTCACCAAAAACCAAACCATATCACTAATGCAGATTTTAAAATGATTTAATTATGACAATTTGGATATGAACAGTGATCGCAACTATTTTTTCTAAGTCCTATTTGAATCAGAGAACACTCCCAAAAAATTTCAAAATTTTTAGAATTTATCTTCTATTTTATTTCGCTCGGTCAGACTTATTGTGTTTCAGTCAACATTCAAATCAAAACCCTAACTCAAACTTCAAACCGCCCGGACCACCTAAGCTGACTCGACTCGACCACACCAGATAAACTGGACCCGAGTTAGACTCGAACCCAACTGCACCGCGCCACTTTCGCCTCTACTACTGACGGGTGGGCCCAGCTTGTTGGAACCGTCCTCGTCCTCGTGCCGCTCGGCCGAGAGCGCGCTATTGCAGCGCATGCTCGCCATAAAGCCCCCTGCCCAAAACACCACCTCATGCTTCTCTGACCACCTTTGAGGCATCGCCTAGGCTTCATGAAGCTTTCGGGCCAACTCATTTCCTCTCCATCGCCTTCTCTCACTATCTCCGACCGCTTTTGTCTTTCGACCGAGGTTGAAGACGATGGGAGCACCGCCACGTTGATGCCTCCCATGAGCCCACAAGCCCACCACCGGACTCCACTCCCCTCGCAGCGCCCATTTTTGCCGATCCGCAACTTTGTCGCCTTCTAAATCATCGAGAGCCACTTCTTCGTTCTCGACTCCGGTGGCCATGGTCGCAACGCTCGCAGGCACTATGGTGAGCCATCCTCCACAATACTTTGACCCTTGTGATCGCATCATTTCACTAAGTCTATCAGCGTGTTTAATTGGACTTTGTTGCATCACCGAGGGGGCACGAACCAATCTTCTCCGAGCACGGTGAAACGCCGTCGTCCGCATTCTGGCCATCCCTGACCTCCATCGATGTCATCTTTGGCTCCTCCGTGTTACTGGTGATGAGGTGATCCCGAAGCAACCTTCCCCGAGCTCAATCGATGCTCGTAGCGCTTCCTCCTCGAGCACCGCCCTTTCGGCTCCACCTCCGACCACCAGGAGCTCATCGCCGTCAACCTCCGGTCTTCGCTCCACCACGAGAGAGTTCGCGGCGTTGTTGCGCATCTGCTCGTGTTGATCCCAAGACCAGAGCCTCACAGCGTCGTCAAATCGTCAACCTCGCCACGGTTGCTCGCGCGCGGAAGCTCCGACGTACCGCTGGCAAAATTAGGTAATAATCTACCATTAGTGCTAATCAAGATTTGTATTAAACATATGACATGTAGACCCCACTAATTTTAAGCATGGTTAGAAATTTAATTAGACACGTGTAAATCTCTGGGCCTATGACATGTGGGCCCGTATGGCCAATTAAGTGATTGTGTCAAGTTGTGGAGTACGTTTTCTATTAAGGGAAAGCTTATTTCTTAAATGCTTAACTCAGAATTTCGTTTTTGTCTTTAGAAGACGTATTCCGTGAAAACGCCATTGAGGTCACGTACATCCATGACCGATCAAAGATGATCGGGTCAAACCCTCACCCTGGGCCCCACTTATCATTCCCTGTGGCTAGCTGAGGGTGGATGAAAAATGTATTTAATTCATTTAGAAATTCCGAAACGGTTTAGAGTTGCACTGAAAATTCAAATAACTTGAAATTTTCATAACAAATTCAATTTAATTCCAAATTGAATGAAACCAATTTTGTTGGTTTTAATTTTTAATGTCCTTTAAATGGACTAGGTTTTAGTTATGTTTCTGTTCCAGAAAAATTCGGAAGATAAGTTAATGTCTTTAACGAATTGTTTTTACTTTAGAAATTGATTTAACTTCAAAAATTCATAAGTATTTCACTATACCTCCAAATTGAGTGAAATTAATTTTGTCAGTTTTCATTTTTACTGTATTTTAACTTGGAATAAAATTAAGACATGTTTCTGTTATAGAAAAATTTGATACTTGTATTGTACATTAATGATTTTAACTTTGTAAAATGTATAGAAAATTCATATGAACTCCATTTGAACTAAAAATTTCACCTAAAATCACCTAAAATATTACTCTACCTACTGTGTAAATTTCATGCAATTTTGAATGATTTGATATTTTCAGCTTCATTTGGAGTTTATTGCAATATCGTCTTTCGTTATGCTTTCGACGATTCCGACATATTTCGAGTTCCATGTTAGGGTAAATAAGAGTGGTACCAACAAAGGCAAGCAGTCCCCTCCTTTTGATCATATTGCTCCTATTAATTTTGAAAACTATTTATGTTGACTTTAAGTATTCTATGCATTGCTTTAAATTCAAATACTTGTATGTCAAATGGGTAGATTTAGCTATATTATACTTGCTGAATTCCTTTTCCATTGAAAGTTGATTACCTGGTTTCCATTGATACTTACGATTATATGTTATATGGGGGGTGATTGATGATTTTTCGAATGATGCCTAGCCATGCTAATAGATGCAATTGAAATTGGTTGATGGAGCTAGTTCATCGGCCGAGATTGATTTGGATTATGTTGGAATTGAGGATTATGTTCAGATCTTGGATTTGGTTATTGTGGACATGTTGGGCATGGGTTTTATGTTTTTGACTCGGACAGGTGATAGGGTAATGATGGGATGTTGTCCTGAATTCATGTAGCCCCGTCTAGGTGATTAAGGACTGGTCTGTGTGGTGTTGAACCAAATCACACGTGTAACCATATGCTGGGTTAATGGCGAAGGCTTGGCTTATTAATTTGTTGTGTGTTAGATATCAAACCACAAGTAGATTGACAATTGTTGTTTTAATTATTGTTACTGTTGTATTTTTAATCTAGTGGGAGCATGATAAGTTTTGTCTTACTTGCCCTTAAGGGTCGCTTGTGTTTGCGAGAAGCTTCGCAAGGACTTACTTACACAACGAGGTGTAATCGTGGTTCAGGCGACCAATAGTCTACCATGGTGTGTATCCTCAGGTGGTTTAATAGTTGGCACATGACAATGTAATGGTCTCGTTATGATATCTCAGTCACACTCCTACGGAAGAGTGCATGGGCCGACATTGAGAGATATTCATATCATGTAGGTAAAGCCGCACAAACTTTGCAGAGTTATAAATCTATTCAAATAGCCGTGTCCCCGGTCATGAACATCACTTGTGGGAAACCATGCACAGTTAGATGTTGGGAATAGGATCAGGGTTTAATCGAGAATAAATTGTCGTCACGAACGGGAAGTTCGTGTATTGATGTGTAATACCTCGGCCTACTCGTATGCGGCCCATGTGGCCCATGAGGAGTTGTGTGGTGGGATTAGTCCCACATTGCTTGTCTAAAGTGAGTTGTACTAGTATATAATGCCTGTTGGGTCCAAACATAGCACCTTCGGGTTAACCCTTTTACACGAAGCGAGGACGAAAGTGTAAGTGGGGTGCTATGTGTGCGCGGGTCCGCCCCACGGTGGGCTGGGCATTGAGCGGATTTTGGGCCAGGGTGTTACATGATGTTAGTTTACTCGGGTGGGGTAGCCACTTTGGACATGATTTCATGAAGGTAAAATTTTAATAACATTGATCATGAATTAGAGTACCTACTGTCATATCATATTTCTAAAAGTTTGTCAAATAGCAATTTAAATCTATACTAGTTACCTTGTCAAATAACCTTGCTTTACATTGAAAATGAACCATTTTTAGCCATCCTTTGACACCAAGTGCATTTACTTAAATTTGCTATTTGTAAGTCTTACGAGTACGTTTTTGTACTCAGTTGGCTTGTCTATCTTGCAGGTAAGAACATCTTACAAAAACACGGTAGTTATCGCAACAAGTTTGAGGCAATAATGGTTGGTATATCGGCTTTAGTCCCAGTCGGTTGCCCTTGGGGTTGTGGCGCTCCATTGGGAAGGTTGTTTAATTTACTTGTCCTTTTGTTGTTATTTATTTAATGTTTTTCACTGCTGATTTTTATTTGTTATATTCAAATCGTGTATGCAAGTGATATAATGTTGTTTGGATATGTGCATGTTAGCAACTAATCCTGGGAGCTAACATGAGACACATATCTAGGTACTCGAAACCAATTTGGTTTCTTACTAAGAATTGCGTCTTTGGCGCAATCACTTGACTTGAATCGGGTTCGATTTCGGGGTCCTCACAGTGGAGGAGGTCCGAGAACACGAGATGACATAGCTATGGAGGCAAATACTTGACCAGAGGGGGAGATTGTCGACGAGGCGGTGCGGCCAGCTTTAGAGAAGAAAGCGGGAAACGGGTGGCGTGTGCTCGAAGGGAAAAGAAAAAAGGGGGGTAGAGGAGAGGAAGGGGAAGGATGAAGGGGTCTTGTGACCTTTTATAGAGGAGGAGGGAGGAGCGGCGCTGGCATGGGCTCATGCCACGGAGCTGGGCTGTGGTCTTTGGCCTTGGTCAAGTGTGACGGCCAGAGGCATGGGTGCACGTGGATTGTTGGGACAGGCGGTCTCGGGCGTGGGAAGCGGCAGTCTTGGGGCGTGCATTGTCGGGATGGCATGGGCAAGTAGCCAGAGCAGAGGAGCTAGGGGAAAAGAGAAAGAAGGAAGAAAGAAAAGAGAGAAGGAAAAAAGAAACAAAAGAAAAAGGGAGGGGAAAAAGGGAGAAAAGAAAAAGGAAAGGAAAAAGAGATGGGTCGGGGAAAATTCAAACTTGGAATTTTGGCGACGAGCTTTGAATTTGAGCTTTGGACTCATATTTAAATAATTACAAAAAATCCAAAATAAATCTAACACTTTTAAAATAATTAATTTAAGTTTAATTTTACAACAAAGAAAATAAATTTTGGGCTAGCTGTGGCGACCGAAGGAAGGGAAGAGACGAGCCAAGGTAGGAGATCACCCGGTAGCTCAGATACGATGTGGACTAATAGGATTCACAACACACGTATATTCGATGTATAGGCCGATGCATATACATGTACAGGTGCAACCATCTCTACTAATCAAGGAGAGGATAAGGAATGTGCTAATCTATCTTGGAATACAAGAAAGCTACCTATACATGCCAAATATACAATACCATGCAAGGCAAGTCAAGATATTCGCTACCAGCTTGCTCTCAGGCTCAGGTCATTAACCAACACCACTTAGTTTTTTTTTGCATCCCTCATAAGTCAAAATTACTCACCTCAATTTACTATTTGGGTCTGCTAAAAGAGAGGGATCGCTCTAGGAATTTTTAGGACATAGTTCCTAAGGATTTGAATCCAAATCCCCCTTTCCAAATAGGTTTTTGGGATACGGGTAGGTTACACTAGCATGCAATTAAAAATTCTACCACGTAAAATAGAAAGTCATGCGAGTAAGAGATCATAGATTGTTACCACTAGATACGCAGTGTAGCGGAAGAAGACTTGGAGCAACCTGGTGCAACGTTGCGTCGTCGATGTAGTGGTCATAGTCGATCGTTCAACATTCTTGGCCGCCGATAGTCTCCTATAGCAGCCTCTCGCATTCCTTACGTATGTCATGGATCATCCTTCATCACCACAGCAGTGATCGCAGCAGCGTCTCTACGCTATCAACACGTTCACGGGTGGAACGCCATACACCAGTGTGCAAGCACCAGTGCCCACGGCAGGACCTTCGAGGAGGTTGTGGCTAGGGTTTCAGTGGGTGGTGCCACTCGTACTCCCAGAAGCCCCACGCCTCCCCTTATAAAGAGCCCATAACGAATCCAATCCAAACTAGTTTGTTCCAACCCATTAGGTGTGTGACCCTGTAGGTTCATGCATAATTGGTCGTGACCCGGAAACTCCTTTCCGATCACAAGTCAGTAGCGGTTCCTAGCAGGACATAACGTCTCCCGAATACACATAAAGATTATATTGGGCGAACCATATGCAATATGTTCTGCGACCAGGTCCTTTTCACTAACGACCAGTTCATAACTCCTTACAACCAATTCGGATCTGGTCACGACTAGTTCATAACAACTTACGACTAGTTCGCCGACTAGTTTGTGATCATGTATGACTAGTCCATATTCCATACGACTAGTTCATATCTGGTCTAAATAAACGGCTTGCTTGTGTATTCTCCTTTTGCCTCACGATACCTTATCGAACTCCAGGTGACCGTGGACTGTTCAATCTTTTCTCGATCTAGTGATGGATAACTTTGTGTGGTCAACACTTTGACCACTTGTGGCATGGCTATGCACTTCCTTTATCCAAGCACATCGAGGGGACAAAGTATTTCTCTTGTTATGCTTGGAGGGGCGAATCTCATTTTTGACCAGTCACATTCCTCTACATGTTTCATGATACACCTGAAAACTGCATTTGTAACTACCCAATTACGAAGTAGCATTTGGTAACCCCAAAATGTACCGTTACACATGTAGAAAACCATGCTGATCTCAGGTCTAAGGATTATACATCACTATTGCTTGAGACTAACTGATGACACATAGAATCATAACAATCTCAATGGTGTCTCAAAGTGGGTCAATCCAACGTCATGTTCTTTTACATGTGCCCACATTATTGATTTAATATCCATATATCTATGACCGGTGAAACATAGCCATCAATCAATACATATGTTGGTCTATAAGTTACAAGTGTCCTGGTCAGGGGGTCTTTTTAGAATGACATCATACAACTATTAAAGAGCTTCACCAACATGTCACATACTTGCTAATTTTATAAATGATAATTCACCAAGGAACGTAATAACATTTATTCTATCTCGTAAACATAGACGCGATACAATCCTCCATGATAGCCTCTTGGGGCATATCACTAACACAAGCCTAGTCTTTTCATCCCTCGTATTGTTTACCTCACAACTTATTGTTTACCTGAACCTGAGAGTTGAAAACTAGTCATTATTATGCTCCTTGAATCTTCTCTATAAAATACCATCGAAACTCTAAAATTTGGGGAAAACTCTCTTTTATTTGAAAAAAAGGAAAGAGGGGAGGGAATGGAGAGGAGCCGAGGGGAGGAGAGAAGCTAGCAAAGCATTGTCCATCCAGTCGCCCACCTTTCAAGTAATTTTTTTAACCGAATGGATTACATAGTTTTGGATGTACGGTTACGTAGTGTAGTATGTTTGTTGGACCAAAAAGGCAACTAGAGGGGGGGCAAGGGTGAATAGGAGCACGATCTCTTTTTCTCCTAGATTGAATTCAATACTAATTTCACTCCAATAGCTATAAAAGCTATGAAGATCAATATACAAGCACAGTGGAAGACTTGTATTGAATCCAATCAAAACTCCGAAGCAAATAGGCCAAAATCACAAAAACTCAAACCCAAATTAGTTGAGCGGTCAGACCTCCATGTAGTTGGCGGTCTGACCTCTCTCTTAAGGGTGGTCTGACCTCTAGGCTAATGAACAGTAAAATCAGTCCGAACTCAAAAACACAAATTGGTCTAACTTTTAATCTACAACTCCAAACTTCACAAAACTTGAAACACACCTTCTCAAGGATGTTAGGAACCTATTCCAATCAACAATCGTGAAGATCCTTGCCAAAGTTCCGACCTTGTTCCATTTGAGTGAAGGTTGTTCCAAAACCGAGTCAAAACGAAAACATGATCTAGAAACTTGCTCGTGGGTAAGAGATGATCCTAGATGGGTTCCCATATGTCACAACAAGTAAGATCAGGGCCAGAAACCAAGGAAAAACTGAAGAAACAAAGAAAACCCCAAAATCACAAAATAGAGATCAAGAACACAAAGCGACTCATCTTGTGAAATCTTTATTGGATTGGTTTGAGATGATGTTGGTTTACAGCCATTCCATCTAGGAGGACAAAGTCTCAACACATGAGCACACAATTAATCCAACTCTTTAGAACCCTAACCTCTCCACTATCCTCTCCCAAAGCACAACCTAGGGTTTTTCAATCAAAGGGTTAAGGAGGTGCTGGTCAGCACTCTCCCCTATTTATAGTGGAGGCTAGCTTCTAGAAAGAAAACCTTAATAGGCACCCGTTAAGCCCACACACAAACGGGTTTCACTTACGCACGCATTTTAAAGCGTCGTCTTCATCTCCTCTTGACCTAAATAGCTTCTCGTTGCGCCGTCTTGCGCCACGGGTTAGCAAAAGGTCACCAAGGCGGTATTTAGGTGAAGTTACCAAAATACCCCTTCTCGATCTTTTTCCAAAGACCGAGTCCAATCTTCATGAAGCAATCCCATGCTTCGCCATGTGTAGGTTGATCAATGGCTCTCTTCATATCGGTAAGTCTCTCACATCTGGCTCCCACCGAAACCACCATAGCACTTGCACCGACCCCCGCGCCGCTTGATCCAACCCGTCGCACCGAACAACCCGCTCAGTCATCCTTGTCCATTTTGCGGCATGCTTGAGTCCATTGACTTCACCTAGCATCCTCGATTGTTCTGAACCTCAGCACTCAAGCCTAGTCCCGATCATCCTTGCCGTTGACCGTCGTTGACCTCCAAGTCACCTGCATAATAATAGACCAAGAAATCGTTTCTAGAAATAAGTTCTTCGCAACTTGACCCACGTTAATCAAAACATGCATTATGCAACAGATATACACTGAAACACATGAGCTTGACCTAACCACACAATCATCGTCGCCAAGATGGCCGATGAACAAGCCAAAACCGGTCAAACCGCCACCCATGGTCGGTCTAATCGCCACCTATTGGTCGGACTGACAGCCCAGTTGGGACTTAGCCAAATTTCCTCCCTAATAATCCGAAACCTACTAGAATTTTCAAACGAATAGAACTTTTGACTCGAAGCTCCAAAAATTATGAGACCAAGTGTAGGAGAATCCCCTCTCTTGCCTACACCCTCTATTTTTGGCCCAGCTCCAAAATTGAAAGTCTATTTTGGCCGGTCAGACCGCTGCCCAAAGGCCGGTCTGACCGCCATCCACTTGACCTAAGGCATGGCCGGTCTGACTGCCAGTGTTGGCAGTTTGACCGCCACTCAAGCCGGTCTGACTGCCACACCTGGGCCGGTCTGACCGCCTGAGACCTGATAGCACAAGAACTTTGCCGAAAACGCGTGTTTCGACAAACCTTCAACGCCATTGCCAATTGTATCATCATCCTAAGATCGTGAGCATATCCCCATGATATCCACAATGTTATACATAATCCTTTTCAATGGGTAGTCTAGATAAGTGGTTAATCATGGAAATCTTATTTACAGTGCAGTGCGTCAAATATGTCGGACGTCACCAATTTTAAAATTTACTACAGTCAGGGGACTATTCTTGAGGGTCCTAAGGGGATTGATTTGTGTTATTTTCAATCAGCGATCGTGCCCCTGCCCAGAGCAAAGCAGCGTACATTGGGCGCTGTGATGGGGTGGTTGTTTCACTCATTCGAGTTGGACCATGTTGTGTATGATCTGAGATTGAGTTGCCTTGCCCCCCGGCCAACACAGCGCACATATTGGGAGTTAGTGCAGCTCAAGGGAACAAGATCATGGTAGTCATATGTACGCATGGCGAGGGAGGAAGGGTGGGATTTGGTCCTTCTGGTCTAGGCTTATGCCAAACCCACTCCTACATCGTCGGTTGAACAAGAAGTAGGTGGTGGTGCCAAAGAAGAAGTCGGGGACTCCAACCACAGTGTGGCGCACATAATGGCTGAAGGTGGTCCTGGAGTTGTTGATGTTATCGATGAAGACACTATGAAAGTAACTCCTTCAGTCAGGCAAACTAGTGGGCTTAGTGACAAGGGTGAGGAGCTGGAAGCCATAGTGCAAGGGATGGATCTCGAAGACCGGGACTTCATGGCATTGTCAGAAGATGAAGGATCCGATGATGAGGATGATGTGGACCGGCAGACGGTTCCATCTGAGCGAAACACATACTAGTTCAACAACCTCTTCGTTAATTAAGGCTCCCGTGTGCTGTGGGAGTACGACTAGAGCGATGTCAAACAAGGCGCTATGTACAAATGCAAGGAGGCTGTGCAGGAGGTGGTCAAATTCTAGGCCTTATCGGTGCGACGTACATTCACAGTCGTCAAGTCTAACTCAAGATGTTACGATGTGAAGTGCGACATAGAGGAATGCCCTTGGCGAGTACATGCTTTTCAGCCTAAGTGGGACTCCTACTGGAAATGCTCTATAGTGGTCCCTCACACATGTGTCTTTGCTGAGCCAGTGCAATCCCACAGGAACCTGTCATCAGGCTTCATCACCAACCTCATGTACGGTGATATCGTAGATAATCTAGATTTTGAGCCATGATCCATCATTCGAGCGATTGAGACAAGGTTCCAGTATAGAGTTAGTTATGCCAATGTGTGGAGGGCAACACAGAAGGTGTTGGAATCAAGGTTCGGTACATTCGAGGACTTCTACCCCAACCTCCCCAAGCTACTCCGAGTCATACAAGACAGGAATCCCAGCACTCATGTCGATATTCAAGATTCCACACATCCGAAGTGGTCCAATAAGAGGGTAATGCATTCCGGCATTGCCGTCCAATCTTATGCATGGATGGCATATTCCTAACTGAGAAGTATAAGGACCAGATACTAATTGCAATAGCGACGGATGGGAACAATCAAGTTCTTCCCGTGGCATTCGCTTTCGTTGAAAGCGAGAATATGGACAACTAGTTATGGTTCCTACGGAATTTGAGGATTTCTGTTGTACAAGGTCATCCAAACGTATGCGTCATATATGATCGACACGCGGTCCTGCTGAGTGCAATAACTCAGCTACAACAAGGAGAGAACGAACCACTTTCGTGGGCAGATCTACAGAGTAGGCGGTGCATGAGGCACTTGGGTGCAAACTTCTACAAGCAGTTCCGCAATAAGGACTTGATGAACCTGTTCAAGTGACTATGCAACCAGAACCAGCATCGAAAGTTTGAAGCACTTTGTAAGATTCTGGATGAGCAGACTCAGACGCATAGAAGGGGGGCATCGAAAAGGGCCACCCCAAGCGCTGACCAGACCCTCGAAGCATTGCTACAGCGACCCACAGATTGTCCTAGTGTGACGAGGAGGACGGGGGCGCAATTGAATACTACTCGGACTGGATTGAGCATGAGCCTAAGGAGAAGTGGTCGCTGCTACATGACAGGGATGGTGCTCGATATGGTGTCATGACAACAAATCTAGCCAATGTGTACAACTGGGTCATGCGCGGCGCAATGTGCCTTTTTTGGTTGGTATTGTGGAGGCAATTCTCCGCAGTACCACAAATTACTTTGTTGACAAAAGCAACAACGCGTCACTCGCCATGGCAAATGACAGAGTAATCTACTCTGCCATGATCACCAAGAGCATGGAGGAGAAGAGCAAGAATGGTGCGATGCACTGGGTATTCAAGATAGGCACAAGGAAGCTTCGCTTCGAGATAATGTGCAGGGATAAAGGACATAAAGGGACGAACATGAGAGGATCACCCACAAGTGCACACTACGCCGCACTAGTGGCTTATGCACTTGCAACAAGCCCCTTCTTCTGCATAGTCCCTGCTCCCATGTCATGGCCACATGTTCGATGGTGGCGCAGCATCCCGGTCAGTACCTCTCTGACTATTTCAACAAGGAGGAGGTGATGCAAAGAGAAACTTATCTGGGCCACAGACATTGATAGGCTAAAGAGAAATATTGTTCGGTGACAAGTATGGCGCATCAGGAATGACATGGACGAAGCAAAAGTCGGGCGTCATACGAAGAAGTGCTCCATTTGCAGGGAGTCTGGGCACACCTTTAAGAAGTGCCCTATGAGAAATCCTCGGGACGAAGGAGACATCGGCACTCCGGACGTCGCCGTGGGGACCTCATCCAACCACCCGACTCGAGGCAGTCCACATGGGGGACGTTGAGGTCGCGGCCACGGGAAGGTTCATCTAGTTGAAATATGGTGTGCCCACTGCTTTGTAATATCACTTTGATTTGTAAAAAACTAAGTGTTATGACGTTGTGCTGAATGTTTTGTAATATCAGTGTGATTTGTCCACAAAGTATGTGACACCGTTGCGTTGAATGTTATGTAATGTCATTGTGATTTGAAAACAAAAAATGTGCTCGAAAATAGTCAATAGAAATTTTAATTTATCGACGAAACGTGTTATGACGTTGTGCTGAATGTTATATAATATCAGTCTGATTTGTCGACAAAATATCTGCTTGGAAATACTCAATACAAAAGGAGTGGAGAAGAATAAAAAATGGCGGTTTTCAAAATTTTAAAATAAAAAAAGGATCCATGTCATCATTTGAATTGGCGATAGGGACCTATCGCCAATTCAACTAGCGACAGGAGCGCTGGGTACTATTGAGCCCTCTGTCGCCAGTGGCCAAGCTTGTCATTCCAATTGGCGACAAGTGTCTTGTTTTGTAATTTTTTAATTCAACTATTTATTTTTGTAATTATCTTTTAAATTAATATTATTTTTTTAAAAAAAATTCATCAATTACCATCCCCAGCGTCTTATCATGTTGCGTTGTATTGAGGTCCGCGGGACAGACAATTTTCTTCTATGTAGCCTTGCTAGAATGAAGCAGAAATCTATGAGTCTGGCATAGACATGGACAATTTTTTTGGGCTGGTATTCTAAAATTTTCTTAAAATCTAGTCACTTTCTTCGGTACGTTGGATTACTATCCAATGGTTTCTGTTTTTTTTATGTTGAAAAATTCTAAACTAGACAAAAGTAAATCTAGGTGAACCCTACAAAAATAAATAGAACTAAAAATTACAGTAAAACTGTGCTAAAATTGCACGTCACTTGGTAATGCAATTTAAGCTTAGTACTGTGCAAGTGTAGGTGATTGAGTTTTTAAAAAAAATTCAGACGATTGAGAGCTAGCAAAAGCGTTTTTTTACAGGACATGTTCCTTATTCTGGTGGAATAAACAGCACTCGATCTTGCTTCTTTCCTTGTAATTGTGCTTTGAACCTTGCCCAACTGCAGCTCCGGTTGCAAGGTGAGTTCCAGGTATGACATGAGCTTTACATTCAACCATGTCGTGAGAATGAATTTTTAATGGAACATGATTCAGCAATCCATCCAAGCCTACAAAACAATGAATTTTTTTTATTATTTAATCCTTTTTTTAAATTTATTTTAAAGTTAATCCCTTGAACTTTATTTTCAATTATGATCCCTTTGGCTACGCCACTACCCGTGGCGTGACAAATATGTTCTGTCACGCCACTTACCTCGGCGTGACAAATAAGTGGCGTGACAAGACATGCCACGCAAGCCCTTGCCCACCCGCCATGCCAGCGTGGAGACTTGCGTGGTACTAGTCACGCTAGATACTATGGTGTGACAAGCCTACCTTATCACGCCTTGATATGTGGCGTGACAGGGCCTAATGTAACAGGTCTAGTTGGACGGTCCAATCAGCCCAAAATGAATGTTCGGACGATCCGATCGGAGCCAAGATTACTGTTTTAACTTCAAACCCCTTAAGTTTAATCAGGCGCAAAAAAAATAGCAAAAAAATTCCTAAAATTAAAAAAATGTTCAGAGGTGTTACTGGGATGATCTAGTACCCAGATAAAATTTCCAACCTTGCTGCTCAAGATTTATTCTTCTTATTTTAATTCATTAACATCTAGAACTTTTAGAACTTGGTTTGAATTTTTACAAGGTTAAATTAAGATATAAAAATTTGGAAAAAAAATCTATTCATGATAAATATTATAGTATTTAAATAAATTATTTCCCAGAGATGATCACAGGTTTTTGTGCTAAACAAAATTGTGGTGTGACAGGGGCTAATGTGATTCGCTTTTGCATGTGTGATTGCAGTTGGTTTCTAAATTATGAATCGATGTCATGGTTGAATTTAGTTTAGACTTGATTTATGAATTTGGAACCTTAGGATTTGGTGGTAAGATGGTAATAAAGAGACTTCCTTTTGAAAGATAAAAAACAATTGAAGGTACGGTGATACATAACACTATGTATATGTAACATTTAACGATCCATAACTTTAAAATAGATAATATATCTGTGAACCAAATATAACATCAACCTTTTAATTGAGGGTATATATCGACACTTCAACGTATATATCCATATAACCTTTGACACTTCAACGTATATATCCATCATAAACGTCCGCACAATATTTCTGGGCCGTGTCCCAAAAGGCAAGCACCCATCGACAACATAGGGCATGGCATATATGTAGGAAGAAAATATAGGACATGTCATAGAAACGTATTTGGTAGAAATGATACATATTGCATCCTGGAAAAAATGACTAATATGTGGACTGTGTGGTACAACATGAGGCATAAGGATGGACATATGGTAAACAATACCGCTGATGAAAGATGCGTAGACATCCTACTGGAATGATAGGTGGTGCTCTTCGTCACTTTGTGGTCATAGACTATTTCGTGCCTACTTCCAGGACTCGTTTTTTTATGTTGTCGGATGCCTTGCTACGCGAAGAATTGAATGCGAAAAGATGACGAGATTTAAAGTTACGAATTAAAATAGACTTTATAATAAAGTTGGAAATTACACGGCTCATAGGGTTTGGTTACGTGCACAAGAAACAACATCATGCACGATACAACAAACCCAATTACTCCTACGATACATGTGCATCTTTTTGTAATGAAAATAAATTAGACCTTCGGGGGACTAGTACGAAATGGCCTGACCTACTGCATGGATCAGAGCCATTTTTCCTTCCTAGCAAGCTCAGTATTGAACTTCTCGCTGGCCTCTTTGGCCTTGGCCACCATTTCCCTCTTTTTCTCGTACTCCCTCTCGCGAGCCTCGCGCTCCCTGCGCCTGCACGCCTCGAGATGAGCTTTCGTCTCCCGACGTATACGCTCGTTTTGCTCGTTGTTGCAGCGCTCCTCCTCCCAGATCTCACGGGCCCTTTTGACATCCCACTCCTCGTAGTCGAGAGTCCACTGGCCATGTGGGTAGATCTCTAGGTCGATCCACTTGTGGTAGCCACATAGCGGATCTAGAGACTACCGATAGACGGGAGAGGTTGTTAGTGCGTACTTTGAAAGAGAAATAGTAGGGGCACACACTATAACTAGTCCTTACTAGCTGCCGATAGCTGCTTGTGTCCCAACGGCGGTTGAGATAGTCATAGGAGTAGTTTGCGCAATCCCAGTAATGCATGCCTAGGCTAAACCGCTGTTTGGACTTGAAGAACTTGCATACGTCCCTACACCAACAAAGGGGCGGCATCTCCCCCTCGGGCAGGTGTTTGCGACGAACGCTCAGTTGGAACGTTCAGGATGGGGTTCCTGCTACAGAGGGCGTCATTGCCGGGAGGTGACCTCCTGGCACGCTCCGCCTATTCGTCCTGGGCCACAGCAGCCCTTGCTTGTTCGTCCCAGATCGCTTGTTCATGGGTCTCATCCCATTGCTTCTTCTACATCTTGTCCATCCCGACGTGGTGAAGCAAGCTCTGGTGTAGTGTTGGGTTTAGTTGTGTAGTATTCTGTCCCAGATCTCTTCCACCTCCTTTTATAAGCTACAGGGTTGACATGGTGTGGCTAATTTCATGTGAGTAGCCTACGAGACAAAGTGTTGTCTTGTCTTTATGAAAAGTTGCTGGCGAGGCAGAGTGCTGTCACGTTTTACTTTGCAAAGTGTTGTCACGTCCTGCTTTTGCAGAGTCCTGTTTGGATGCAATGAAAGCCCGACAGGGAAATAGATAAATCTCTCGCGAGACACGGATAAATTACTTGGTGCTCAGGTACATAAATTACTATATGCAATCATGCAAGTACAACATGAATAATAAAACTCGTAAGGAAAACAAAAATATATAAATAACAAATAACTTCATTTAACAAATATCACAACTGCGCAAAAAGGGTGGCCATGAAGTTTCAAGTGTGCACATATCTGTAGGAGATATCATAGATTAACCATAAAAGATAGTGAAAATTTGATTACAAATCTGATATTAATGATGGGGAAAAACCTAAGGGTGGATAGCAGAAACAGCAAAACACACATCCATTAATACCAGATATGCACAAGATATACTCAATCCTATCACTTGATTCATAACCTACATGGCTACAAAACCCTATGAATAACAAAAAATAACCCTACAAGAACCAAAATATACTAGTGGTGCCGAGGGGGAAAGGGCAACATATACTTGCCATCTAGAGGGGAACAAGCCAAAAATAACAAACGAAATACAGGATTAAGGAGAAGATAGAAACATGCAAAACCAGCCATTATAGCATCAACCTGAACATGCTTTTACTAATTACTCCCTACATAACTAAATATCTGAAGCAAACTCTCAACATAGCTATTGCAAGAATATATTACGAACTTAACCATTTTTTAATTTTTATTTTAAAGTTAACCCCCGGCGTACTTTATTTCTAATTCTGAACCTTTTGGTTACGCCACCATCTATGGCGTGACAAAACAACGCTGTCACGCAGTAAAATAAGTCCGCTAAATAACACTTTTTGTCACGCCACTGATCGTAACGTGACCAAGCAACACTGTCACGCTATAGGTGGTGGCGTAACAAGAGATACGGGTGGCGTGACAGTGTTGTTTTGTCACGCCACAGGTGGTGACGTGACCAAATAGGTCAGAAGTAGAAATAAAGTGCGCCGGGGTTAACTTTAAAATAAAAATTAAAAAAGAGTTAATTAACAAAAAAAAATCAACATTATCCCCAGGAATGGCATAACGCCATTTCTCCCATACTCAACATAAGACAGAACGGCTACATCTTATTAACCCCAGGAGTACAAATGAGAAATAGCTCAACGATAAAAACGAAATGCGTACAATGGAATTGCCTTGAGGACTCAGATTTTACCTTTGATCGTTCAAATAAGTCCAATCCTAACAACTCTCACAACTGCCTTGTCAACCCATTCCATGATGAGTGGAGCCGTCCGGGTTACCAAAATGACCATGATAGCTATGGCACTTCACAATGCCCACAATTTAGTTCTCATGTGCATTTTTGTTTGCATCCAAACATCTGTTATTGTTCGATCAACCAAATTCTGTGACAAGGGCATCACAATTATAATCATATTGGTCGTCCGAGCTACAACACCACCAAGATTAGCACATGACGTGAACAGGCTTCAAGAGGGCAATGGGTTATAATTGATGAAAATAGCTGCCTCCGTTGCTTGAAGCCATGCTTACATCATCGCTCTCATCAAAATTCTATTTCACTAGCGGTGCCAATTTTAGTTTCACCATATCAACCCAGGGGGAAAGGGCAACATATACTAGCCATCTAGAGGGGGAAGGCATAGTATAAATAATCTTAGTTCATCATCTATAGACTATCTCATGACCAAAACTACCTAAATTCCAATATAAACTCCGTCACAAGATCATTATGTACTAATTCCAGTATAAACTTTTATTATCACGTGAACACATGCACCATCATCTATGAACCATCGTTTGTATAGAGCGTCAGTAACAGAGAGAACAATTTTTTTTCGAAAGGGGATCTTACCTTCACAGTAGAGAGAGCAGGGCAGCGCGGGGAGGAGGCTGGTGCTGCAAGGAGCCTGGCCCGGGGAAGATGACGTCGTGGGAAGGAGGCCGGTAGAGAAAGGACGTCGCCGCGGGGAGGAGGGGCGCGAGGATGGAGGCCGGTATAGGGAGCATGCCGGCTCGAGGAGGAGCAGGCACGGGATGACGCGGGTCGAGGCACTGAGGGATGACCGGGGGGTAGGGGGCAGTGAGGAGGCACCGACGGATCTGAAGCGCTTGTGCAGAAGGAATTTCGGGAGGAAATGGTGGTGTTGGGAGAAATGCCAAGCGGCGAGAAGGGATTTCGGGAGGAAATGGTGGTGTTAGGAGAAATGCCAAACTGGGTGGGAGGCTTGTCACGTCGTTGGTGCCGACGTGACAACTGCCACGTAAGCCCTCCACACTGGCACGGTGAGCGGACGAGGGCTTGCGTGGCATGTTTGGTCACATTGAGATATGTGGCACTGTACTATATATATGCATATATCACCCAATTAGCAGTATAACTTTTTTTACTTTTTAACTGTGTTCAAACCGGAAACTAAAAGCTAAATCAAAGTTACAACTGATTGTGAAAGTAACTGGATAGTTGTAAGCATAAATAAGCTTGATGCCGCATCCAAGTTTTACATGGATGTGCGATGATAGGTTTAATTTTCCTAAATTGTAAATCTTTACCCAAAAAAAAGATCCCAAAATATCACACCATCTCAGCACGATAGCACATGACAATTTTTTTAGGCAGAATTCGGCCTATTCACAGCATCTGATCAAAGATTCAGGCAAATCATTTGTTCATGATGAAATCTGAAGCCAAGGCATGCAACCAAACAAGAGAAATGACTCCATTGCAAACCAAATGAAACAAAGAGCAGATGCAGATTACATTTATCCAATATCAGGAGCTAAATTAACTAAAAAAATTGAGATGTTATTGGTCGCTGTAGCAGCTTCTGGCTGTGCACTTGGTGTTGCCCTTGCCCTCCTTGAGCTTCTTGTTCCTCCGCCGGCGCCGGTCAGCCCCCTCCACCCGCCGGACGGCGCGCTCCAGCGCGTCCACCCGCTCCGCGAGCGCGCCGATCACGGCGCACTGCTGCGCGCTCCGCTCGCACAGTGCCGCCACCATCTCCATCACCCTCCTCGCGTCCAAGCCATCGGCGCCTCCGCCCTCCGCCTTCTTCTCCTCCTCCACTCCCACCGGTTCTTCCTGCCGCTCTTCCGGCGCCGCCGAGCTCTCACATGCCTCCGCCGCCTCGGTGATGCAGGCCACCGCGGACTCTTCCGTCACCATCTCCCACTCGCCTTCCGCCGCCTCCGGCTTTTCGCCGTCGTCCACTGAGTTCTCGGCGTCTTCCGCGTCGCGCTCGCCAGTGGCTCTTACTCCGTCCACCTCCATCTCGGCGGCCGTCTCGGTCGCGGGGACGTCCACATCCGTCTTCACATCCATGTCGACGCCGTGGTCCTCTCCGTCCAGCAAATCCGGCGCCATCTGGCCTTCCTCTGCAGCGTGCGCCACCGCCATCTCGACGCCCGCCGGCTTCGCCGCCGCCCTGGGCTCCAGGGCGTCGACGGCGTCCTGGAGCGCGAGCACCTTCTTGGTCACCCTCCTCCGGTACTCCCTCGCGCCGTGCACGGCGTCCAGCCGCAGCAGCAGCCGCATGAGCTCCTCCCCGACGGCGACCCTCGCCCTCGCGTTCCCGCGCAGCGCCTCCGCCTCGGCCGCCACTCTCGCCGCGACCCCCTCCGCCTCCCGCTCCACGGCTCGCACCTCCCGCACCATCCACCGCGCCAGGAACCCGCGCGCCGCCGCCTGCATCCTCACCGCGGCATCCTCCGCCGACGGCGCCGGCTTCTTGGCCGGCACCGCCGCCTCCGCGATCTTCCCAGCCACCGGCGGCACACGCAATTCCTGCCTCTCGGGCTCCGGCTCAGGTTTGGACCCGACGAACTGCACCGGGACGGACACCGACCGCGTCCTGGGCCTCGGCTGATGCGCGGCCGCCCTCACCGCCGGCTCGGCGTCGTAGCCACCGGCCGGGAAGAAGGCGTTGACGTCGCTTCGTGATGGGGCTGTAGCTGGAGCTGGGACGGAGTGGTGGTAGTAGTAGGGGTAGGGGTAGTGGTACGGGGCGGGGTAGTAGTAGTCGTAGGGGTCGTAGGCGAAGAAGCGGCGAGACGCCATTGTCTTTGTGGTGTTGAGCTTTCTTGGAGTTTTTATCTGCTTGTTTTGGTTTGCGTGGTGATGGGGAGGGAGATGAGGCGGTGGGTATATATGGGGGAAACAAGGGAAGGTTCGGGAAGGCGTGGGATGTTTATGGAAGGTTCTGGAGCTCCAGATTGCTCGGAGGAAGGGGCGGGATCTAAGCGTTTCGTGGGGGTTCCGGAAGGTTCTGGAAAGGTGGGGAAGGCTTGAAGCCTTGAAGACGCGTGGGCCCGATTCCGTTCTGGTGGCCACTAGTGACGACGGAGGCGGTGGGGACAGGTGGGCTTTCGAGGGCTGGAGTGCTCGGGAGGGTCGATTCCGGGCGTCGGATGGCAAACGGACGGCTCAGATGGGAGTCAGCATGGTGAATGCAACGGATCCTCTTTGCTGCACGTTGATTTGAGGAGTAATTCGCTATATGCTACTGAATAATTTCGGATGTTCACATTATATCATCAGTGTCTTATTGTCATATGAACTCGGGATCTACATATCAGCCTTATAAAGAGTGGTATATTATAAATCATATAGTTATCCAGTGACATGTTATGAATTTTCTTTTGATTAAAGCCAGGCAGTAATATTTTCTGTTTTTTAAACAGTAAGATTTCTTTTTTTTTTTGGGCGAGAGGTCGTAAGATTTCTGTTTTTAGCATTTGGCTAAATTACATTGGGTGACCGTAATCAATTTGATTTGTTGGTTTTGATTGTCGATGCATGTGCCATTCGACTGTGTGCGATGCGTTTTTTTTTTCGTAAGTAATATTTTACCCTGTTCTTGATTTGATCCCTCTACTTCCGACTTCTGAGGATTATCTTAATACCAAATGCGCCATTTCCTGCCTGTTAATTAACGATGCTCGTACAGATTCGTGCCACTATGAACTGCAAAATTGAAACATGACAGGTATAAAACTGTCGGACCCAAAAACCGAGTCCTCTACGAAAGTATTGTGCTATTTTTTAGATCAGTAAATAGTACTTATAGACACATCGTTGAATCATTTCATACAAGTCGTAAGATAAAACCATACATTAATTTAACACATCAAAGTTTATATAAGCCACTTCAGGTCGAATTTTTACAATAAGGGCCAAGCAGGCTAAAATGGTTACATTACAAAAGATAGCGGAAACACTAGACGGTTTCGACCACCTGGTTGAAAGGAGGTTTCGACCACCTACAGTGGAAGCAAACGAGGCAGAGCACATCTCTATACAGGCAAACGACTAGAGCAGCTCGTGTACGACTGGTATTGCCTAAAGGCTTGAACAATACCAGTCGTACGCAAGTATCGATGTGTCAGCTAGACTAAGGTGAGACCCAGACTACTAGAGACTACAACCACTGGAGGCTATGACCACAGAGGCTACAACCACCAGAGGCTACGGCCACTAGAGGCTACGACCACCAGAGGCTACGACTGGTCTTCGTCATCTCCTTGTCCATCGACGTCTTGATCCTTGTAGTATGCATAGTCTATAAGATCCGTAGGTTCTGAAGGGTTAGGGAAAGAGTGAGAATGAGCACAACTTCTGTGCTTGGGAGCCAACATACAAGATGCAATAATATACATGTAAGGCTTAGAAATGGTGGCTCAGGTTCTTTTATTTGCTAAAGCAATGTTTTCCAATAATCATAAATAGAAATTCCTATCACCTAGCCTTTTAACCATATTGCATTTTGTAAAGAGAGGGATTGTGCAAAATTAAATAACAGCAGAGGCTACCTCCACCTATGCTTAATTTTGATTGTGGTTACATCCGCCACTTAACAACACTGTGTACGACCACCTAGGAAAAATCCAAATGTCGGGTTACATCTGCCCGACCAGTTTTTAACCCATCCACAAAGGTTTTTTTTTTGAAATAGAACTAACTCTAGTAAAGTTCCCATGTTCGTCTTTGACCGTAGGCGCGGCTGTTTAAACAGTTTTACATTCTGTAGAGGTTTGTACACTGTATCCACAAGAGATAATCAACTCGTAGCCCCACACGATTTCTTAGTCATGTGGTCAAAAGATCATCACAGTAACTTTTCAAATTATCTCGCCTTTTCCGTCATCTCACCCATATGGGTTACACCACCGATAAGTTGCGCAGGATGTTCACCACAACGACTAGCGCAGCTGGTCCCAACCACAACGACTAGCGCAGCTGGCAACTTCACCATACCACAATGTCCCATTCAAGTCAGAACGCATCCAGCCGCTTGCACTACCTCGATCCCCTCAAGCGAGATGACTTCCAGGGTTCGATGACTCTACCAAGCCAAGTTGAACTCTGCAGACTTGTGGTTGCACATGTTTTACGATGGGAGGTCATCACCTGATTAAGTCTTTAATGCCATCTGGGTGGTTCAAACCACATTCCACACGTTCTCGTGCTACATTCGCACCCAGCATCATACCATCCACCCAGATGTGGTATAGTAGTTTGGGGTTTTTGAGGAGGAAAACCAATTTATCTCAAATACTACAGTCATGTACTTCCCACGACTACCCCAAATCATTTTCATGTTTTTAAGAGATGATGGCTAGGGCATTTTAATACCCCGGTACTTAAGTAAGACTAGCATGTCGCTTAAGTACAACCTACAGCTAGTAAATTACCACATAATTACTAGGGTGATATGAAATAAGGGATTCAATTTACCAAAGGATGGAACAATAATTACTTACTCAACAAGTGGGCATTTAACTACCTTAGGAGTTAACATACATTTGCTTAAAGTATTAAAGTATGAAGTTTTGGTAATTTAAAGGAATATAATTTGTGTAAAATGTAGGCTCAGAATGATTAAAGTATTGACTTGCCTGAGTTAAAGAGAATAGAGTCATGACAATCTTGTTCCTAATCGAACTAGGGATCTCCTGCTTCCTCGAAATCTACTCGAACGAACGCACCGAAAAAGGTCAAACAAGTAAGGAGAATAAGTAAATACACAAAAAATAATAAATAAACTTTAAATTAAATAAGACCAGAGCTAAAAGCAAGATCTTGACTTTAGACAAAAATAGAGACAGTAAACACTGTAATCGGAGTTATAACAGAGGAAAACGGAGTCCTCGAAACTTTGCTTCGAACACAGATCAATGACTCCACGAGGTCGGAGGGAGGTACGACTACACGAGTGGTTGGAAAGAGGTTCGACTACAGGACGAAGGAAGGATTCGACTACCTGGTCGAAAGAAGAAAAGATTTGACTAATCAATGTGGTCGAACGAAGGAAGGATTTGACTACTCAATGTGGTCAAAAGAAGTGTGGATATCATGGGGATATGCCTGAGATCTTAGGATGATGTTACAATTGGCAATGTCGTTTTTGGTTTGTTGAAACAGCGTTTTCTGCAAGTGTTAGGATTTTCGGTCATACCGCAGTAACGCATGCAGACGCATCCGCATCACTCTGACCACCGCAAGATACTTGGAGGTATGACCGAGTCCGGTCGTTCTGTGTTTTAGGTGGCGGTTTGATATTTCGTAACGAGTGTAATTTGAGAAGTTTTGGTTTTCTCTGGGTAGCGGTACAACCAAGATTATGGGTCTTGATTATGCAGCTAAGCAGTAGTACCGCCATAACATAGCGGTAGTACCGATTTTGTTCGATTGTCATTTCAATTGGAGAATTGCTTTTGGGTTAGGTCAAGTTCATGGGTTTCATGGCATATGTGTTGCATGATGCATGTTTTGACTAACGTGGGTCAAGTTGTGAAGAACTTGTTCCGGATTCGATTTCTTTGTCTATTGATGTGCGAGGTTGCTTGGAGGTCAATGACGGTCAGCGGCGAGATGATCGGGACTAAGCTTGGAGAGCCGAGGTCCGAACGATCGAGGATGCTTGGGCGAGGTCAATGGAGTCAAGCATGGCGCAAAACGGACAAAAGGTGACCGAATCAGGCGATTCGGTCGACGCGTTCGATCAAGCTGCCATGGTCGGTGCAAGTGCCATGGTGGTTTCGGTGGGAGCCGGATGGGAGAGACTTGCCGACATGAAGAGAGTCATTGGATCAACCTACACACGTGGCGAAGCATGGAGGTGCTTCACGAAGATAGGACTCGGTCTTTGCAAAAGATCGAGAAGGGTATTTTGGTAATTTTACCAAATACGTTTTGGTGACCTAATGCCAACCCGGCGCAAAGATGGCGCAAGGTGAAGTGGATTAGGTCAAAAGATGAAGACGGCTTTAAAATACGTGCGTGTGTGACCCGTTTGTTTTGGGCCTTAACGGAGCCCATTAGGTTACTCTTCTAGAAGGTCTAAGCCTCCACTATAAATAGGGGTGTCTTTGGGATGACAACCTCAACCCTTTCATTGTGTTTGAAACCCTAGTTTGCTTAGGGAGAGGATTAGTGGAGGTTAGGGTTCTAGAGAGTTGGATTTGATTTCGTGCTCATGTATTGAGTCTTTGTCCTCCTTGATGGAGTGGTGTAAACCAATACCATATCAAATCAATCCAAAGAAAGTTCTCTCCAAGATGAGTCTATTTGCTTTCTTTTCTCTATTTGATGATTTGAGGTGTTTCTTTGATCCATGAGTTTTTGTTTGGTTTCTTGTCGTGATCTAACTCGCTGTGACATGTGGGAACCCATCTAGGATCATCTTGATCATCCATCACCCACGAGCAAGGTTTAGATCATGTTTAGGTTCAAACTTCGGTTTTGAAACCTCTTCGCTCAATTCAAGAAAGGTAGGAACTTTGACGTGAATCTAGTCATTCTTTGCTTGGAATAGGTTCCTAACCTCTTTGGGAAGGTGTGTTTCAAATCTCGTAGCGTTTGGCCAAGTGGATCAAAAGTTGTGCCAATTTTGGTTTTTTAAATCGCTTGTCGTTTCCAAGACAATCCAGACGACCGCCTGCTTGTTTCTACTGGTCATACCGCAAGACATCAGTCGACCGCTCATTTGCCTACGGTCATACCAAGACATTGGTACGACCGCTTGATTTCGCGGTTGTTCCGATTTCCGATTTTTCAAAGACTTCTTCGATTTTGTTTCTTTGAGCTTTGGGGGTTAAGAGTGGATTCAACACAAGACTTCCTCTGGCTTAATCATTAATCTTCATAGCTCTCATAGCTATTGAAGTGATTTACAAGTTGAATCCATTCAAGTGAAAAATTTTTTGAGCTCCTATTCACCCCCCCTCTAGTCGCCTTTTCGGTCCAACAAGAAGGAATGATTCGACTACTCAATATGGTCGAAAGAAAAGAAGGATTCGACTAATCCACGTGGTCGTAAGAAGGAATGATTCGACTACTCAACGTGGTCGAACGAAGGAAGGATTCGACTACTCAACATGGTCGAAAGAAAGAAGGATTTGACTACTCCACATGGTCAAAAGGAAAGAAGGATTCGACTACTCTACATGGTCGAAAAGAAAGAAGATTTCGACTACTCGACGCGGTCGAAAAGAAAGAAGGATTCAACTGCTTGACGCGGTCGAAAAGAAAGAAGGGTTCAACGGCTCGACGCGGTCGAAAAGAAAGATGGAAGGATTCAACTGCTCGACGTGGTCGAAAAGAAAGAAGAGTTCGACTACTCGACGTGGTCGAAAAGAAAGAAGAGTTCGACAACTCAACGTGGTCGAAAAGATCAAAAGATAGAAAACAAGGCACGGAGAAACTCACCAGGACAGAGAGAGGCTGGGGGGGACGGCGAACGATGGCGAGGAAACTCACAGTCGAAGGCGAAGGAGGCCGGCGGTGAAGGGGTCAGCCGGTACTGAAGGAGAAGAGGAAGGCAGCGGCTCCTGTGAAACAACATTGAAGAAGAGTGAGGGGATTACTTCAAGGAGCTCTGGAACACGAAAAAGTACGGGTAGAAAAAGGGGCTGCACCTACGCAGCGAGGACCAAGAGGAGGTGCACGGTGTAACGACCAAACCCTAGGGCACCCGAGAGGTCCTCCAAGAGCTCCTGGAAAGTCCATCAAGACCTCCCAGGAGGTCCCAAAAAGGACCTCTTGGACAGTCCACCAAGACCTCCCAGGAGGTCCAGCAGGACCACCTGGAAGTCCAGGAGGACAGACCCGAGGAGGTCGTGGAGCCAGGGAACCCCACGAAGACCTGCCACGGCCAGACCAGGGGAAGGCGTGGAGGTTTGAGGTCATCTCAGGACCACCCGCGACCCACCAGAGGAGGTCGGGGGCGAGACCACCCCAGAACCACACCCGCACGAACCCGAGGGTGGTCGGGGAGGTCTGGGATCTCCGAGGTCCTCAATGTGGTGAGCTAGTCCCAAGGATCATGGCTAGCTCTTCACAAAGAATAATAGTGATAGCATTGCAACAACACCAGCTTTATTAATATCAAGGAAGTTGTTTACAAGAGAGCTTACAATCTAACAAGCAAAATACAGCAGAAGGTAAAACACTTGGGCCACCCGATACACCACAGGCAATCGGCTGGAGGGCGCATCCTAGTCGGCCAGGACCTCTTGGTCCACAACAAGCTCAACCCAAGGCTTTCAATTCCTGCTAAAGACAACAGCAAGCAAGAGTGAGCACAACAACCGTGCTCGCAAGTTACACCGATTAGATAACAAAATGACATGCATAATGGATATCACAAAGAAAGGCTTAATATGGTTGATTCAAGATAAAGCCATGTTTCTTTCAAATACATGTATTAAGTTCCAAGGCCGTAATACAATAATTAAAATTCATTTTATCAAATCAGTTTTTCAGTTGGATAACATTCATCATAAGATGGTGAAGGATACCCTCCTGTCACAAGGCTCCCCGCCCACAACCCATGGGATAGCAATCCCAAAATAGTTTATTAAACACTTTTGGAAACCCAAAACCAATTTCTAACTCGAGTGGGTCATTGCCAAGACGCCCATAACCGCGGACACGGCTATTCGAATAGATTTAACTCTGCAGAGGTTGTGCACTTTACCCACACGACATGAGTACTCTAGTTTGTTTGGCATGCGCGAGTGCCACCTCTCACTACCGAAGGTAAGAGATCTAGAGTTCATGACAAGGCCTTTACAATGCATTGCTCCACCACAACCTTTCCTTGCTAAGGTTTCACCCCCCCAATGGACTGCAATCCAGCGGGAAGCCCCCTCTTGCACCAGTGGGAACAATAGGTCATAACAAGACCATTAGCCCTACAAGGCCTCCCACGCCTCCAATGGAGCAGCATATGGTGAAGTTTTTGCAAATTACTTAGCCAGGTCCCACGCCCCATACTGGAGACATGTGGTTGCACGATTTTGGCATAGCCCATTATAGGCCTAGCATTGGCGGCTCAAAGACCGGTCCTCAACTGACTTGGGCGACAAACACAAACCCTTGGACCTCCACCTTAGCCAGATAGAGTCCGTGCATAAACCTTGACCAACCAAGCGAACCAATTCGCCCAAGTCTAAATCAATTTCCATTTTCTTTGCTTCCCCAGCAATATTTTCATACGTCCATGACACCCCAATGTCATGGCCAAAACATTTAAATCAGTAGTTGGTCATGATGGTAAAGATTTTCCCAAATCAAGTACTTTTGGTCTAAGCAAGTCTAAGCATTTGGTTTACAATTGCTCTGGTTCACACTAATGTATAATCCGGGTTTTGTCTATGGTGACAACAGATTGGGTTCAATGTCAAGTTGGCCATATGAAGGAATTAGGCATAACTATGTGTTTAAAGACAGTATTGAAATAACTTGGTAGAAATAAGCATGCATTATACTTTGAAATTGAACATAAATAATTTGAGAAGCGGGTGCAATATGATCAAGAGTGTAACTTGCCTCTTGCTTGATAGCTTAAGAATCTATTCTTCCTCACACGGCTCTTAGGGGATGTCAAGATCTACACGGGTACAAAGCAAGGCAAATAAAGATCCAAATGAAATCCAAATGAACCGAGTAAGAAGTAAATGGCAGAGAAGATGATACTAAAGGAAAAACCAGAGAGGATCCCCGGGAGGAGGTCTGACGGTTGAAGGGCTCTTGCCCAGAGGGGTCCGAACGAGCTTGGAGAGCTCCTCAAACAGAGAGCCGAGAGCAGAGGTCGATATGAACAACAGGAGGCGGTGGCCCCCGATGCTCTATTTAAAGGAGCAAGGGTATAGAAGCACCATAAAAGAGGATGTCCAAATTCATGTATTGGTACAAAGGCAAACTACCCCAAGGTATTAGAAAGGATAAAGAAAGCAAGGGATGTGACAGAAAGGAGAAAAGAGGACAAAGGTAGGTGGCAAGATTTAATGTGACTCCACCCATATCAAATGCACTTAAGAGCTAAGGAAAATCACCAAAGGGTGAACAGCTTGGTCAAAGGGGACGGTCCAAGGAGGAGGTCCCGAGAAAGAGGTCTGAAGAGACAGGAGGTCTTTGAGGACAAAAGGTCCTAAAGGCCACAAGGAGGTCTAAGGACATGAAGTGCAAAAACGTGGGGTCTAAACCACGAAGGTCTAAACATAAAGGGAGGTCCGCACTATAAGGGTCTCAATACCATAGAGAAGTTGGAACCTAAAGGAGATCCAAAACTCAACAGGAGGTCCTGGACATGGGAGGTCCCGATTGTTGAGATCTCAAGAAGGAGGTCCAGGACGGTCGGATCCGACAAGGGGAGGTCCAAAGGATATGGAGGTCCAAAGGACTAAGAGATCTAAAAGACTTCAAGGAGGTCCGGACAGAGGTCCAGAAGACACACAATGGGGAGGTCTTATGGACAGAAGGTCCAAGAGACGCGACTCCACGAGATGGTCCCGAGGACAGACCCACAAAGGTCTGGTCCGACGGTCCGATCTCACAAGGAGGAGGTCCGACGGTCAAGAAAATAAGCAAGGAGATCCGAGCGGCTCGGAGATGATCAAGGGAGGTCTGAGCGGTTAGGATGAGGTCAAAGGACGGGGAGGTCCAACAGACACAACCAGAGGAGGTCCTTGGACAGAAGTCCAACGACCTACTCACGGGAGGTCCAAGGTCAAGCTTAAGTCGAAAGGTGGAGATCTGATGGCTAGGACCTCACAGGGGAGATCCTAACGGTCACGATCGGCAAGGAAAGGAGGTCCGCGTGAGCAAGGATACGCGGGAGGAATTGGAGCCCTCAGATCTATTAAGGACAAGATCAAAACTGTTAGATTTGACAAGCATGAGGTCTGGGCCCTGGGATCTAACACGGAAGAGGTCGGAACCGCTAGATCCACCAGGGTGAGGTCTGAATCCGCGCGAGAGAGGTCCAGTGAACATAAGGGAGGTCCTAGAGAACACAAAGAGGTCCTGAAGGACAAAAGGGTTCGAAGGGGTGAAGTGAAATTGCTGGTAGCGGTAGTACCGGACTTCACAAAACGGTATGACCAGCCGTGGTCCTGACGGCTAAGACCCCAAAGGAAGATCTTAACGGTCAAGATTGGTCTAGGAGGATCTTAGCGAGTGAGATCGACTCATGAGAGGTCTCAACGGCTGGGATGAAATCAAGGGAGCTTTAACGATTAAGATCAAGGCGAAGGGGAGGTCCTGAGGATTAAGATTAGGACAAAGAGTTCCCGAATGGTTCAGATCCACGCATGGGAGGTCTGAACGGAGGAGATCCAAAGGACGAAGTCTAGTCGAGAAGATCTGCTGGTCAAGACCCGCAGAAGGAGGTCTTGACGTTCCAGATCAAGAGGAGGAGGTCAGGTGGGCTAAGATCTCCAAAAAGGGGAGATCAGAGGAGGTCTTGGCGGTCAGGATGGTCCCAAAGGAGATCCTGGCGGCCAAGGGGAAGTGCCAAGGGGGTTCAAGAGAACACAGAAGGTTCGAAGGCACAGAAGAGATCCAAGGGAATACAAGGAGGTCTCAACTGATAGGAGGTCTGGGCATAAGAGAGTGCCCAGGCAACAAGGGGGTCTAGACTAAGAAGAGGTCTAGACAGGAAGGAGGTCTGAACCAAAAGAGATTCAAACCAACAAAGAGATCTAAAGTGATCCAAACCAAAGGGGAAGGTCTGGCTAGATCAACCCAGAGGGAGGTCTAGGCATAAGAATATGCCCAACCGAAGAATGTGGTCTACGATCAAAAGAGATCCAGACATCAAAGAGGTCAAGTCAAAGAAGAGGTCCGAACCACTGGAGGGGTCCCAGTGGTAAGGAAGTCTGGGCACACAAAGGGGCTAAAACACAAGGATTGTCTAGTCCTCAAAGGAGGTCTAGATACAAGGAAAAATCTAAACCTCAGAGGAGGTGTAAACTGTGATCGAGATTACCCAAAGGATGGGCTGGACCAGGAGGGTAAACTTAATCAAAAGGTCTCAATAGAGGAGATTTCGAGGAGAGGAAAGACCCGCAAGGACAAGGGGAAACCACAACAATCGAGGTCCAACAAAGGAACGGTGCGGACATATAAGAATGTCCAAATACTGTGATAGAGGAAAGGAAAAGAGAGAGATAGCTCTAGAGAGCTAGAGCAACACCAAAAGAACTAAGCTTTGGATTTAGTTGAAGTTTAGTTTAGTCATTTTAAACTCTTCAAATTCTGAAATTCTCAGGTTAAGCTTTGAATTCTCATCAAAACCAAATGGTTCTTTTTATTTTGAAAAAAAATTCAAAAAGGCTCTGAAAATCAGGGTGTTACACACGGCGTCTTGAACTCAGAGCTTGGAGCTTCAGGCAAACCACAGCAACAAGGGTGAGATATGGAGTCGGGTGGAGGAAGGAGATGAAGGAGGGTAGCTTGGGCTCTTTTATAGCCCAGAGGAGAGGTGGGGAGAGGGTTGCCGAAGGCGCGGGGAAACTCGCACGGTCCCGAGGGTGGCAGGGGCAGGTGCGGGATGCGACAAGACATTGGCGAAAGTGACCTCACTTGGCAAGGCGCAGAGCTACTGACAGAAAGAGCAGGGCGCTCTAATGACAAGACTAGGTGGAAAAAAGGGGCACCTAAGTCAAAGTGGGTGGGAGGAGTAGGTGGCATCAGAGGGCGTCGAGGCGAGGTTGGTTGACCACTAATTGAAAGGAAAGAAAAGGGCAGGGGAAGAAGTGGGGCCAGTTGGGCCGAGCTCAACAGAGAAGATTCGAATTGAAACTGAGATTCAAGCCGAAATTCAAAACCCAAAATTTGAAATGAGGCAGAAACTAGAGAATTTTGCAAATACTCTATAATTTGAAAGAGGTTTTGAAATCCAAGAGAACAAACGGAAAGATAGTAATCGACATCTGAAAATGGGATGTTACAAAAACATACCGAAACTTGCCAACACGTTCTAGAAAGAACATTCTCTGATAAAATATTACATAGAGTTTACTGTACAAATATTCCCCTGCTTCAATGGTCATGTTCTGTATGAGTTACTAATTAGGAATAAGTCTATGATGTCTCTCTCAACTAAAACTCAACCATCAACTACAAAACCGAGTAATCGACCCTCTTAACTAATAAAACCGTTCATTTTACACTCCTGAAATGATTTCATCAATGGTTTTTGTCGTGTTGGTAGATACAGCACTAGGTTTTAGCTGATATGGCATCCTAATCAATAGAATCAGCAGATACATTAAACGAAGATGGTGTGGCCCACCTGTCAGTCCCCATCTCTCCATCTCTTCATCTTCCTCCTCCCTCTCCCTCCTCTCCCACTGCCATGGCTACCTCGCCACCTCCTCCACCTCCCGGACGGTGGCCATAAGCGTCGCCACCACCCGCTGCCCGCGGTTCTCGCCGGCATTTGGTGCTGTGACTGGACGCGGCAAGGAGGAAGAAAAGTGAACGAGCAGATCTGATCGCCCAAAGCCGCCGCCTCGTCGCGCAACTCGTCGTCCTTGCACCGGTGACGGAGATGTCGACGAGGAGGCGGACTACTCGTGGATGTGAGCACACCACAGCTCGCGCGATAGTTTTATTTGCGCTACCTCATTAGCTCGATTCTTGAATCAAGCTTGGTTTGTGATTTGATCGACCACTAAAAGAGACTATTGATCGATGATTTGGAGCTCCTCGTGATTCAAGAACCTACGTACAGAGGAGCAGCTCAGAGGGGTAGTAGAGCAGGAGCTCAAGCAACAATCTTGGAAGCATCATGGTGGCAGCGAGGTGCAGCAAATCCCTATTCAGCGCAGCCAACCAGCACCCTCTGTAGCGATGTCCTTGAGCGAAGTGCCTGCTCGAGCCGTCCATATCGCCAACGCCGGGAGAGGCGCTCACACACCGCGAGTGGCGAAGATAGGATGAAAAATGAAGAGTGGGTTTAAAAACTCGAATGACCAATTTAATTTGAGATAATTATAGTTTTGTATTTTTGTGTAATCAAATTTATATATAAATTAAAGTAAAGCAAAGCAAAAAAAAAGTAAAATACAATTAAGGTACCTCACTAATAGAGAGTGTATCTCCAAAACATATAAATATGGTACCAGTTAGTAACGACCAGTATATCAAAATTAGCAAAATTAATGACACGATAGCAAATTTGTGGCGCCCCGTGTGATTACTTGAGACAATAATAGTCTTGTATTTTTGTGCAATCAAATTTATATATAAATTAAAGTAAAGCAAAGCAAAAAAAAAACTGAAATACAATTAAGGTACCCCACCAATGGAGAGTGTACCTCCAAAACATATAAATATGGTACCAGTTGGTAACAACCTGTACATCAAAATTAGCAAAATTAATAACACGATAGCAAATTTGTGGCGCCCGTGTGATTACCCTAAGAGTAATCACACTTAAGCAAACGGGTTATTATTCGTCTGCCCGGTAGGACACCGCTCCGACAAATAATAAGCTTTACCAAAGTTAACGCAGCAGAACAATAAGATAGAAACTATACTTTATTACAGTGGGTAGCCACGCAAGGCTATAGTCTTTAATTATATTTTTCGGATCCCCACTAGGTTAACAATTCCCTAATGGCTAATTTTCCTATGACCTGCTAGCTCTAGAATTGAAGGTCACGGAACTCATACGTGCTCGCCCTTGGCTCGGTGTGGCTCGAAACGGGAATGCTGGGCTTCTTTTATCTTGGTCCCTAGATTCTCCTAATCTAACAACACACGCCTGCTTGCCAAACACAAAACACTAAACGCACCCACGCACAACACATAACACTGAAATAGACAGTCAAATTAACTCTTTTCCACACTAAAATTGAAATATGTGTGCACTCATACCTCAATTAAAAAATGGAAACAAATGAAAAATTAACTCCAGTCCATATACTCCCGTATCACCCTGCAGAATACAAAAATTGGCTTCCTCCACTAGCTCTAAGCAATGATAGGACTTAGCTTTTTTTACTTCATTCACCGTGGAATTGACTTCTATCTCTTTTTTTTAAGTGGGACCCACACTGGTGTGGAACTGGCTTCTCTCTTCCACTTCTTCCTCCACTCCCTGGTTCTTATCTTCAGCACCTGCATGTCCCCATCCATGCCTTGCAACGCGTCGCCCCTCTCTAGCGGCACCCTACCCCTCCCTCTTGCCACTTCACCGTCCCTCCCTCTGCACCACCACGCTAATTCTCCACCGTGAGCACCCGAGCAACGGCAGCAGCGCCTCTCGTTTCTCTCTTTCTCATTCCGTGCAGCAGCGCCGACGACCTCCGACGGCGGTACCGTGGCGGATCGAAGCAGTTGCTGGTATATCTGGACACCATGGAGGCCCCCGACGGCCCAGAAACAGCATGCAGCGACGAAGAGTTTGGACCGCAGCCAGCTCCCTCGGCCCTCGGATGCGCGTTCCTCTCCTCAAATCCTCCCGATTGGAAATTTGGATTTTGGAATGGGGAATGTGAGTTGCAGAGGTGGAGTTGAGACTTGTGGGCTTTCTTCCTCCTGCAGAATGCATGCGGCTTCCTCGAGGGTCCTCGACCATGGCCGTCGGACGGCCGGAGGTTGGTTGGGGGCTTGGGGCCACCGCGCGCGGGAGGGGGGGTTCCGGCGCCGGCGGAGGGTAGGCTAGAGCCTGGCTAATCCTCCCCGCTGGAATCGCCCCTGCACACCGCCGTCTGTCGGAGGAGAAGACCGAGGACCACGCCGCTACCGCATGCGTCCTGCTCCTGAAGGGCCTTCTGTTGGAATTTTTCCTTTATGTTTGCACTGTCTTCGCTTCTTCCCAGATTAATCACCGCTTTGTCGTTGCGGTCCGTCGCTGTTTTGTCCAGAGAAAGAAATCGTGATAGCTAATAGCAGCACCCCTAGACTTCCTCGTCTTCTCGTTGACGCAAGAAAGCAGCTATGCTATGCGTACTTTTCCTCTGAAGAGCGAAAGCGACAGGAGAGGAGACAAAGCAATCTAACAAACTGGTTTCTTTTCGGGAGTACTGCTTCTCTTTTTGTCTTTCCACAACTTTACATGGCGCTAGACCCGCTTTATATACACTTACGCAAATCTCAGGCTGAAGCCCAACTCACACACGCATACAGCCAAGAGACCGACTTTGACTCAAAAAAAACTCAACCAAGCAACTGACTCAAGACTCCTACAAAAAATTAACAACTCTTACCAAAAAAGAAAGCTAATAGAATTTACTAAAAATAAGATTAAATCCATCACCTTCACCACCCCGGCAGCCGCTGTCGCCCGCGAGGAGAGTCATGTCAAAGAGAGCAACCTCCATGGAGAACACCAGAGAGAGGAGGGATGGGAATTAGGAATGTGAAATGGGATGGAAGATAAAAGGGTTGAAACGACAGTTGCTAATAGGTGGGGCCCAACATTTTATTTATTTATTTGCCCACGTCAACCGAAAGCTAGCTCACATGTTAGGGCTATTGCTACATTTATGCCACGTCAGTTGAAAACCGGGGTGGGCGGGGCTCTAAGGGTGCAGGATTTGGCAATTGAGGAGGTTGGTACCTGTTTCGTAGCTAAATGTTGATTTTTAGACAAATGCAATAGTTTAAAAGGGTCCAATGAACTTATTTTTATTAATTACTACCGCATCCTGTCTCCATAAATACGCGTCACACGCACAAATGAGAGTTACTACCTTGATATTAATGTTGAAGCTTAGAGCATGTACAATGATATGATGTCAACTGTCTGTAAGCTTTGACATATAGGATACAAGATGATGTGGAGGAGAGAGGGAGTGCATAGAGAATTGGGCCGTCTCTCATGCAATAGTCGATTATAACACCGGAAACAAGACATATTGTACATGGAGAAGCTGTCTATAGAGACATGTAAAAAGACAACATATTATATGGGCTGTCTTTAGTGCTGTCTACAAGTGACGTAGATGGTTGTTATAGACAACATCTGTCTGTACCATTGTACATAAGGGCATCTCCAACAGTGGCCATCTCAGCCATCTTTTACCTGCCATGTCACTTATAATTCTAGTTGTGTGAGAGAGGATGTGAAAAGAGAGAATGCGTATCTCTTATATAAGAGACAAACTAGACACACAAACCATCGCAGATGATGAGTGTGTAAAGAGAGAAGTTGTGTTGAAAATGAATGATTTTATAGATAAATTATTAGAGATGTTGTCTCTAAAATTGTCTGTAGATAAATTAGAACATTTAGAGACAAACTATTGTACATCTCTAAGTGTTTAATAAACTGAGAGCCGCTCGGTTGACTAGGTGTGGAGTCAACCATCTGCCCACCTGGGCTCAAACCCTGATAGCCACTCCTTACATGGAATGCTAAAGCTTCTAACCTAATCTTGAAAAGAATGTTTTTTTGAACTGGTGGGGTTTTGAAACTAGTTTGAGTTACAATTCTAATTGGCCAGACCGCAGAGGAAAAACAAAGGGGCTCGATTATGGATCGGAGTTAACAAAAAATACACATATGACCTCAACAAATTAATGATATTGATGGCACATAACAATTTTGTACAAACACATGCATCCAATTAGCACTCGATGCATCTACATAATTGCGTGGTTTGATAACTAAACTAAATGCATAGATCATCAAATCCAGCAGCTTCAACAAGCAAGAGGCCGACGCGCGTGCACAAAGCATCGATCCCATCACGCGGCGGTAGCGCCGACGCCATCGACGACGTCCAGGAGCGCGATCACACTGGCGACCACGCGCCGCCGGTACGCGCGTGCCCCGCGCACGGCGTCGAGCCGCAGCAGCAGCCGCATTAGCTCCTCCTCTGCCGCCGCCGCCGCCGCCGTCACGCTCGCGTCGCCGCCGCTCGTCGCCTGCTTGAGGGCGGCAAGCCTCACCGCGACGCCCTCCGCCTCCCGGTCCACGTCCCGCACCGCGCGCACCATCCTGCGCGCTAGGAACCCGCGCGCCGCCGCCTGCACCCGCAGGGCCGCCCCCCCGGGCCACAGCGGCCGCGGCCTCTTGCCGAAGTAGCCGTAGTGCGTCGCGCCGTAAGCGCCGAAGTAGCGCCGAACCATGGCTACAAACCTTCTACTGGTGCTAAGGGCCAATTAATGGCGATGACAAGAGCACAAACCAGGTGCTCCAATTGTTCTTGGGTGGAGATCGGCGCGCTTTGCGTTGTGTTGATTTGGAGCTTCTTGGGTTGGCGAGGTGGGGGATTATATAGAGCCGACCCGGGCTTGCTGGTTGCTCGCCAAGTCGCCATGTCCGAGCTGGAGTCGGAGCTCGTGTCCGTGTAGGAGACGGTGAGAAAAGGCTGTACTTTTCGGCTGAGGGTCAGTTGAGTGCTTATTTTTCAAAGTGGCTAAAAGCTATTGTGAAATATCTACTGCCTTGTTTGGCAAATCACGTCAAATTTAAACAAATTCTGCAATCCAACCCGCATCACAATCTCACTTGTTCTGTTATGTAGAGCGAAAGTATGCAACAGTATCTCCGTTTGCAACTAGTTCTTTCTTTTTTCTTTTTAAGAAAAAATAGCTAGCCAAACACTAAAATATATGAAAGTGATTCCACCAAACGAGATTGTCATGATTCACCGTAGAGACTAAAAGTGCAAGACTACACTAGGTACAAGATTCTTTTTTCACGATTACTGCATAAGAACACAAAAAAGGCGGCTAGTCTTGACCAGAGATAATAGCTTGTTGCCGTTTCAGATATCCACGGCAGAAGACATCAAGAATTGGATTTCACATACCAAGACATGATTGTCTACTAAAATGAAGACAGCTCCATTTGGCTATAAGTTAAACATATATTACAATATAATTGGGATATCTGCATATGCTGCATAAAGCACGCATGAAGCCAGCAGACATCCGTCAAACTGGGAAACAGGCTTATGTTGCGCAATCCCAAACTCAAACAAGCACCTTATGGAATTGCTCTCAAGAAGTTTGGACTGTATAATCTTTCCACTCAGCCAACACTGAAGACACCTCTTTTTCTGCAATAGACAGACGAACTGTTCACAGTTTGCCTCACAAAGCTATTTGGCTCATATGCAACTTGAAGATGAATATCTCAACAGCAATAAACAGTAGCTTACCTCCAAGTTCACCAAAACACACCAAAGAATCATTATATCAGATTGCTGTACCAAGAGCAAGTCCATGAGCAACTGTGCTTTTACATTCGATGAAATCAGTGTTACAATGGAACTTATTTACTCAACACTTTTCTTTGGTCCCCTCAAGTGCTTAGCTCATCTTTGGTAAGAAGTTCACCTTTGAATGACAACAGTGCCAAGATACATCTTCCAACTGTGCTCGAGTCAAGCTAGCTTCTGAAGGCCACGCAATACAACTGCATGAACCAATCAAAAGAATGAAAAGAATCATCTTTTGAATGTCGACATATCACCTCTTGTAAGGCTTGATGTGATACAGTTTGAATTCATCACCAAATTTTGCTGCCTCTTCATCAACCCTTCTCTTCAGCCTTCTCCAGGTCCTTAACATGTCTGCTTGTATAAGACCGCGATACAGTGTCTCAAAGGTGACCTTCTGGGGAAGAAAGCCTTTCTCTATCATTTCCATGAAGAACTGACATGCCTCCTTCCATTTCTGATTGTCACAGAAACCATGGATCAGCAAGGTATATGAATCAAGATCAGGACCCACAGTGCTCTCGCACATATCGTTCCAAAGTTCCATAACAGTTCCATGTCGGTTCAACTTGATGAACATTCCAAGCAGTATGTTGTAAGTGTGAATATCTGGTGTGGTTGGTGAACCAGGAGCCTTCATCTTCATGTACAACTGTAGGGCACCACTCGCGTCTTTTCTCCCTCGATACTCTTTGAAGAAGCAATTGTAGGTAGCCGGGGAGGGACATACTCCCTCACTAGCCATCTCATCGAGCAAGTTCTCAGCATCTTCCAATCTCCCACAGGAAGCAAGGCACTTGATCACAGAAGTGTATGTTGCCACTGTGGGGCAAATGCTTCTCTCTTTCATCGAACGGAACATACATAGACATAGCTCGGATTTATGTGCACGACTGTAAACATGCAGGATGACTGAGTAGCTTGTAACATCCGGTTCAATTCCCCTGTCACGCATCTCCTTCAAGAGATCCTCAGCTGCACGAACTGTTCTATCAAACCGGTAATCAGGGTGCAAACTTGCATGCCTACAGATACCATTGAGGAGAATGTTGTATGTAACTATGTTTGGTTCTATCCCATGATTGATCATATCTTGTAGGAACTTCTGAGCCATGTCACTTCGATTTACCTTGCACCAGCCATAAATTAGAATAGTGTACATCTTTTCATTTGGTTCATACTTGTATTTTCTTTTATTAAATACCTCCGTAGCAACCTGTAATGTTGAAAAATGCCAATGGATGCATTAGTAAAAGAAAGCTTAGCAGCCCCTCTTTAACAAGAAAGGTGCATAAAATAGCCAATAATTGAGCGACAGCTGATCAATGCAGTTCAAACACTAGCAGACCAAAGAGTATGTCGATGACGTGTTTGACTATCAATTCAGAAGCACGAACTTCAAGACAAATCAAAATCATCTGAATGCATGGGGTTGCTAAAGGCTACTGATTCTGGTACCACGTGTCTTGCATATGCAAGTAAGTTTTCTCAGGAAAACTGTATTTTGAATCCACTATGGAAGAGATAGATATTAATTTTCTGATAAGGCCACAAGGGCATTGTTAACGCAAAAAACCTGACAGAAAAAAAAAACAACCACTTTATCTTCCCAATAAAAAAAATATCAGATCCAAATTGTTTTGTAAGAATAACATTCACAGCAAAGTTATTCAGATGAGAGTATATTCCAAAATGATAACGCCAAATTCATCCTAATCCCCAAAGTCAATCATAGGGGGAGCATTTCAGATGGAAATTTTGATAAACATTTCTCGTAACAGAGTGTAACTCTGGTTGTTTGGAAACCTACAGAAATGAAAATCAGATATTTGGAACAGAAAGATCTTATTTTGAGAACACTATTTAAAAATCTGGTGAGGCATAATTGACCAAGGAAAGAACTCAAGAACGCATTAGTCATTTGTGCAATCTTGCATTCCATGGCCTAATTGGCCAATCATTTCATCCGAACACTGTGACACTGCATCTCCTGAAGTCCTGATCCAGTGCCATGAGCTTGGCAAAGATACCATATATACTAATTTCCTCTATGTAGTATCCTTACCATTATGTTTTTTTTTCTGTTCAGAATAATGAACTGTCATTTTAGTGTGGTTCTTTAAAAGATCATTAACAGAGATCATAAATAGCAACCAAAGACAATCCATACACTCTAATAATCTGGTGCTCAAAATGCTCCCAATTGCTGTTGCTTAGCAGCAAAATAAAGCATTCATATGAAAATATGGATAAATAATAGTAACAAGAAGCTGAAACCTGAAGCTAATGTCATGTCATACACTAATTAAGAAAATTTCAAACCACAAACTCCACAAAATAAGAAGAAAATCCAAGAGCAACCACTTGTATGCATCAGAGTGTAACAAAAAGTCAAAATTTCCAGATTGAATCAATCTAATAGGAAATAGCAGCTGCCAACAGTTCATTAGCAATACTAGCACACATTCCATCAAACTACAACCACAAAATTACAGTCTTCACTCTAACCTACCACACAAATACAATGTCAAGGCTTTACGCAACACAAACAACTTTAGAGCATTGAGCAATGAGCACTAGGCAATCATATACACACACAAAGCTCCACCCTTTACTTAAGTATTTTTACAAAACAGGCTCTTTACACTAAGTACGTTGATATTTTTCTCTTAAGCTCGAATGGTTGCAACCAATCAATCATAATCACACATCACAAACTGTAACTACTCCCATGCACAAAACTGGCATTTGAATCTAGACTCGGAATGGCCTACAATTTTACAATGCGCATGGCACAAAAACAGAATTGCAATGTAAAGCTAAGACATTTACACTGAGCTCATCCAGCTCAAGAATCTCAGGGGAAAAAAATCAAATTGCCATCGAAATGTGCAAATTTACACTAAATTTATTCATAGTTTCATACTATCAAGAAGCATAATACCATCCACAGGCATCCAGATCACGAACCTTGGGGTACTTGTACTTGCAGAGCGTGTCCAGCAGCGTTGCGAACTCGCAGGCGTCGGGCTCCCTCCCGACGAACGCCTCCATGTCATCGAACGCGCGCACGGCCTGCCTCGTCATCCCCGCGGCGACGTACCTCCTAGCGAGCACCGCGAACGTGCGGGGCGTGGCGGCGCCGTCGGCCGCGGCCTCGACGACGAGACGCCATGCAGCGTCGAACTGGCGCGCGCGGCCGAGGGCGTCGACGACCGCGTCGTAGGCGTCAGCGGGGGGCGGGGAGGAGACGGAGGGGTGGAGGCGGGCGGTGTGGAGGAGCGAGAGCGCAAGCTTGGAGGCGCCCCGGAGGCGGAGGAGGAGCTGCACGAGGAGGTCCCCGGAGAGGGAGACGCCCCCGCCGGAGAGGAGCTGGAGCGGGGACTCGGCCGGGTGGAAAGGGTTGTGGTGCGCGAGAAGGAGGCGGGCCAGCTCGTCGGCTGCGGGCGACGGGGCTACAGGCGGCAGCGCGAGGAGATGGGTCGGGGAGGGGGTCGCAGCGGCGGCGGTGCAGAGGAAGCAGCGGGCGGCGGCGGGGAGCGGGCGCGGCATGGCGGTCGGCGGCGCGGCCGGAGATTTGCGGGGTTTGTATGTGGAGAGCCGTTTTGGTGTTTCGCTGTGAAGGACGACGGATCTGTACCGTTGGTTGTCCGATTAGACGGTGGAGAAAACGTATAGTTACCGTGCCTTACATGATCCGCGATAGGGTTAGATAGAACCTAAAAAAAGATTCGATGATTTACCATTACGAATAGATGCGTTCGAGAATTTAACCATCGATATTATGTGTCAGTAAGATATCGATAAGTAAATCATTGAATAATTCAAAAAAAATTGGATTGATTTTAGTTCAACTAACGTTTGAATTTATCCAGCTTAAATTCGACTATGCGTTGATCTGAGTTTGCCAGCCTAGCCTTCACTTGAGGTTTTAATCAAACTAAGCCGACCACTTCTGGTGATTCTTAAAACATGGTAGTTTAGTTGTTTGACTTCTGGTGATTCTTAAAACATGGTACTCCCTCCATTTTCAAAAGAATGACGTTTTGCTGTGTTGTTTTGAGTAGTTTAACGTCGTATAATAAAAACCAGAGGGAATAGTTTAGTTGTTGCAAACCTATCAAATATGTAGTTGGTGGGAATCAATTTGCAGCCTTCAATGAGGACAATGCATTGATGAGGCTGAAAATAGGTACGCCAAGTCTCCAACACACGACGTTAATGGAAAGTTTTTTTTGTTGCGTCCAAGTGAAGGTATATACCATTTTAGTGTCTGTTGCCACATCAATTCCTTCGTCTTAGTTTTTCCTGTTTATGTTTTTATCACATAGTTGATTGTTAATATTCCTTCGGTCTTTTAGAGCTGTGGCAGATCTAGCGAAAATGATCAGGGTCATCGTGCATGTGTATAGAGTAACTAGACTTAAACTGTATGATATATATCTATGCATATGTGATTTTTGATGAGGCAAAACAAAACTTGACCTAGTGCCTCGTGCACCCCCAAGCTTCGTGTAGATCCACCCCTGGTTTTGAGGTTTTAATGTTGTCGCTGTGATCTTGTAGCTTTGATCTTTATAGCTTTCATAGCTATTGGAATGAAAAGAAAGGTGAATACCACAGTGGTGATAAATAGGTGGCTCCTATTCACACCCCCCCTCCCTCCAGTCTTTAATTTGGTCTAACAAGTGGTATCAGAGCCCGATTAGTTCATAATTAATCTTAACCGGTCACTGAACATGGCGACTGAAACATACTCCACCAAGCCTCATGTCTTCTATGGACTCGACAATGTCTATTAGAAGAATAGGATGCATGTCTACCTTTAGAGCGAAAGTTAAGCCATGTGTAGGATCGTTGAGGATCCTTTGGTTCTACCCAAGGTTGCTACACTGGCTTCAGTGGACGCTTTGGCTAACAACTATAAGACAAATAACCTTCTATATGTCGGGCTTAGTAGAAAAGAGTATAATAGGATTTGGAATTTTTTTTACAATAATCCATTTTTATTATTAATTATAACATTATACCAACGATAATATTTTTTACAGAAATATACTCCTGTCGCCGAACCGTTGGTATTGGACCCGATAACTCAACGGTTGGCGATGGACCCAATGACTCAACGGTTGAGCGATTGGGACACTTGTTGCCCAACGGCACAATGCATGCTTGACTAGATGAGCGAATTGCACACTAGGACCAACCGTTGAGCGACAAGTGTCGATCGCTCAACCGTTGGGCTACTAGGGCTAGTCGCTCAACCATTGGGCTTATGGGTCCGATCGCCCAACAGCTTAACAACAGGAGTATATTTCTGTAAAAAATATTATCGCAGGTATAATGTTGTAATTAATAATAAAAAATGGATTATTTGAAAAAAAATTCTAGGATTTGTCACTTTAAGACCACGCATGAGATTTGGCACACTCTTGAGACCTATCTTGAGTGCTTTTCCCAAATAAAACAAGTGCACTGAACGGTCCACAAACAAGAGTACAACCAATTTGAGATGCTTCATGGAGAGAGCATCAATGATGTGTTTACTCGCTTCAACAAGGTGCTCAACCATCTGAGAGCTATTGACATTGAGTATTCTCAGTCTGAGAATGCCACTCATCTCTTGGTCGCCATAAACTCCAAGGAGTGAGAGATGAAAGCTACCACCTTTGAGGAGAATGTTAACTTGAATGATCTCACCTTGGAGTTTTTGTATATCAAGTTGAGAAAATTGCACTATAAATCCCTGAACTTGTGAGGTTGTACCACTTAGTTCCCTGAACTTGCATTTTACTTTCTCAGCCCCCTGAACTTGCGAGGTTGTGCCACTTAGCTCGCTAAACTTGAATTTTACTTTCTCAGCCCCTAAACTTACAAGGTTGTGCCACTCAGCTCCCTGAACTTGCATTGAAGTGAAGTTAAATCGAGATGCGACGATCTTGGTGACTTTGTCCCTCCAAGTCCGATGAACTCGCCGCCTGTTCATTTGTGTTCATCGTCTCCATCACCTCATGTCGACAAAAACAAATTCTTCAAGCCCGGGAGTGCACCGTGCTCGCGTCTTTGCTAGAGCTCCACCATCGCAGCTTGCCACCACCCTCGTCCTTGCCTCCTCTGAGTCGGCCGTGAGAGAGAAGTACATTTCCAGTGCTAGAGCAGAAGCTACTCACCTTGCACAAAGTTCATTTGGTCATTTGCTAACAGAAAAGGCTGAGCTGGAGAATTACCTTGAGAGAGAGAGAGAAGTACTGTGCCACTGATCTGGCACTGGGAATGCACTTCTCTATCTCTCACGGCCGACTCAGAGGAGGCAAAGGCGACGACGGCAACAAGCTGTGATGGTGGAGCTCTAGCGAATACGCGAGCACAGTGCATTCCCTGGCCCGAAGAATCCGATAGGCAAGATGAACACGGCCGGAACAGGGCAGCGAAGAATCCACCAGACTCATAGGGGACGAAGCTTCAACAAAAGTTCAGGGAGCTAAGTGGCACAACCTCGCAAGTTCAGGGGGCTGAGAAAGTAAAATACAAGTTCAGAGAGTTAAGTGGCACAACCTCACAAGTTCAGGGGGCTGAGAAAGTAAAAATACAAGTCCAGGGAGCTAAGTGGCATAACCTCGCAAGTTCAGGAACCTATAGGGCAATTTTCTCTATCAAGTTTAAGACTCATGAGATCAAAAGAGTTGACCAACCCAAAAATGAAAATATGGCTTTAGTAATTGATCCCTCTAAGAAAGCTTATGATGGTGGTTCTTCTGAGTCTTTAAATTTTTCTTTTGCGTGTCTTTCTGCAATCAATGAGGAGGAGTTTGAGTCTATTTTCGAGCAAGAGTTAGCCCTCTTAGCTAGAAAGTACACCCGGACCTATCACAATGTGAGTAACAAGAAGAGGAGTGGTGGGTGACTTGCTATGGCGTGGTGAGCTCTACCATATTCAAAGCTAACTATCCCAAACCGAGGGCAAGGTCAACTACAAGGAGGAGAATGGCTTGTGGAAGAAGCCTTAAGGCAACAAGGCCAGTTTGATCCTCCAAGCTCTTGAAGGTCGCCACCGGGTCCTTACTACTTTTGGAGAACATTCTATAAGTGATGTGGACTCTAGGAGTGAAAAAAGACAAGGAGGCGAAGATCCTCAAGAGAAGAACAATGTTAAGGCCAAGGACTTCATCCAGTATGTGCCAGTAGCACACAATAACGATGATCTCATCAACACATCCCATGAAGTACCTCCTCCTATGAGCTACCACTACTACTGAAAGAGTCATCACAAACGGTTCTAAATAATGTACAAAGCGGTTTCTTAACCGTCTGAATTTTATGTGTCTGTGATAATGAGCAGTTATCAAAGATAGTTTTTGAGCCGTCTGTGATAACCAACAACACGAGATAGTTTTACGGTATAACAAATCATGATGACCAACTATCACAGAGACAGTTATGTGTACCAACCGTATGTGATTATATACATAACACGAGCGGTTAGTAAAAAATAACCGTCTGTGATTGGATACATATCATGACGGTTGTTAGTAGTAGTCATCTATGATTATGATATATATATATATATATATATATATATATATATATATATATATATATATATATATCATAGACGGGTTAGTAAAAATAGCCGTCTGTGATTTCCGACATATCACAGACGGTTGTTGGTGGTAGCCGTCTGTGATTGGATACATCTCATAGGCGGTTAATAAAAATAACCGTCTGTGATATCCTATATACCATAGACGATTTTTTGTGGTAGTCATCTATGATTGTATGCATTCACAGATGTTTTTTGTGGTAGCCATCTATGATAGTATGCATTCACAAATGATTTTTTGTGGTAGCCGTTTATGATAGTATGTATTCACAGATGGTTTATTCCACAAAACCGTCTATGATAGTTCCTTCTATACCTAAATTATTTTGGTTTTTCGGCTAGCCTCAGGTAATGCTAGCCATGCCCTCTGAAAACAAGCAAGCAGAAAACAGATATATCACAATTGATTTGATATAGAACAACTCAAAGTGATTTAAAAACTCAATATCAATTATAAAGTGATTTGAATTACAACTCCATATGAATTACAATAAATCGGTGTCACCGGGGTGAAACTCTCCATTCTGGTGAATGATCTCCCCCCGTGATGAAGGTGGCGAGCATTTTCTCGAGCATGAGTAAGTCCGGATGGTAGGCACCTTCTTCGATTGTCATGCCCTATCGCTAGCAAGAGTAAAATAGTAAGCATATATATTTAAATTCATAATTACAAAATAATTATTACGAGATTGACAAACAAACCTCTGGACCCTTCGTCTTAGCACTCATGATTTTCAGCATATGACATAAACGTAGAATGCACATATGTTGCCATATAGTTGTTGCTGGCAAGCTGTGATGGTGGAGCTCTAGCGAATACGCGAGCACAGTGCATTCCCTGGCCCGAAGAATCCGATAGGCAAGATGAACACGCCGAACAGGCGTGAAGAATCCACCAGACTCATAGGGACGAAGCTTCAACAAAAGTTCGAGGAGCTAAGTGGCACAACCTCGCAAGTTCAAATGAGAAAGTAAAATACAAGTTCAGAGAGTTAAGTGGCACAACCTCACAAGTTCAGGATTTGAGAAAGTAAAAATACAAGTCCAGGGAGCTAAGTGGCATAACCTCGCAAGTTCAGGAACCTATAGGGCAATTTTCTCTATCAAGTTTAAGACTCATGAGATCAAAAGAGTTGACCAACCCAAAAATGAAAATATGGCTTTAGTAATTGATCCCTCTAAGAAAGCTTATGATGGTGGTTCTTCTGAGTCTTTAAATTTTTCTTTTGCGTGTCTTTCTGCAATCAATGAGGAGGAGTTTGAGTCTATTTTCGAGCAAGAGTTAGCCCTCTTAGCTAGAAAGTACACCCGGACCTATCACAATGTGAGTAACAAGAAGAGGAGTGGTCGGTGACTTGCTATGAGCGTGGTGAGCTCTACCATATTCAGGCTAACTATCCCAAACTGAGGGGCAAGGTCAACTACAAGGAGGAGAATGGCTTGTGGAAGAAGCCTTAAGGCAACAAGGCCAGGTTTGATCCCTCCAAGCTCTTGAAGGTCGCTCACCGGGTCCTTACTACTTTTGGAGAACATTCTATAAGTGATGTGGACTCTAGGAGTGAAAAAGACAAGGAGGCGAAGATCCCTCAAGAGAAGAACAATGTTAAGGCCAAGGACTTCATCGGTATGTGCTTCGTAGCACACAATAACGATGATCTCATCAACACATCCCATGAAGTACCTCCCTCCTATGAGCTACCACTACTACAGAAAGAGTCATCACAAACGGTTCTAAACAGTCGTACAAACGGTTTCTTAAGCATGCAATTTTATGTGTCTGTGATAATGTGCGATTATCAAAGATAGTTTTTGAGCCGTCTGTGATAACCAACAACACAGATAGTTTTACGGTATAACCGCTCAGTGATGACCAACTATCCTGACGATTATGTGTACCAACCGTACGTGATTATATACATAACACGCAGCGGTTAGTAAAAAATAACCGTCGTGATTGGATACATATCATGTGACGGTTGTTAGTAGTAGTTGTCTATGATTATATATATATATATATATATATATATATATATATATATATATATATATATATATCATAGACGGTTAGTAAAAATAGCCGTCTGTGATTTCCGACATATCACAGACGGTTGTTGGTGGTAGCCGTCTGTGATTGGATACATCTCATAGGCGGTTAATAAAAATAACCGTCTGTGATATCCTATATACCATAGACGATTTTTTGTGGTAGTCATCTATGATTGTATGCATTCACAGATGTTTTTTGTGGTAGCCATCTATGATAGTATGCATTCACAAATGATTTTTTGTGGTAGCCGTTTATGATAGTATGTATTCACAGATGGTTTATTCCACAAAACCGTCTATGATAGTTCCTTCTATACCTAAATTATTTTGGTTTTTCGCTAGCCTCGGTAATGCTAGCCATGCCCTCTGAAAACAAGCAAGCGAAACAGATATATCACAATTGATTTGATATAGAACAACTCAAAGTGATTTAAAAACTCAATATCAATTATAAAGTGATTTGAATTACAACTCCATATGAATTACAATAAATCGGTGTCACCGGGGTGAAACTCTCCATTCGGTGAATGATCTCCCGTGATGAAGGTGGCGAGCATTTCTAACGCATGAGTAAGTCCGGATGGTAGGCACCTTCTTCGATTGTCATGCCCTATCGCTAGCAAGAGTAAAATAGTAAGCATATATATTTAAATTCATAATTACAAAATAATTATTACGAGATTGACAAACAAACCTCTGGACCCTTCGTCTTAGCACTCATGATTTTCAGCATATGACATAAACGTAGAATGCACATATGTTGCCATATAGTTGTTGCTGGCAAGCTGTGATGGTGGAGCTCTAGCGAATACGCGAGCACAGTGCATTCCCTGGCCCGAAGAATCCGATAGGCAAGATGAACACGGCCGGAACAGGGCAGCGAAGAATCCACCAGACTCATAGGGGACGAAGCTTCAACAAAAGTTCAGGGAGCTAAGTGGCACAACCTCGCAAGTTCAGAAATTGAGAAAGTAAAATACAAGTTCGAGAGAGTTAAGTGGCACAACCTCACAAGTTCAAAGTGAGAAAGTAAAAATACAAGTCCAGGAGCTAAGTGGCATAACCTCGCAAGTTCAGGAACCTATAGGGCAATTTTCTCTATCAAGTTTAAGACTCATGAGATCAAAAGAGTTGACCAACCCAAAAATGAAAATATGGCTTTAGTAATTGATCCCTCTAAGAAAGCTTATGATGGTGGTTCTTCTGAGTCTTTAAATTTTTCTTTTGCGTGTCTTTCTGCAATCAATGAGGAGGAGTTTGAGTCTATTTTCGAGCAAGAGTTAGCCCTCTTAGCTAGAAAGTACACCCGGACCTATCACAATGTGAGTAACAAGAAGAGGAGTGGTGGGTGACTTGCTATGGCGTGGTGAGCTCTACCATATTCAAAGCTAACTATCCCAAACCGAGGGCAAGGTCAACTACAAGGAGGAGAATGGCTTGTGGAAGAAGCCTTAAGGCAACAAGGCCAAGTTTGATCCCTCCAAGCTCTTGAAGGTCGCTCACCGGGTCCTTACTACTTTTGGAGAACATTCTATAAGTGATGTGGACTCTAGGAGTGAAAAAGACAAGGAGGCGAAGATCCCTCAAGAGAAGAACAATGTTAAGGCCAAGGACTTCATCGGTATGTGCTTCGTAGCACACAATAACGATGATCTCATCAACACATCCCATGAAGTACCTCCCTCCTATGAGCTACCACTACTACAGAAAGAGTCATCACAAACGGTTCTAAACAGTCGTACAAACGGTTTCTTAACCGTCTGAATTTTATGTGTCTGTGATAACAGGCAGTTATCAAAGATAGTTTTTGAGCCGTCTGTGATAACCAACAACACAGATAGTTTTCTGGTATAACCGTCTGTGATGACCAACTATCACAGACAGTTATGTGTACCAACCGTATGTGATTATATACATAACACAGACGGTTAGTAAAAAAATAACCGTCTCGTGATTGGATACATATCACGAGCGGTTGTTAGTAGTAGTCAGTCTATGATATATATATATATATATATATATATATATATATCATAGACGGTTAGTAAAAATAGCCGTCTGTGATTTCCGACATATCACGAGCGGTTGTTGGTGGTAGCCGCCTGTGATTGGATACATCTCATAGGCGGTTAATAAAAATAACCGTCTGTGATATCCTATATACCATAGACGATTTTTGTGGTAGTCATCTATGATTGTATGCATTCACAGATGTTTTTGTGGTAGCCATCTATGATAGTATGCATTCACAAATGATTTTTGTGGTAGCCGTTTATGATAGTATGTATTCACGGATGGTTTATTCCACAAAACCGTCTATGATAGTTCCTTCTATACCTAAATTATTTTGGTTTTCGGCTAGCCTCGGTAATGCTAGCCATGCCCTCTGAAAACAAGCAAGCGAAAAATGATATATCACAATTGATTTGATATAGAACAACTCAAAGTGATTTAAAAACTCAATATCAATTATAAAGTGATTTGAATTACAACTCCATATGAATTACAATAAATCGGTGTCACCGGGGTGAAACTCTCCATTCTGGTGAATGATCTCCCCCCGTGATGAAGGTGGCGAGCATTTCTCGAGCATGAGTAAGTCCGGATGGTAGGCACCTTCTTCGATTGTCATGCCCTATCGCTAGCAAGAGTAAAATAGTAAGCATATATATTTAAATTCATAATTACAAAATAATTATTACGAGATTGACAAACAAACCTCTGGACCCTTCGTCTTAGCACTCATGATTTTCAGCATATGACATAAGCGTAGAATGCACATATGTTGCCATATAGTTATTCTTGGCAAGTTTGTGATGGTGGAGCTCTAGCGAATCTGTGAGCACGATGCATTCCTCGCCCAAGAATCCGATAGGCAAGATGAACACTAGGAACAGGCGTGAAGAATCCACCAGACTCATAGGGACGAAGCTTCAACAAAAGTTCGAGGAGCTAAGTGGCACAACCTCGCAAGTTCGAGTGAGAAAGTAAAATACAAGTTCAGAGAGTTAAGTGGCACAACCTCACAAGTTCGAAATGAGAAAGTAAAAATACAAGTCCAGGAGCTAAGTGGCATAACCTCGCAAGTTCGAGGAACCTATAGGGCAATTTTCTCTATCAAGTTTAAGACTCATGAGATCAAAAGAGTTGACCAACCCAAAAATGAAAATATGGCTTTAGTAATTGATCCCTCTAAGAAAGCTTATGATGGTGGTTCTTCCGAGTCTTTAAATTTTTCTTTTGCGTGTCTTTTCGCAATCAATGAGGAGGAGTTTGAGTCTATTTTCGAGCAAGAGTTAGCCCTCTTAGCTAGAAAGTACACGGACCTATCACAATGTGAGTAACAAGAAGAGGAGTGGTCGGTGACTTGCTATGAGCGTGGTGAGCTCTACCATATTCAGGCTAACTATCCCAAACTGAGGGGCAAGGTCAACTACAAGGAGGAGAATGGCTTGTGGAAGAAGCCTTAAGGCAACAAGGCCAGGTTTGATCCCTCCAAGCTCTTGAAGGTCGCTCACCGGGTCCTTACTACTTTTGGAGAACATTCTATAAGTGATGTGGACTCTAGGAGTGAAAAAGACAAGGAGGCGAAGATCCTCAAGAGAAGAACAATGTTAAGGCCAAGGACTTCATCGGTATGTGCCAGTAGCACACAATAACGATGATCTCATCAACACATCCCATGAAGTACCTCCCTCCTATGAGCTACCACTACTACAGAAAGAGTCATCACAAACGGTTCTAAACAGTCGTACAAACGGTTTCTTAACCGTCTGAATTTTATGTGTCTGTGATAACAGGCAGTTATCAAAGATAGTTTTTGAGCCGTCTGTGATAACCAACAACACAGATAGTTTTCTGGTATAACCGTCTGTGATGACCAACTATCACAGACAGTTATGTGTACCAACCGTATGTGATTATATACATAACACAGACGGTTAGTAAAAAAATAACCGTCTGTGATTGGATACATATCACAGACGGTTGTTAGTAGTAGCTGTCTATGATTATATATATATATATATATATATATATATATATATATATATATCATAGACGGGTTAGTAAAAATAGCCGTCTGTGATTTCAGACATATCACGAGCGGTTGTTGGTGGTAGCAAATGCTGTGATTGGATACATCTCATAGGCGGTTAATAAAAATAACCGTCTGTGATATCCTATATACCATAGACGATTTTTGTGGTAGTCATCTATGATTGTATGCATTCACAGATGTTTTTGTGGTAGCCATCTATGATAGTATGCATTCACAAATGATTTTTGTGGTAGCCGTTTATGATAGTATGTATTCACAGATGGTTTATTCCACAAAACCGTCTATGATAGTTCCTTCTATACCTAAATTATTTTGGTTTTTGGCTAGCCTCAGGTAATGCTAGCCATGCCCTCTGAAAACAAGCAAGCAGAAAATGATATATCACAATTGATTTGATATAGAACAACTCAAAGTGATTTAAAAACTCAATATCAATTATAAAGTGATTTGAATTACAACTCCATATGAATTACAATAAATCGGTGTCACCGGGTGAAACTCTCCATTCGTGAATGATCTCCCCGTGATGAAGGTGGCGAGCATTTCTCGAGCGCCATGAGTAAGTCCGGATGGTAGGCACCTTCTTCGATTGTCATGCCCTATCGCTAGCAAGAGTAAAATAGTAAGCATATATATTTAAATTCATAATTACAAAATAATTATTACGAGATTGACAAACAAACCTCTGGACCCTTCGTCTTAGCACTCATGATTTTCAAACATATGACATAAGCGTAGAATGCACATATGTTGCCATATAGTTATTCTTTGGCAAGTCTGTGATGGTGGAGCTCTAGCGAATACGCGAGCACAGTGCATTCCCTGCCGAAGAATCCGATAGGCAAGATGAACACGGCCGGAACAGGGCCGCGAAGAATCCACCAGACTCATAGGGGACGAAGCTTCAACAAAAGTTCAGGGAGCTAAGTGGCACAACCTCGCAAGTTCAGGGGGCTGAGAAAGTAAAATACAAGTTCAGAGAGTTAAGTGGCACAACCTCACAAGTTAGAAATGAGAAAGTAAAAATACAAGTCCGAGGAGCTAAGTGGCATAACCTCGCAAGTTCAGAACCTATAGGGCAATTTTCTCTATCAAGTTTAAGACTCATGAGATCAAAAGAGTTGACCAACCCAAAAATGAAAATATGGCTTTAGTAATTGATCCCTCTAAGAAAGCTTATGATGGTGGTTCTTCTGAGTCTTTAAATTTTTCTTTTGCGTGTCTTTCTGCAATCAATGAGGAGGAGTTTGAGTCTATTTTCGAGCAAGAGTTAGCCCTCTTAGCTAGAAAGTACACCCGGACCTATCACAATGTGAGTAACAAGAAGAGGAGTGGTCGGTGACTTGCTATGAGCGTGGTGAGCTCTACCATATTCAGGCTAACTATCCCAAACTGAGGGGCAAGGTCAACTACAAGGAGGAGAATGGCTTGTGGAAGAAGCCTTAAGGCAACAAGGCCAGGTTTGATCCCTCCAAGCTCTTGAAGGTCGCTCACCGGGTCCTTACTACTTTTGGAGAACATTCTATAAGTGATGTGGACTCTAGGAGTGAAAAAGACAAGGAGGCGAAGATCCCTCAAGAGAAGAACAATGTTAAGGCCAAGGACTTCATCGGTATGTGCCAGTAGCACACAATAACGATGATCTCATCAACACATCCCATGAAGTACCTCCTCCTATGAGCTACCACTACTCTGTAAAGAGTCATCACAAAGCGGTTCTAAGCGATCGTACAAGCGGTTTCTTAACCGCTCAATTTTATGTGTCTGTGATATGAGCGGTTATCAAAGATAGTTTTTGAGCCGTCTGTGATAACCAACAACACGAGATAGTTTTACGGTATAACCGCTCAGTGATGACCAACTATCACAGAGCGATTATGTGTACCAACCGTATGTGATTATATACATAACACAGACGGTTAGTAAAAAATAACCGTCTGTGATTGGATACATATCACAGACGGTTGTTAGTAGTAGTAGTTTATATTATATATATATATATATATATATATATATATATATATATATATATATATATATATATATATATCATAGACAGTTAGTAAAAATAGCCGTCTGTGATTTAGACATATCATGAGCGGTTGTTGGTGGTAGCCGTCTGTGATTGGATACATCTCATAGGCGGTTAATAAAAATAACCGTCTGTGATATCCTATATACCATAGACGATTTTTTGTGGTAGTCATCTATGATTGTATGCATTCACAGATGTTTTTTGTGGTAGCCATCTATGATAGTATGCATTCACAAATGATTTTTTGTGGTAGCCGTTTATGATAGTATGTATTCACAGATGGTTTATTCCACAAAACCGTCTATGATAGTTCCTTCTATACCTAAATTATTTTGGTTTTTCGGCTAGCCTCAGGTAATGCTAGCCATGCCCTCTGAAAACAAGCAAGCAGAAAACAGATATATCACAATTGATTTGATATAGAACAACTCAAAGTGATTTAAAAACTCAATATCAATTATAAAGTGATTTGAATTACAACTCCATATGAATTACAATAAATCGGTGTCACCGGGGTGAAACTCTCCATTCTGGTGAATGATCTCCCCCCGTGATGAAGGTGGCGAGCATTTCTCGAACGCCCGCGAGTAAGTCCAGATGGTAGGCACCTTCTTCGATTGTCATGCCCTATCGCTAGCAAGAGTAAAATAGTAAGCATATATATTTAAATTCATAATTACAAAATAATTATTACGAGATTGACAAACAAACCTCTGGACCCTTCGTCTTAGCACTCATGATTTTCAGCATATGACATAAACGTAGAATGCACATATGTTGCCATATAGTTATTCTTTGGCAAGTCTGTGATGGTGGAGCTCTAGCGAATCGCTGAAACCTGATGCATTCCTCGCCCGAAGAATCCGATAGGCAAGATGAACACGGCCGGAACAGGGCCGCGAAGAATCCACCAGACTCATAGGGGACGAAGCTTCAACAAAAGTTCAGGGAGCTAAGTGGCACAACCTCGCAAGTTCAGAAATTTGAGAAAGTAAAATACAAGTTCAGAGAGTTAAGTGGCACAACCTCACAAGTTCAGGGGGCTGAGAAAGTAAAAATACAAGTCCAGGGAGCTAAGTGGCATAACCTCGCAAGTTCAGGAACCTATAGGGCAATTTTCTCTATCAAGTTTAAGACTCATGAGATCAAAAGAGTTGACCAACCCAAAAATGAAAATATGGCTTTAGTAATTGATCCCTCTAAGAAAGCTTATGATGGTGGTTCTTCTGAGTCTTTAAATTTTTCTTTTGCGTGTCTTTCTGCAATCAATGAGGAGGAGTTTGAGTCTATTTTCGAGCAAGAGTTAGCCCTCTTAGCTAGAAAGTACACCCGGACCTATCACAATGTGAGTAACAAGAAGAGGAGTGGTGGGTGACTTGCTATGGCGTGGTGAGCTCTACCATATTCAAGGCTAACTATCCCAAACTGAGGGGCAAGGTCAACTACAAGGAGGAGAATGGCTTGTGGAAGAAGCCTTAAGGCAACAAGGCCAGGTTTGATCCCTCCAAGCTCTTGAAGGTCGCTCACCGGGTCCTTACTACTTTTGGAGAACATTCTATAAGTGATGTGGACTCTAGGAGTGAAAAAGACAAGGAGGCGAAGATCCCTCAAGAGAAGAACAATGTTAAGGCCAAGGACTTCATCGGTATGTGCTTCGTAGCACACAATAACGATGATCTCATCAACACATCCCATGAAGTACCTCCCTCCTATGAGCTACCACTACTACAGAAAGAGTCATCACAAACGGTTCTAAACAGTCGTACAAACGGTTTCTTAACCGTCTGAATTTTATGTGTCTGTGATAACAGGCAGTTATCAAAGATAGTTTTTGAGCCGTCTGTGATAACCAACAACACAGATAGTTTTCTGGTATAACCGTCTGTGATGACCAACTATCACAGACAGTTATGTGTACCAACCGTGCGTGATTATATACATAACACGACGGTTAGTAAAAAATAACCATCGTGATTGGATACATATCACAGAGCGGTTGTTAGTAGTAGTCTGTTTATGATTATATATATATATATATATATATATATATATATATATATATATATATATATATATATATATATATATATATATATATCATAGACAGTTAGTAAAAATAGCCGTCTGTGATTTCCGACATATCCTGAGGCGGTTGTTGGTGGTAGCAAATCTGTGATTGGATACATCTCATAGGCGGTTAATAAAAATAACCGTCTGTGATATCCTATATACCATAGACGATTTTTGTGGTAGTCATCTATGATTGTATGCATTCACAGATGTTTTTGTGGTAGCCATCTATGATAGTATGCATTCACAAATGATTTTTGTGGTAGCCGTTTATGATAGTATGTATTCACGGATGGTTTATTCCACAAAACCGTCTATGATAGTTCCTTCTATACCTAAATTATTTTGGTTTTTCGCTAGCCTCGGTAATGCTAGCCATGCCCTCTGAAAACAAGCAAGCGAAAAATGATATATCACAATTGATTTGATATAGAACAACTCAAAGTGATTTAAAAACTCAATATCAATTATAAAGTGATTTGAATTACAACTCCATATGAATTACAATAAATCGGTGTCACCGGGTGAAACTCTCCATTACGTGAATGATCTCCCCGTGATGAAGGTGGCGAGCATTTCTCGAACGCATGCATGAGTAAGTCCGGATGGTAGGCACCTTCTTCGATTGTCATGCCCTATCGCTAGCAAGAGTAAAATAGTAAGCATATATATTTAAATTCATAATTACAAAATAATTATTACGAGATTGACAAACAAACCTCTGGACCCTTCGTCTTAGCACTCATGATTTTCACATATGACATAAGCGTAGAATGCACATATGTTGCCATATAGTTGTTCTTTGGCAAGTCTGTGATGGTGGAGCTCTAGCGAATCTGTGAGCCACATGCATTCCCTGGCAGAAGAATCCGATAGGCAAGATGAACACTAGGAACAGGCGTGAAGAATCCACCAGACTCATAGGGGAAGCTTCAACAAAAGTTCAGGAGCTAAGTGGCACAACCTCGCAAGTTCGGGGAAATTTGAGAAAGTAAAATACAAGTTCAGAGAGTTAAGTGGCACAACCTCACAAGTTCAAATTGAGAAAGTAAAAATACAAGTCCGAGGAGCTAAGTGGCATAACCTCGCAAGTTCGAGGAACCTATAGGGCAATTTTCTCTATCAAGTTTAAGACTCATGAGATCAAAAGAGTTGACCAACCCAAAAATGAAAATATGGCTTTAGTAATTGATCCTCTAAGAAAGCTTATGATGGTGGTTCTTCCGAGTCTTTAAATTTTTCTTTGCGTGTCTTTACGCAATCAATGAGGAGGAGTTTGAGTCTATTTTCGAGCAAGAGTTAGCCCTCTTAGCTAGAAAGTACACGGACCTATCACAATGTGAGTAACAAGAAGAGGAGTGGTCGGTGACTTGCTATGGCGTGGTGAGCTCTACCATATTCAAAGCTAACTATCCCAAACCGAGGGCAAGGTCAACTACAAGGAGGAGAATGGCTTGTGGAAGAAGCCTTAAGGCAACAAGGCAGGTTTGATCCTCCAAGCTCTTGAAGGTCGCTCACGGGTCCTTACTACTTTTGGAGAACATTCTATAAGTGATGTGGACTCTAGGAGTGAAAAAGACAAGGAGGCGAAGATCCCTCAAGAGAAGAACAATGTTAAGGCCAAGGACTTCATCGGTATGTGCCAGAGCACACAATAACGATGATCTCATCAACACATCCCATGAAGTACCTCCTCCTATGAGCTACCACTACTACTGAGAAAGAGTCATCACAAGCGGTTCTAAGCGATCGTACAAGCGGTTTCTTAACAAATCTGAATTTTATGTGTCTGTGATATGAGCAGTTATCAAAGATAGTTTTTGAGCCGTCTGTGATAACCAACAACACAGATAGTTTTACGGTATAACAAATGTGATGACCAACTATCACAGAGCAGTTATGTGTACCAACCGTATGTGATTATATACATAACATGACGGTTAGTAAAAAATAACCGCCTCGTGATTGGATACATATCACGAGCGGTTGTTAGTAGTAGTAGTCTATGATTATATATATATATATATATATATATATATATATATATATATATATATATATATATATATATCATAGGCGGTTAGTAAAAATAGCCGTCTGTGATTTCGACATATCACGACGGTTGTTGGTGGTAGCAAATGCGTGATTGGATACATCTCATAGGCGGTTAATAAAAATAACCGTCTGTGATATCCTATATACCATAGGCGATTTTTTGTGGTAGTCATCTATGATTGTATGCATTCACAGATGTTTTTGTGGTAGCCATCTATGATAGTATGCATTCACAAATGATTTTTGTGGTAGCCGTTTATGATAGTATGTATTCACAGATGGTTTATTCCACAAAACCGTCTATGATAGTTCCTTCTATACCTAAATTATTTTGGTTTTTGGCTAGCCTCGGTAATGCTAGCCATGCCCTCTGAAAACAAGCAAAGAAAGCAGATATATCACAATTGATTTGATATAGAACAACTCAAAGTGATTTAAAAACTCAATATCAATTATAAAGTGATTTGAATTACAACTCCATATGAATTACAATAAATCGGTGTCACCGGGGTGAAACTCTCCATTCTGGTGAATGATCTCCCCCCGTGATGAAGGTGGCGAGCATTTCTCGAACGCCCGCGAGTAAGTCCAGATGGTAGGCACCTTCTTCGATTGTCATGCCCTATCGCTAGCAAGAGTAAAATAGTAAGCATATATATTTAAATTCATAATTACAAAATAATTATTACGAGATTGACAAACAAACCTCTGGACCCTTCGTCTTAGCACTCATGATTTTCAGCATATGACATAAACGTAGAATGCACATATGTTGCCATATAGTTGTTGCTGGCAAGCTGTGATGGTGGAGCTCTAGCGAATACGCGAGCACAGTGCATTCCCTGGCCCGAAGAATCCGATAGGCAAGATGAACACGGGCGAACAGGCAAATAAGAATCCACCAGACTCATAGGGGACGAAGCTTCAACAAAAGTTCGGGGAGCTAAGTGGCACAACCTCGCAAGTTCAGGGGGCTGAGAAAGTAAAATACAAGTTCAGAGAGTTAAGTGGCACAACCTCACAAGTTCAGGGGGCTGAGAAAGTAAAAATACAAGTCCAGGGAGCTAAGTGGCATAACCTCGCAAGTTCAGGAACCTATAGGGCAATTTTCTCTATCAAGTTTAAGACTCATGAGATCAAAAGAGTTGACCAACCCAAAAATGAAAATATGGCTTTAGTAATTGATCCCTCTAAGAAAGCTTATGATGGTGGTTCTTCTGAGTCTTTAAATTTTTCTTTTGCGTGTCTTTCGCAATCAATGAGGAGGAGTTTGAGTCTATTTTCGAGCAAGAGTTAGCCCTCTTAGCTAGAAAGTACACGGACCTATCACAATGTGAGTAACAAGAAGAGGAGTGGTCGGTGACTTGCTATGAGCGTGGTGAGCTCTACCATATTCAAAGCTAACTATCCCAAACCGAGGGCAAGGTCAACTACAAGGAGGAGAATGGCTTGTGGAAGAAGCCTTAAGGCAACAAGGCAGGTTTGATCCTCCAAGCTCTTGAAGGTCGCTCATGGGGTCCTTACTACTTTTGGAGAACATTCTATAAGTGATGTGGACTCTAGGAGTGAAAAAAGACAAGGAGGCGAAGATCCTCAAGAGAAGAACAATGTTAAGGCCAAGGACTTCATCGGTATGTGCTTCGTAGCACACAATAACGATGATCTCATCAACACATCCCATGAAGTACCTCCCTCCTATGAGCTACCACTACTACAGAAAGAGTCATCACAAGCGGTTCTAAGCGATCGTACAAGCGGTTTCTTAACCGTCTCGAATTTTATGTGTCTGTGATAACAGGCAGTTATCAAAGATAGTTTTTGAGCCGTCTGTGATAACCAACAACACAGATAGTTTTCTGGTATAACCGTCTGTGATGACCAACTATCACAGACAGTTATGTGTACCAACCGTATGTGATTATATACATAACACAGACGGTTAGTAAAAAAATAACCGTCTGTGATTGGATACATATCACAGACGGTTGTTAGTAGTAGCTGTCTATGATTATATATATATATATATATATATATATATATATATATATATCATAGACGGTTAGTAAAAATAGCCGTCTGTGATTTCCGACATATCACAGACGGTTGTTGGTGGTAGCCGTCTGTGATTGGATACATCTCATAGGCGGTTAATAAAAATAACCGTCTGTGATATCCTATATACCATAGACGATTTTTTGTGGTAGTCATCTATGATTGTATGCATTCACAGATGTTTTTTGTGGTAGCCATCTATGATAGTATGCATTCACAAATGATTTTTGTGGTAGCCGTTTATGATAGTATGTATTCACAGATGGTTTATTCCACAAAACCGTCTATGATAGTTCCTTCTATACCTAAATTATTTTGGTTTTTCGCTAGCCTCGGTAATGCTAGCCATGCCCTCTGAAAACAAGCAAGCAGAAAATGATATATCACAATTGATTTGATATAGAACAACTCAAAGTGATTTAAAAACTCAATATCAATTATAAAGTGATTTGAATTACAACTCCATATGAATTACAATAAATCGGTGTCACGGGGTGAAACTCTCCATTTCGTGAATGATCTCCCCGTGATGAAGGTGGCGAGCATTTCTCGAGCATGTGAGTAAGTCCAGATGGTAGGCACCTTCTTCGATTGTCATGCCCTATCGCTAGCAAGAGTAAAATAGTAAGCATATATATTTAAATTCATAATTACAAAATAATTATTACGAGATTGACAAACAAACCTCTGGACCCTTCGTCTTAGCACTCATGATTTTCAGCATATGACATAAACGTAGAATGCACATATGTTGCCATATAGTTGTTGCTGGTAGCACTGCAAAAATAGAAGTGTGATATAGGATATAAGTATAGTCAGTTCGAGAGGCCAGGTTACGAAGTGTGTTATAAGATTATTGTGCTGTAGCGCGTACCGAAAATCGTGTCTTGTATCGCAATGTGGCACTCGGTTCCTTGTGTATCCCTCACCAGGCAACATAGGCGCTGAACGACCTGTGTGATTCAAAAAAGTTATCACCAGCTATTTCAAACGAAGGAAGACTACAATAGAGTTACGTATGGAGGAAATGAGCATACATGTCGAGTACTTTTTGCAAAATGGTAAAGTCGTGGTTTTTTTACTAGAGAATCAAGGTATATTACCTTGTTCCACTTTGGTACAATGACTAAAAGGATCCAGTGCCACCAACTCATAAAGTCATTAAACCTAAGTTCGTGTTGCGTATAAAATACAAATGAAATTTGTATAGCAAGTAGTGAAGTACTTACCCCTGGTTGTAGGGCACCATTATGTAGTCCTTGTCGTGGTGAGCAAGCAACCCCTTCGTTATGCATTTCTCGATGTAGGATGCGTCTAGGTTGATGCATTTCTCAAAGATCAACTGTGGGCCGAGGAAACCCACCAGTTGTCGTGATCGCCGGGCTTCTTGCATCATGTATCTATATATAAGCAATGAGTTATGATATTTATCGGTATTACGTGAATGTAGAACTTGATTGTACACACTTATAGTGTCCAGCATCGTAGAAATGAGGCGTCGAGGGCATCGAGATTGAATAGATCAAATAAGTCTTCGAAGCCCATGGGGAAGTAGCCTGGCTTGTAGAGGAAATGGTTCTCCGTGTAGCTGACGGTGAATTTAGTAGGTCGGTCTTCCCTCACCTCGTCGGTCTACCGCATGTACCAGGCATACAAAGTCCTGCAAGCCAAACCAGCGTGGCATAATGTTGTGTCGAAGACCAACGGCATTCCGAGGGAGAACTTCCCAGGCTTGTGAGGCGCCTTAATATTCTTCGATTTGGCCTTAGCGCCTCGTGTGCTATTTGTCTTCCTAGAAGATGACTCGACACGCTTTTCTAGTTTCTTGGGCGCCGTCTCCACGATAGCCGATACAGAAGCCTTTTGAAGCGGGGGTTGAGGTGGAGTCATCGAGGGTACTGTTGGAGAGGCATGGTCGTCGTGTGGAGATCGTAGCACTACAGGGTCAAGGGCAATGTCCCTCTTGAGCTACTAGACATAAGTGTACAAGGCATCCCCTAGTATTATGATCTCTTCGTTCAGGTGCTTCTCCAACGGGACGGCCATCAAATTATCATGTACCATGTCCACCAGGATCTTAGTGTAACCCTACACTAGCTGGGCATCGTGCACCATTATCCCTTCTTGGCATGGATACACCACCCCCACCCAGCCTCAACAGAAATAGACCCAACTAGCCTCACTTGGAGCCTGTAGGGCATGGGCTCCTACAAAACGATACACAATTAGCTAAGGCGTCCTACATGTCTATCTATGGAGCATTCCAGAGATGCACATTACCTGGATGACGTCGATAGGTAATTGGACATCGCCAAGTTCAGAAAGTGCAGGCGTGGACGCGATGCTACTTCGACGTTGAGGGGGACTAGCTCCCAAAATCACGGGGGCAGCTTGTGACTGGTTGATGAGTTGAATCATTTGTTCCTATAATGATGTTATCTATTCTTTAAATTGTGCACTAATCACCTCTTTCAACTGTTTCTCGTGCTCGGCCTTGGATCTCTTCCGACTCCTATATGCCTCCGAGTCGTGTGGGAATCCCTGCCTCCAAGGTACGTAAACCCCAAGGCCTCGCATGCGACCTGGGTGCTCCTTATTTCCCAAGGCCGTGGATAGTATATCCTTCTCCCTGACTACTTCGAAGGAGCCTTGAGAAGATTGGATACTTAATGTTTGCTGCAAAAGGCCATCATGTTATTTTAGACCCTACGAAGTTATGGACTTGTTAACAACTAGGTAGTTCGACATATCTTACCAGGCGTTGGGACACCTCCTCATCTACCGAGTTTGTGAAAGAGATGGCACCCGACAATGTGATTGTGGCCCTCCCTCTTAACCAGTTTCGGGCGTGCTCATCTGTGATCTCGGCAAATGGCGGGGAGTCCTCCGACTGGATTGCCACATCGTCCTCACTCATCCATCCCTGAATTTTACCCGCATACACAGTGGTGCCGAGTCTGTGGGGGTGAATGTTTTGCGCCTGGATAGCCTTGTGCACCACACTTTGCTGCTGAAATTCGTCCGCCGTCTTCATCCGCAAAAAAGGTGTCCCATATATCCGACAACACGAAACGATACTTCGTGTAGGGTGCCTGATCCTTGTTCAGGTAGTACGTGACAAGCTTGCTCTTGAAGGTCTTCCAAGCGTGTCCCATCGAGAGGAATGCCTACCATCGCATGAGTTCGGAGACTTCTACTGGGATATCGAACGACCTTGTAATTTCAGTCCACAGCTACGCTTTCTCTACGGCCATCAGATCCTTCTATTTTTGTGTGGTGATGGGTACCTGTTCCCTTCCAAGTATACTGCAGGTGGTCCAAAATGCTGCCACTGCTTTCTCAGGAAGCAGAGGTACTCTAGCGGTACTAACGGCCATGATGGTCATTCGGCCCACATACATTTTCGATATTCCTCCCGATTAGGTACCACTTTCCTCGGAGATCCAAACGCATTCGGCGACATCAATGACGGTAGCGAAGACGATGCAGACGCCATCAATAAGGATAAAATGCTCAAAAGATAGAACTTCACAACAAAATAAATCATCAATTGAGAGTCCACTGTCAATATTTTAATTGAACTAAGTACACAATATTTCAATTGACAGGAATATAAACAATGACAGAATAATAATCACAGTGAACAGAAGCTACCAATAGAATAGAGCAAAATGACCAGACAACATCAACATAATGAAATAGAGGGATCTGATGAGCATGAAAAACATGACACAATATTAGAGAATCCAAAGCGGTGAGCTTGTACCTCCCACAACATTACTAAGCAATATCTCCTAGTGCTAGAGTCAATCAAATCAGTATAATTTGAAACTTCTACTAGCACAATCCAAAGCGATGAGCTCGTACCTTGACGGGAGGCGTGGACGAAGAGGGAGTCAAGGTTGGGGAAGTGAGGCATCGTCGAGGTTGGGGGTCGCAGAGGGAGGACGCCAGCGCGGGGAGGAGGAGGCGTAGGGATGACGGTGGCGTAGGGGAGGAGTATGGTGTGGGGATGATAGTGCGGAGAGAGGATGCTCGAGGATGATGGCGGCGTAGGGGAGGACGGCGGCGTGGAGAGAAGAGGCTCGGGAGGAACACGGGAAATAAGGACACTAGGGAGGCAGACTGGAGAGTGAGCTCAGAGGAGTAAGGATGTAAACCCTAGCGAGGCCCTACTTATAAATGAATATCACAGACGGTTCTTTAAGATAACCATCTGTGATAAGCGAGCATATCACGGACGGTTCTATTCCAGGACTGTCTGTGAGAAATGAGCATATCACAGATGGTTCTATTCCAGGATCATTTGTGGTAAGCGAGCATATCACAGACAGCTATATTTTAATAACCGTGTTCACCGTGTAGGATCATTCCACTTGCTATTTCATTTTAAAAATGTCCCTTCACGATGATCGACATGCATATAGCTAGCTTCCTCACTAGATTCTTCCTCGAGCCTGATGCCGTCTCCGAAAGGAGGCAACTCGTCAAATTGATTGTACTCTTCCTCATCCACGACATTCTCAACTTCAACAATCCTTCTTTTTCCATGAAGAACTACGTGGTGGTTCTTATTTGTCAGGTTCTTTACATAAAAAACTTAAACAACTTGCTTAGCGAGTACAATGGTTCGTCCTTGTATCTGACACATTCGAGGTCCACAGTAGTGATGCCGTACTTGTCGACCTTTACACCCTATGGAAGTTTGACCCAATGGCACCGGAACAGGGGGATCTTGAAAAGCAGGTAGCCGAGTTCCCAAATCTCCTCTATGAACCCATAGTAGGAGCTCAACCCAACGGTATTGAACTGCTCGTGAAACACATCTCTGCGGACACCGCTGTTTCGGACTGTGCTCTTCCTATCCCGAGCCGTCGTATAAAATGTGTACCCATTTATGTCATATCCTTGCCATGTCACAATTGTAAATTTTGGCCTTTTTGCCAACCATGACAGCATATCATCACTTGATGACGGCCTCCAAGTAAATCGCACCTTTAACCATTCATTGAACCAGCGGTTGTGCTCTCTTGTGATCCAAACCTCCGACCGGCCTGGATTACGTTGGTGTACCATGTCTTTGTGCTCGTCGATGTACGAGGGCACTTGGGTCATGTGTTGCAAGACAGTGAAATGGGCTTGAGCGTACGCGTCGAAATCGGGAGTGATTGCTTTCCTTCCGATGGTCCCAATACCCTCTAGCCCCCATCATGATGAGATAGAGGCAAACCTATCTGTTCCACCTGAGCCATGTAGTCGACGTAGAACTCAATGACCTCTTTGGTTGCATAACCTTCGATGATGCTGCCCTCCGGCCGAGATCGATTCCGTACATAGGACTTGAGAATTCCCATGTACCTCTCGAACGGGTACATATGACGTAGGAACACAGAGCCGCATATATTTATCTTTTTCACAAGGTGAACAATGAGATAAACCATGATATCGAAAAATGATGGAGGGAAATACATCTTAAGATGACATAGAGTCGTCACCACCTCGGCCTGCGGAGCATCTAGTCCTTCGGAATCGATGAACTTCTGAGCAATTGAGTTGAAGAAATAACAGAGCCTCTTGATTGCCACTCGGACCTTGTTCGATAAAATACTTCTAATTGCAGCAAAAAAAAACATTTGTGTCATTAGCACATGACAATCATGAGACTTCATACCAATTAATTTCAAACCTTCCATAGAAACAAGTTTCTTCATGCTGGCGGAGTAACCGGACGGAACTTTCACACCATGTAGGCTCTGGCACAGTTCCTTTCTCTCAGTCTTGGACAGAGTGTAGCAAGCTGGGGGAAGGTATATTCACCCTTTATCGGTCTCTTTCGTTACTAACTCAGTCCTTATGTTCATATCAACCAAGTCACACCGTGCATTGACACAATCCTTTGTTTTATCATGAATGTTCAATAAGAGACCAATCAAGCAATCACATACATTCTTCTCCACGTGCATGACATCGATGCAGTGGCAAACTTTTAAGTGCCCCCAATAAGGTAAGTCCCAAAAAATTGATCGCTTTTTCCAGATGTTCTTCTGACGGGTACTCAATTTACGTCCCATTCCAAACACAACATCGATATCCTTAATCATATCATAGACCTCTTTCCCTCTAAAAGCCCTTGGAGATGAACCGTCCTCCTTATTTCCGTCGAATTGTTTCTTCATCTTGCGGTATAGGTGATACCTGGGAAGGAACCTATTGTGACGCATATACACAGTTTTACGTGAGTTGTTCAGCCACACACTCTCGGTATCATGTAAGTAGTGGGGACATGCTTTGGAGACTTTTGTACTGAACTCCGACAGGTTACCAAGGGCAGAAAAATCATTAATGGTGCAGAACAACATGGCGCGTAAAGTGAAGTTCTCTTGTTTGTACACATCCCATACATGTACACCTTCGTTCCACAGTGTTACAAGACCTTCCAGCAATGGTGCTAGGTACACATTAATATCGTTTCCAGGTTGCTTCGGCCCTTGGATAAGTAGTAACATCAAAATATATTTCTGCTTCATACACAGCTAAGGAGGAAGGTTGTACATACATACATTTACAGGCCAGGTGCTATGTCGGCTGCTCATGTTACCGAAAGGATTCATTCCATCTGTACTCAACCCAAACCTTATATTCCTCGGTTCCGCACTGAAGTTTTTGAAGCTCCTATCAAAGTTTCTCTACTGGGCAAAATCAGCAGGGTGTCTTATCTTTCCATCTGTGATAAATAAACATCATAGATGGTTCTTGTTAATAACCGTCTGTGATAATTATATATCACAGATGGTTTATTCCACTAAACCGCCTGTGATAGTTCTATAGCCAAAAAATATTCGCACGCCAGCATAAGTAGGGCCAATCCTAAGCTTTCTCATCTTCTTCTAGTAGTTGAGCTCACCTCTTTCTCCTTCTGGTCTCACCTCACCTCATCTCCTCCTCAAGTGAGGGCCATATGTCTGAGGTGTCGAGCTCACCGAATCGGAGGGCCCTAGCTCTAGCCAATGCTAGGCGGGTGGATTGCCCTAACTGCCGCGTGCAAGCAAATGTGTTCTACGCCAACACCGAGGAAAATACTGGTCAGGTGTTTTACAAATGTCCTTATTTCCTAGTACGTAAACTTGAGTTTGATTTCTTGCGGTTTGGATGTTTCTCCAGTAGCTATGAAATGTGTGTGTTGCTTTGGCATTTGTATGGTTCTGTAGGCTGGAAGATGTTAATATTTTCAGTGGGCAGACACCATAGATAGAACAAGGGAGCGCAGTGATACAGGGCAAAGGATGGATTCTGGGCTGGAGCAGAGAATGGAAGTTGTGCTGGAGCAGAGGCTAAACATGCTGGAGTTGAAGATGGAGCGCATTCTGGACCATATCAAGTGGCTGGAGAAGATTGTGTGTGTGTGTGTGTGTCATTGTTGTAATTTATGGCGTATTTGTGAAGTAGCTGGTTTCCTGTAGTAGTATACAAAATATCACAGACGGTTCCAACCACAAACCGTCTGTGATAAGAGATATCACAGCTAGTTATTTTTAATAACCGTCCGTTTGTGATAAGACATATCACAACCAGTTATTTTTAATAACCATTTGTGATAAGTATATATCACAGATGGTTTGTTCCACTAAACCGTTCATGATAGTTCCTTCCATATCTAAAAAATGTTCTGTTTTTCGGCTACTAGCATCAGGAGTATCACTAAAAAACCACTAATTTTACAAGTAATTCAACACCTGTGCAAAGAACTTGGCATACTCATGCCTAATCCTACAATCGTCACTGCAGAACACGACGTAGTCATCCCACCCTTCCGTTACACCGCAGTCAGTGCTCGTGCACCGATGGCCGTCCTCCGACAGCACCCACACTCGGCCTGGCAGCCCGACCATCTTCCACATTGCCGCCTGGACCCCGTCTGCAGTGAGCCTTCAGCACCGCTTGCACTCCCAGTTGGTCCTCTTGGCCGTCTCGCACCCGCCCACCGGCTCGCCCTTGACTTGGCTGATGTATTGCTTCCAAACGTCGCGTGCCTCACCGGCCTTGTAGAGGAGGAGCCAAGCACGTAGGCCGTGCCCTTGTGGCCGGCGATGGCCCCCCGTTCGAGGTAGATGAGGCCGCGCTGCATGTCCTGGTGCACGAAGACGAGCGTGAGGCCGATGATGAAGTAGGCCTTTGGGTTGCCAACGCTAACCAGGTGGTTGACGATGGCGAGGTAGTGGTCATTGTTCAGCCACTTCATCACCTCCTCCCACTCTAGTGCCATGTGTAGGGATACGGGTCGGCTACACTAGCGTAAATTAATAAAAATTCTACCCGTAAACCAAGATCACTGCAGTTATAGATCACGGTCTTACCACTAGACGCGCAGGTGCGGAAATTGATGTAGCACGTCGGGCGAGTAGTCGTACTAAGTTGATGCAAAGACGTCGGCGAGTAGTCGTACTACTTCCTCGTCCTCGTCGCGGCGCCCCACGTCTGACTAATCTCTTGCGGTTCGTCCAAACGCTGATGATGGCGCCTCAAAGGTATCCACACGCACGGAGGAAGCGACGCCGCCGGACTACTAGATCCGCGCGAGCGATTAGGGCGTGGGAGGATGGCGGCAGGTTTGAGGATGTCACGAAAAACTCATCACTCATCCTGTGCGCCCTTGCCCTCCTTTTATAGATGTCCTTACAATGGGCTTCTACTAATAGAGGCCCATTAGGACTCAATGCCCAGTCTAATTCAGATCCAATCCGAATTAGGCTTCATTATAAGTGTGTGACCCTATAGGTTCACGTATGTTTAGACATGACGCGAGTATACATACTTGGTCAATAGTTGATAGTGGCCTCTAGCAAGACGTGCCAACTCCTAAACGTACACAAAGATCATATCGGACGAACCATCACAACGTTATGTACATGCCAATCCCTTTGCCTCACGATATTGGCCGAGCTCCAAGTGACCACTCTATCTCGTTCTGTGATCCTAATCCCTTACTAGGTTAACTCTTAACCTTAAGTAGCATGGCCATGCATTTCGGATCCGATCACTCGAGGGCCCAGAGATATCTCTCGTAGAGAGGGCAAATCCCATCTCGACCGACCATGCCTCGCAAAGATGCTTCATGACAAACCCGAAAGCTACCTTTATAACTACCCGATTCACTGAGTAGCGTTTGATAGCCCCTAAGTAGGTCGATTCACATCTCAAGTACATGCGACAATCTCAAGTCTAAGGACAAGGTGTACACATTGTGTAGAGAGAACCATAAGTATAATTGTTATGTCTCATGTTGGGTCGGTCCAACCCCATGTTCTAAACATGTGTCCACATTATTGGTTTGACATCTCCATGTCTATGACCTGTGAAACATGGTCATCAACCGATACATGTGCTAATCCATCATTCACGTGTGTCCTCACATGAACTCCGACTAGGGACAACTTTAGAATAACCATACAAGTAAAGAGTTTCACAAACAAGTCACATACTTGTTAATCAACACAAAGGCAATATTCAAGGAACATTTATTAAATCATGGATACAACGAAATATCATCATCTCTATGATTGCCTCTAGGGCATATCTCCAACACCATGTGCCTCCCCACGGCGCGCTCCTTGGACGCCTTGTACATGATCTTACAACTCCAATATACGTACATAATTCAAGATGTCAGAATTATTCCGTAAGAGAAAATTAAAATTAAGGACAAATTAAGGGCGTTGTTGCTAGTCAGATTAGTGACATGTTTCTCTAGTCAAATTAAAAGGCTAACATATATGCATGCATGGATTGGTTGCTACAACAAACAGTAGTACATATTTTTATAGGTATATAAATGCGTACGTGGCTCGTAGGCTGCAGGGGTCAGCCATGGACTTAGGAGAGCTCGCGTCCACGAGGCCAACGATATTGACGACAACATCATGAGGAAGACCGATGGCGATCGTCGACCTCCTCGCCTTGGTCCTTGCCATCATGCTCTGTGTGCTCACCATGGCACGCGACGTATAGTCTGTGAGTTTTTAATATCGTAGTGATCGAGTTTTTTTAACTCTACTGGTTGTTGATGGAGTGTGTGAAAGACATCATCATTCTTTTAAAATGTATCACAAACCGAGACGAAGCGACGCATCGTAACGTCGGCGCGCTAGATGAAGAGACGCATCGCGCGGGAACCGAAGCGGCTTGAACATTTCACAGACGGTTCCAACCACAAACTATCTATGATACATATCACAGACGGTTATATTTTTAAAAAAAAAGTCTGTGAAGTATGCATTATCAGAGACAGTTCTTGATAATAACCGTCTGTAATAATTATATATCACATACGGTTTTTTCCACTAAACTACCTGTGATAGTAAACATGTTCAACATATGTAGACAGTAACTTAACTTCAAACTGGATTTTTTATATCATTTTTTGTATTTACATATGGCTAAACAGCGTGGCCAATTGCTTCTTACAAAAGATTTTAAAAAGTAGAAATAATAAAAGATCAAGTTTTTTTAGTGGCCCAAGTAGCCTGCTATCTCTGTTATCAAAGCTTCGTAGGCGACATCGTCAGCATCAGAGGGTTTAAGATCAGCGCAGATAGCCTGAAACACTTCCAACTGTTGATGCGATCGTTCCATAGTAGCTCGAAAAAGCTCCTCCTGAGGAGCCAAGTAGAAAAGCGCCCATAGGCTCTCTTCTCTTGCTTGAGGGGTCTCAGCTTGTTCGACTTGATCGCTTGCCGCCTCGATGTTGTATTCCAAGTGATGGTAATCCTCTTGCAGACGTGCAACGTCTTGCTTGAGGACTACACCGATGGCGAGGTTAGCTCGTCGGAAGCTGTAGACCACCCAGAAGACACAACAAAGGAGGTCGTCTAAATGGCGTAGCATCGCTGTCACGTGTCCTGACATAACCTCCGCCGAAGGAGGGAGGACACTGTTATGTCCTTTTGTAGCTTCCGCCAGTGTACGATCGGTGAGGTGCTCGTATAGGATGACCAAGTAGGCCATCAATGCCGGTGTCAGGGGAGAAGAGTGGGGAGCCATTTTGTTTGTGCTTGAGAGTAGTGCGATGTGTGAGGAGTATGGTGGTGGATGATCTCGTTTGTACTTGAGAGTAGAGCGATGTGTGAGGAGTACGGTGGCGGATGATCATTCTTATAAAATAAGGAGTAACGTCGACGCAGGAGCAAAGAGACATATCGCGTGGGAGCCGAAGCAGCATTGAACATATCACAGACACTTCCAACCACAAATCGTATGTGATACAAAATTATCACAAACGGTTCTTAACAAGAACTATTTGTGAATTATCACAGACGGTTCTTAACAAGAAACGTCTGTGTTAAGAACCGTCTGTGATATTAATAAATATCACAGACGGTTTTTAAATATAACCGTCTGTGATAATTTCACAGACGGTTTTAAACATAGACCATCTGTGATATTACATCTTCACAGACGGTTTTTATTATAGCCAGTAACACAGACGTGCGCTAAACCAAAACCGTCAGTGATTGTATTTAGTACTGACGGTTCCGGGGAACCATCTGTGATGAGGCATCCAGGATAGTCCCTTTTGTAGTAGTGTACTCTCCATGCGACGTGATGGGCTATATGATCAAGTGCTTAGTTAGGATAAAGCTCTTAAGAAAATCATGGCTAGGGCTAAGAACTTAGAATCTCAAGTTGATAGTTTAACTCTTGAACTTGTGAATGCCAAGGACCATGAGAGTGATGAATGTTCCTCTTGCCATGTTTTACATACTAAGCTTGGGAAATTGAAAAATACTCATGACATTGCTTTACACCAACTTGAAAATGCTAGGAATGAGATAGAATGAGATAATTGAGCATAAATCCAATCCTTGTGAAAAAGGCTTAGAAACTAGCAAGTTGGTAGCCCTTGAACATGATGACAAGAAATTTGACTCTATTGCTTGTGCATTTTGTGTTGATCGTGAACGTGAGATTAATGACATGCATGAAGCTTTTAGAGTCAAATATGAGAAGCTAAAGAATAAAATTGATCATACTTCTTGTACATCATGTAAAGCTCTAAAACTTGAAGTAGCTGTGCATAAGGACAAATTTGCTAGAACTATCAATGGTAAAACTTGTGAATCATGTCATAAGCTTTCAATTGAGAACACTTACCTTAAGGATACTTTAGAAAAAAATTTTAAGGGTAAGAAACAACTTAACATGATTCTAGACAAGACCGAAACTCCTATTGAGAAGTAAGGGTTAGGGTATAGCTTTGCTAAGGATAGAACTAAGCCAAATGTCATTCAAGTGCTAGAAAGCAGGCTAGTTGAATCCAAAACCCAACCAGCAAAAACACTTTTCAAGTCTGGAGGCTTTGCTCAAATGACCTCAGATTTGCAGGGTGCTTCTCCCAGTGGTACCAAGTACCATTGTGTTTATTGCAAGAGCATTTGACATTTGGTTGAGTTATATTGGTGTAGGCTGAAGAATGCTAGGAAGAATCTTGCTAGAATCACTTCGCATCAACCTAGAGCCTTTAGGAGAGAACATTTTCATGTAGAGAAGAAACAACATGGACTAGGATATCACAATCTCATCCTAGATATGCTTAACGTCATGCTCCTAGGCAAGTTGGAACTCATGCCTTTATGTATGCCTCTCATGCTAGATTGTCACATAGATTCAATGCTAGATTGTCACATAGATTCAAGGCTGACAACCATGATTCCTATGCTTCTGGTTGACGTGTGTCTCAATATTGGATTCCCAAGTCTTTTATCACTAACTACAGTATTGAGACACATACATCCTTTGTGCCTTGATTTTAGGATAGACGCGGTATAGAGAACATGGACTTGAAGGGTTCCGGTCTTCTGCTTCATCATGTGATCGGAACACTAGATAGTTCTCCATTTCCCTTGATGGCATCCAAGAGACATGTGCTTTCATGTTCGGCGTCTTCACCTGTTCTGTGAACTATAATACACTTGCATGCCTTTACATTCATTATTATTCTCTCTTAGCATGGTGTGCTTTTCTATGTGCTCACTTGTACAATATCGGCATGTGTTACACTTATCATATCTTTTATCATGTTTTTGCTAGTATCTTGCTCTATGTATCTTTTGTTTTCTTAGTTAGCATGTTTTAGCCTTGGTTCAGCTTTTGATATGTTTTAGGCTTACATGCCTTTACTCTCTATTGTGGATGCATGAGTTTTTATCTTAGCATGCTTTATATTCATGATACATCCTCTATCATGCTTTAAGATTTATTGTTGTTGGGATCCAAATATGCAACTCTGGACCCTCTGTATATACTACACTAGTCCAAAATCACACTAGTATACACAGTGGCAACATCAATGAAATACCATTCCATATGCAAAGATAACTAAGAAATAGGCAATTAATGATAATTATCATAGTAACGACCTTAAGGTCAAACCTTACAATTAATGCATCAAAAGTCGAATATCTCAAATAAACTGCAGTGGAAAGAAATTGAATAACTTTAGTGAAGCCTATCTATATGCCCACAAGCGATCGACTGGGGTAGAGCGACCTAGTTCTTCACGATCCTTGAAGTAGACATTGTTGGCCAACAATGAACTGATGTACCCTTTTTCAACTGAACAACATTATTTATAGCAAAAATGATTACATAGAGTACTTAGCAATTTGCACCACAGAATACAATTATAGATGATGATGGCTTAGCAACAGTTGCAGTTGAATATGAATAATAGATTGAAAACATGATTGAAAACAAATAGTAATAATAATTTAACAAGTATTTCACAAAGCTCAAATAGCATAATCAATTTCTTTCACACAACCATATGAATAAAACCTCACTATGTGCTGGACTGGATTAGAGACTAGAGGAGGGGGGGGTGAATAGGAGCACTTATCTTTTTACCACCTGCGGATTCAACTGTAACATCCTGATTTTTCAAGTCCTTTTAAAATTGTAAAACAAAACAAAACTATTTTTGTTTTGATGAGAATTCATAGTTTGTTCGTTGGAGAGGTTTAAGTTTCATGTTGTCACCCTTCTGTATGTTGGCCGTTCTCCCTCAGTCCCTCTCTTTTGTGTTATGTTGGTTTAGACCTTCTCAGGGCTGGACCTCCCCAGTGGTCCTTGAAGTTAGACCTCTCCTGGGGGGCTCAGACCTTTTCTCAATGGGACGTGCCCTTATGTCCAGATCTCTCTCTGAGCTAGATCTCTTTGGATCTCTTTGTTGGTTCGAATCTCTTTGGTTCAGACCTCCTCCTTAGGTCTAGACCTCCTCTTGGTTAAACCGTGCCTATATGTTTAGGCCTCCCTTTGAATTCAAGTCCTTTGGACCTCCCCATCCATTGGACCTCCTTACTCGCTTAGCTTAGGAACCCTGACCTCCAAAGATTTCCTCCCGAACCTTTAGGACCTCCTATGTTGAGATCCTCACCGCCAGACCTCTCATTGTGGAGATCCTAGCGATCGAGACCTCCCTGGTCAACTCTGGGTTCTCTAGACCTCCTCGAGCCCGTGGAACCTCTTTTCATGAGAGTTTAAGCGATAGGACCTCCCGTTGGTGAGATCCTACCACCAGACCTCCTTTTGCAAGGATCCTCACCAGACCTCCTTGATGGGATCTTGGTTGTTAGAACCTCTTGTCGCAGAGACCTCCTCCATGTATGTCTCCGACCTCCCCATGTCAGACCTCCTCTCAGAATCTGGACCGTTAAGACCTTTCCTTGAGATCTTAACAGCCTGACCTCCTCTTTGAACATCTGGACCGTTAAGACCTCCCCCGAGATCTTAACCGTCTGCATTTCTCCTCGTTAGCGATTCGATCGTTAGGACCTCCCTTGGAGATCCTAACCGCTCGACCTCCGCTTGGAATTGATCCCACTGCCCTAGACCTCGGTGGCGGGTGAGGTTCTCTTACCTCGCGGACCTCCTCGTTAGCACTCATCTTGGCCGTTGGACCTCTTTGGAGATCCAACTGCCGAACCTCCCCTTTGACCCAACTATTTCTAGATTTGATGGTCCCACCTGCCAAAGCTTATCGATTCTATGTTTCCCGCCACACTAGTACCATGAGCATTTAATGCGGTATTGTCAAGATTAAATGCAGCCAAGCAAGTGGTTTGTTTCTATTGTATGGGGTCATTCTGTGGCACTATTGGTGTCATTTCTAGTCTCCTCCCGTAATAAAGACACAATGTCCTTTATCATTTTTCTTTGACACTCCCGTACCTTTCACCTATTTTTCATGCTCACCAAATCATGTACGCATTGAGTGGTCTTTTCAATCTCTTTGACTATAACTAGTCCCGGGAGCCCTCGCTTGCCACCTTTTTCACACACTCGACATTATTGCTCACACCCAGTGGCTTCCTGGAGAGCTTCGTTGCCAAGAACATCGCCAGCAGCTTCTCTTCATCATATTATTATCACCATTGGAGGCTCGGCAGAGCTTGGGCGTTGACCTCAACCGCCAGATTGCCTTCGACCTCCCTTCAACTCGTCACCTCTTCCTGTTGGTTGGTAAGCCTCCTTGTGCAATCGATCTGTTCTTGTTCTCATCACCACCGTAAGAGGTTATGCCCATTCCAGACCTATTCTTTTGGATTCTCCTTGAACTCCATGGCTTCACTTGAGATCACCTCTCGGGATCCTGCACACTTATCATCATCGGGGTCTTTGGCGAGGTCATCTCTCTCGGTCTTTTATGAAGACCTTCCTCATTGGGCCTTTCTTCCGTGAGGTTAAGACCTCTCCCAAAGAACCTATTTTGAGTATGTGTTGTTTCATTGATTAAGTTTTGGAGTTTCTTTTGAAGTTCTCTTGGCTCTTTATTTGGAATTTGGTTTGAGTTGTCTCCTTTCTCCGTGATAGATCGTGAGGACACCGAGGAGCGTGAGAGCACCAAGAAGAAGACTCTCAAGACAGTGAGCAAGGCAAGTCATGCTCTTGATCATATTGCACCCAATATTTCAATTTATTTATGTTCTGCTTTTAAAGTATAATGCATGCTTATTTCTACCAAGATATTTTAATGCCTGTCTTTAAACACTTAGTTATGCCTAATTCCTTCATATGGCCAACTTGACATTGAACTCAATCTGTTGTCACCTTAGACAAAACCTGGTTGATGCATTAGTGTGAACCAGTGCAATTGAAAACCAAATGCTTAGTATTGCTTAGACCAAAAGAACTTGTTTTGGGAAATCTTTACCTTCATGACTAAATCTTGTTTAAAATGTTTTGACCATGGCATTGGGATGTCATGGGGTATGAAAATATTGTGGGAAGCAAAGAAAATGGAAATTGATTTAGACTTGGGCGGATTGGTTTGCTTGGTTGGTGCAAGGTTTATGCGCGGACTCTATCCTGGCTAAGGTGGAGGTCCAAGAGTTTGTGTTTGTCGCCCAAGTCAGTTGAGGACCGGTCTTTGAGCCGCCAATGCTAGGCCTATGATGGGCTATGCCAAACCCGGCAACCACATGTCTCAAGATGGGGCGTGGAACCTAGCTAAGTAAATTGCGAACTTCCACCGCAGATTAATCCAGTTGGAGGAGTGGGAGGTCTTCTATGGCGGTGGTCTTTATGACCTATGTTCCCCTTGGTGCAAGAGGGGCCCAGATCTCATGAGTCAATCCAAAGGAGGCTAAACCTTAGCAAGGAAAGGCCGTGGTGGAACAATGCATTTTAAAGGCTTTGTCATGAACTCTAGACCTCTTACCTTTGGTAGTGAGAGGTGGCATCGACGGATGCTTGGGACAAACTAGAGGAACTCATGTCGTGTGGGTAAAGTGCACATCCTCGATCGAGTGTAAATCTATTCGAATAGCCGTGTCCACGGTCATGGACATGCTGGCAGCGGCCACTCAGAGTTAGATGCTGTTTTGGGTTTCCAAAAGTGTTTAATAACTGTTTTGGGATTTCTATCCCATGGGTTTTGGGCAGGGAGCCTTGTGACAGGAGGGTATCCTTCACCAATTTATTGATGAATGCTATCCAACTGAAAATCAAATTTTTGAAATGGATTTTATCTATTAAAAACCTGCTTTGGAACTTAGTAATTGTAATTGAAAGAAACTTGGCTTTATGCAAAGCAACCATAGTATGCCTTCTGTTGTATATCCATGTATGCATGTCATTTTGTTATTCCACGGGTGTGACTTGCGAGCACAGTGGTAGTGCTCACTCTTGCTCAATGCAAAATCTTATCAGGAGAAGACAACAATGAGAAGAGGAGGACCAGATTTAGTAGGTTGTGCCCTCCACCATTTTGCTCGTGGTATAGTGGATGGACCTCTGTCTTTGTTCTTTTGTAAGCTTGCTTTTGGCCCAAGGCCACCCCTTTGTAAGCAACTCTTTTGTTATGTTGTAAATAAAGTCTTTGACGTGGATGTTACCATTCTTGTTTCTTTGTGAAGAGCTAGCTTAAGATCCTTGGGACTAGCTCCGTTCACGCTGGGAATCACAGAGTGATCCCCAAGCCTCACGACCTCCTCAGTCAGTCCCGCGACCTCTCTGTGTTGGCCGTGGCGATTGGGGATCTCCCGTGACTCCCACTTCCCTCGATGGTAATCCAGAGAGGTCTGACAGGTCTCGATGGGTACTACTGGGTAGATCCTACCCGAGCCTCGGGAGGTGCCACCGACCTCTGGGAGGTCCTAAGGGACGCCCTAGGAGATCTGGGAGGTCTCTCGGGTGCCCTAGGGTTGGGTCTCCACAAGAGTGGTATCAGAGCCATTTGACTGCAGGTCGCAACCTAATAGAATTGCCATAGAACTTCAAAGCTTATTTTATAAAAACAAGAAGAATAAAATGTTCTTTCTTACCTGGGTCATCTCTCTACTCTTACCTCATTAATGGTACTCATCCGTACCCTAATTCAGATCTTATCTGGTCTCTTTCTTTACATTGATTTGCAATACCAAATGGACCTCCTTACCTTTGAAAAATTCTACTAGAGGTCTTTCGGGTTAGGCTTGGTGCTTAAAGACTCCCTCAAAATGGTAAGAAACAAGTAGAACGATGCTCTATTACTATAGTTTCTGAAAAAGTTCTTTCTGCTGTTTTCCTTGCATTGGATCTCCTTGTTGAGTTGGTTGTTTGGGTTAGTCTTACTTAGCCTTTGCTTTTCTTTCCTCAGACTCTGGAGTCTAGCAAAATGGTGACCACCAGGAATGGCAGTGGAAGTTCAAGCAACCAAAATAGACAAGCTGCAGGAGAACCTGAGAACCCAGCTTTGTGGAGTAACCAAAATAGAGGTGTCGAGGGCGTGCAGCAGGACCCAACCTCACAGCCGCCACCTCCTCCAGTTGATGGACTTAGTTGGGCCCAAATAATGGCCAATCAAGCTCAGCTTATAAGCTTGCTATCTCAATCTGTTGCCAACACCCAGTCTTTGCAAGCCGCAGCAGTAGCTCAACCTCAAGCTCCAATTCCACCTCCTCCAAGGTCCAGCATTGCAGAGTTTATGAGGCTGCGCCCTCCAACATTTTCCAGCAGCAAAGACTGAGCCAATATAAGGCGATGATTGGCTCAGACAAGGGTGAAATTGGACATGGTGCAATGCATGATCATGAGAGAGTTCTTTTGCTTCTCACCGACTTAGTGGACCAAAGATCTCGAGTGGTGGGATAACTTTAGTCGATCTCATGTCGATGCCCGTGCCATCACATGGGATGAGTTTATCTGAGCTTTTCGTCGCTCCCATATTCCTCTAGTGTGATGTCTTTAAAAGGACAGAATTCCGCACTTTAAAACAAGGCAACCGGTCGTGAATGAGTATTTGCATAAATTTAATCAATTGGCAAGATATGCCCCGGAGATGTTGCCACGGATGAAAGTAAGCAAGAGCACTTTTGGAAGGGCTTAATGATGAAATTTCATCCACCTTGTTTCTCAAGAGCATTCGATTTTCATCAACTTGTAAGCAAGGCCATTCGGCAGAAAGTAAGCTCCAACAGATGGAAGGCGAAAAAGGAAGAAGTCGACACAGAGGTTTGGCTCGAGGTTTTCCTAAGTCTAAGACCTCCGGCCTCGGTCCTCCCATCATAAGGTCTCTCGGACCTCTTACGCAAAGACCTCCAAAGACAATCCAAAGACTCAAGCAAATCAAGCCATCATAAGGCCTCCTCGAAGTCGGTTCCAAAAGAAGTCCTCCACGACCTTTATTGCAGGAGTGACTTGTTTCTTTTGTAATGAGGTGGGGCACTATGCTAGTAGGTGCCCAAAGAAGCAGCAAGCACCTGCCCCAGCTCGATCTGGTCAAGGTGTCTTAGCACAGGGCAGCGCCTCAAGTGTGAAGCCAAAAACGCATCTCACAAAAGGCCGGGTCACTCATGTCACTACCAAGAAGCTCAAACAAAGACCGATGTAGTACTGGGTATGTTCCTTGTCAACTCCATACCAGCATTGGTTTTATTTGATTCGGGAGCTTCCCATTCTTTTGTTTCAAGCAAGTTTGTGGGGAAGTATGGGTTATCTATAATCCCTCTAGTTAACCCTATGATAATTCATGCTCCGGGCCTGGATATGAGGACTAGTACCCTCTGCCCAAACCTTACCTTAGAGATTTCTGGAGTACCTTTCCAAGCAGATTTAATAGTTCTGCAATCTCAAGGTCTGGATGTGATTCTTGGAATGGATTGGTTAGCCAAGAATAAAGTGCAGATAGATTGTGCCACCCAGTCCATATCACTTATAAATGACCAGGGAGTACAAGTGGAATATAAGTCCAAGACCTCCCCTAAAACAAAACCTATTCTGACTAGTGTGAAAGAAGTGAAGATGGAAGACCTCCCAGTGGTCAGTGAGTATTTAGATGTGTTCCCTGAAGAGCTACCTGGTATGCCACCAGATAGGGATATATCATTCCTAATTGATTTAGTCCCTGGGACTGCACCTATCTCAAAAAGGCCTTATAGGATGCCTGTGAATGAATTGGTAGAGTTAAAGAAGAAGATCAAAGAACTGAAGAACAAAGGATTTATTAGACCAAGTTCTTCACCATGGGGAGCACCTGTGCTATTTATCAAAAAGAAAGACAATAGCCTGAGGATGTGTGTAGACTATAGATCACTCAATGAGGTCACCATTAAAAACAAATATCCTCTGCCAAGGATAGATGACCTCTTTGATCAACTAAAAGGAGCAAGTGTGTTCTCTAAAATTGACCTAAGGTCTGGGTATCATCAATTGAAGATTAGGACAGAAGACATTCCCAAAACTGCCTTTACCACAAGGTATGGACTATATGAGTTCACTGTGATGTCATTTGGATTGACAAATGCACCAGCCTATTTCATGAGTATGATGAACAAAGTATTCATGGACTTCCTAGACAAGTTTGTGGTGGTGTTTATTGATGACATCCTTGTCTACTCCAAGAATGAAAAAGAACATGAAGACCATCTCGTAACTGCTTTTGGGAAGACTTAGAGAGCAAAGACTCTATGCTAAGTTTAGCAAGTGTGAATTCTAGTTAAAGCAAGTAGCCTTTCTGGGCCACATCATTTCGGCCAAGGGAGTGGCTGTAGACTCTTCAAAAGTGGAAGCTGTGCTAGATTGGAGACCCCCCAAGACAGTGACTGAAATGAGAAGTTTTCTTGGTCTAGCTGGCTATTATAGAAGATTTATTGAAGGTTTTTCCAAGGTTGCTAGGCCTCTCACCCAGCTCTTGAAAAAAGAGAAGAAATTTGAATGGACCAAAGCCTGTGAGCAAAGCTTTCAGGAATTGAAGAAAAGGCTTGTCACAGCCCCAGTCCTAGTCTTGCCAGACATCCATAGAGACTTTGAGGTATTTTGTGATGCATCCCATCAAGGTCTTGGATGTGTGCTAATGCAAGATGGAAGGGTAGTAGCATATGCATCTCGGCAGCTTGAGACCTCATGAAGAGAACTACCCAACACATGATCTAGAGTTGGCGACTATTGTGCATGCTTTGAAAATCAAGGCCACTACCTTATTGGTAATCATTTGTGAGATATACACAGCACCACAAAAGTTTGAAATACATCTTTACACAACCGAGCTCAATTTGAGACAAAGGAGATGGTTGGAATTAATTAAAGATTATGACCTTGGGATTCATTATCACCCGAGCAAAGCCAATGTAGTGGCGATGCCTTGAGCGAAAAAGGTTATTGCAATACCTTGTTGGTTCAAGAACAACAACCGAAGCTGTATGAAGAGTTGAAGTACCTCAACTTGAAAATTGTAAAGCAAGGATGTGTAAACACCTTAGTGGTGCGTCCAACCATTCCGGACCAAATTAAAGAACATCAAGGAGAAGATGAAGACATCCAAGAAATTAAGAAGAACATGAGGAGAGGTAAGGCCCCAGGTTTCTCTGTAGATGAACAAGGGATAGTGTGGTTTGGCAACAGAATTTGTGTGCCCAATCATCAGGACATCAAGCAGCTCATCTTGGGGGAAGCCCACGGATCACCTTATTCTATCCATCAAGGCAAAGACCAAGATGTATCAAGACCTCAAAGAAAGGTATTGGTGGGTTAGCATGAAGCAAGATATTGCCAAATATGTCTCTCAGTGTGATGTATGTCAGAGGGTTAAAGCTGAACACCAAAGGCCGGCAGGGTTGTTACAACCATTGCCGATCCCTGAATGGAAATGGGAACAGGTAGGCATGGACTTCATTACTGGATTGCCTAACACCCAAATGGGTTTTGATTCCATTTGGGTGGTAGTTGACCGGTTGACCAAGGTAGCCCATTTTATACGGTCAAGACCACCTATAAGAGTGATAAACTAGCGTAATTGTATATGGCAAGAATTGTTTGCTTACATGGGGTACCCAAAAGAATAGTTTGCATGAGGGTCGCAGATTCACTTGAGGTTTTGGAAAAGCTTACATGAAGCTCTCGGTACTAAGCTCAATTTTAGTACCGCCTATCACCCTCAAACCGATGGGCAACCGAGAGAGTGAACCAAATCTCGAAGACATGCTCGGGGCTTGTGCATTGGATTTTAGGAAGAGTTGGGACAAGAACTTACCTTATGCTGAATTTTCTTACAATAATAGCTATCAAACTAGTTTACAAATGTCCCCTTTCGAAGCTCTATATGGTAGACCTTGTAGAACACCCCTTCCGGTACTAAGCTCAATTTTAGTACCGCCTATCACCCTCAAACCGATGGGCAACCGAGAGAGTGAACCAAATCGAAGACATGCTCGGGGCTTGTGCATTGGATTTTAGGAAGAGTTGGGACAAGAACTTACCTTATGCTGAATTTTCTTACAATAATAGCTATCAAACTAGTTTACAAATGTCCCTTCAAGCTCTATATGGTAGACCTTGTAGAACACCCTCCTATGGGATGAGGTTGGAGAACATCAACTTTATGGGCCAGACCTAGTTAAAGAGGTTGAAGACAAGGTGAAGCTAATAAAGGAGCGTTTGAAAGTGGCTCAGTCTCGACAAAAAGCTATGCCGATAACCGTCAAGAGATTTGTCCTTTGAGGTTGGAGACTTTGTATACCTTAGAGTGACACCACTTAGGGAGTTAGAAGATTTGGGACTAAAGGAAAGCTTGCACCAAGGTTTGTCGGCCCATACAAGATCATGGACAGAATTGGTGAAGTCGCTTATCGATTAGAGCTCCCAGAATCCCTCTCGGCTGTGCACAATGTCTTTCATGTGTCCCAATTAAGGAAATATCTTCGGGTGCCAGAAGACCACACATCACTAGAGAATTTCGATCTTCAAGAAGACCTTACCTATGTGGAGCAGCCAATTAAAATTCTGGATGTTGCAGAAAGGGTTACCAGGAGCCGGATTATCAGATCCTACAAGGTGCAATGGAGTCATCATCCAGAAAGTGAAGCTACATGGGAGAAGGAAGAAGACCTCAAGGCTAATTACCCCTACCTCTTTACTGATCTTGTTTGAATCTCGGGTCGAGATTCTTTTAAGGGGGGTAGGTTTGTAACATCCTGATTTTTCAAGTCCTTTTAAAATTGTAAAACAAAATAAAACTATTTTTGTTTTGATGAGAATTCATAGTTTGTTCGTTGGAGAGGTTTAAGTTTCATGTTGTCACCCTTCTGTATGTTGGCCAGTTCTCCCCTCAGTCCCTCTCTTTTGTGTTATGTTCGGTTTAGACCTTCTCTGTGGCCTGGACCTCCCCAGTGGTCCTTGAAGTTAGACCTCTCCTGGGGGGCTCAGACCTTTTCTCAATGGGACGTGCCCTTATGTCTAGATCTCTCTCTGAGCTAGATCTCTTTGGATCTCTTTGTTGGTTCGAATCTCTTTGGTTCAGACCTCCTCCTTAGGTCTAGACCTCCTCTTGGTTAAACCGTGCCTATATGTTTAGGCCTCCCTTTGAATTCAAGTCCTTTGGACCTCCCCATCCATTGGACCTCCTTACTCGCTTAGCTTAGGAACCCTGACCTCCAAAGATTTCCTCCCGAACCTTTAGGACCTCCTATGTTGAGATCCTCACCGCCAGGACCTCCCATTGTGGAGATCCTAGCGATCAGGACCTCCCCTGGTCAACTCAGTTCTCTAGACCTCCTCGAGCCCGTGGAACCTCTTTTCATGAGAGCCTAACTGATAAGACCTCCCCGTTGGTGAGATCCTACCAATCAGACCTCCTTTTGCAAGGATCCTCACCAGACCTCCTTGATGGGATCTTGGTTGTTAGAACCTCTTGTCACAGAGACCTCCTCCATGTATGTCCGACCTCCCCATGTCGAGACCTCCTCTCAGAATCTGGACCGTTAAGACCTTTCCTTGAGATCTTAATGCCAGACCTCCTCTTTGAACATCTCGACCGTTAAGACCTCCCCGAGATCTTAACCGTCTGCATCTCCTCCTCGTTGGCGATTCGATCGTTAGGACCTCCCTTGGAGATCCTAACCGCTCGAACCTCCGTTGGAATTGATCCTACTACCCTAGACCTCGATGGCGGGTGAGGTTCTCTTACCTCATGACCTCCTCGTTAGCACTCAATCTTGGCCGTTGGACCTCCTCTTTGGAGATCCAACCGTCGAACCTCCCCTTGACCCAACTATTTCTAGATTTGATGGTCCCACCGCCAAAGCTTACCGATTCTATGTTTCCCGCCACACTAGTACCATGAGCATTTAATGCGGTATTGTCGCATTAAATGCTGCCAAGCAAGTGGTCGTTTTATTGTATGGGGTCATTCTGTGGCACTATTGGTGTCATTTCTAGTCTCCTCCCGTAATAAATTACACAATGTCCTTTATCATTTTTCTTTGACACTCCGCACCTTTCACCTATTTTTCATGCTCACCAAATCATGTACGCATTGAGTGGTCTTTTCAATCTCTTTGACTATAACTAGTCCCGGAGCCCTCGCTTGCCACCTTTTTCACACACTCGACATTATTGCTCACACCGGTGGCTTCTGGAGAGCTTCGTTGCCAAGAACATCGCCCAGACTTCTCTTCATCATATTATTATCACCATTGGAGGCTCGGCAGAGCTTGGGCGTTGACCTCAACCGCCCAGATTGCCTTCGACCTCCCTTCAACTCGTCACCTCTTCCTGTTCTTTGGTAAGCCTCCTTGTGCCTCGATCCGTTCTTGTTCTCATCACCACCGTAAGAGGTTATGCCCATTCCAGACCTATTCTTTGGATTCTCCTTGAACTCCATGGCTTGACTTGAGATCACCTCTCGGGATCCTACGACTTATCATCATCGGGGTCTTTGGCGTAGGTCATCTCTCTGGTCTTTTGTGAAGACCTTCCTCATTGGGCCTTTCTTCCGTAGGTTAAGACCTCTCCCAAAGAACCTATTTTGAGTATGTGTTGTTTCTTTTGATTAAGTTTTGGAGTTTCTTTTGAAGTTCTCTTGGCTCTTTATTTGGAATTTGGTTTGAGTTGTCTCCTTTCTCCCGTATAGATCGTGAGGACACTGAGGAGCGTGAGAACACTCAAGAAGAAGACTCTCAAGACAATGAGCAAGGCAAGTCATGCTCTTGATCATATTGCACCCAATATTTCAATTTATTTATGTTCTGGTTTTAAAGTATAATGCATGCTTATTTCTACCAAGATATTTTAATGCTGTCTTTAAACACTTAGTTATGCCTAATTCCTTCATATGGCCAACTTGACATTGAACTCAATCTGTTGTCACCTTAGACAAAACCTGGTTGATGCATTAGTGTGAACCAGGTGCAATTGAAAAACCAAATGCTTAGTATTGCTTAGACCAAAAGAACTTGTTTTGGGAAATCTTTACCTTCATGACTAAATACTGTTTAAAATATTTTGACCATGGCATTGGGATGTCATGGGGGTATGAAAATATTGCTGGGGAAGCAAAGAAAATGGAAATTGATTTAGACTTGGGCGAATTGGTTTGCTTGGTTGGTGCAAGGTTTATGCACGGACTCTATCTTGGTAAGGTGGAGGTCCAAGGGTTTGTGTTTGTCGCCCAAGTCAGTTGAGGATCGGTCTTTGAGCCGCCAATGCTAGGCCTATGATGGGCTATGCCAAAACCGTGCAACCACATGTCTCAAGATGGGGCGAGGACCTAGCTAAGTAAATTGCAGAACTTCCACATGATTAATCCAGTTGGAGGAGTGGGAGGTCTTCTATGGCCGGTGGTCTTTTATGACCTATGTTCCCACTGGTGCAAGAGGGGGCCCAGATCCTGCGGAGCTGAATCCAAAGGAGGCGAAACCTTAGCAAGGAAAGGCTGTGGTGGAACAATGCATTTTAAAGGCTTTGTCATGAACTCTAGACCTCTTACCTTTGGTAGTGAGAGGTGGCATCGACGGATGCCGGACAAACTAGAGGAACTCATGTCGTGTGGGTAAAGTGCACATCCTCGATCGAGTGTAAATCTATTCGAATAGCCGTGTCCACGGTCATGGACATGCTGGCAGCGGCCACTCAGAGTTAGATGCTATTTTGGGTTTCCAAAAGTGTTTAATAACTGTTTTGGGATTTCTATCCCATGGGTTTTGGGCAGGGAGCCTTGTGACAGGAGGGTATCCTTCACCAATTTATTGATGAATGCTATCCAACTGAAAATCAAATTTTTGAAATGGATTTTATCTATTAAAAACCTGCTTTGGAACTTAGTAATTGTAATTGAAAGAAACTTGGCTTTATGCAAAGCAACCATAGTATGCCTTCTGTTGTATATCCATGTATGCATGTCATTTTGTTATTCCACGGTGTGACTTGCGAGCACAAGAGTAGTGCTCACTCTTGCTCAATGCAAAATCTTATCGAGAAGACAACAATGGAGAAGAGGAGGACCAGGCGAGTAGGTTGCGCCTCCACCATTTTGCTGTGGTATAGTGGATGGACCTCTATCTTTGTTCTTTTGTAAGCTTGCTTTTGGCCCAAGGCCACCCCTTTGTAAGCAACTCTTTTGTTATGTTGTAAATAAAGTCTTTGACATGGATGTTACCATTCTTGTTTGTTTGTGAAGAGCTAGCTTAAGATCCTTGGGACTAGCTCGTTCACTTTGGGAATCACAGAGTGATCCCCAAGCCTCACGACCTCCTCAGTCAGGTCCTGCGACCCTGTGTTGGCCGTGGCAGTTGGGGATCTCCCCGTGACTCCCACTTCCCTCAGTGGTAATCCAGAGAGGTCCTGATAGGGTCTCGATGGGTACTACCGGGGGTAGATCCTACCCGAGCCTCGGGAGGTGCCACCGGACCTCCTGGGAGGTCCTAAGGGACGTCCTAGGAGATCCTGGGAGGTCCTCTCGGGTGCCCTAGGGCTGGGTCTCCACATCAACTTTATAACTCCAATAGCTATGAGGATCAAAGACAAAATATCGCAGCGGAAGTATTGCGTTGAAACTGAAAAACCCTGGTCTTAAAGCCTTCCAGCTGGTCTGACTGCCGTTGGCTGGCCGTATGAGCAGTGGCCGGTCTGACTGCAAGTTGTAGGAATAGCAGCCTAAAAGATCCACAAAACGATCTAACTTTTGATCATGTGATCTAAATCCCCTGAGATTTCACACATAGCTCATCAAGAAGGTCATGAACTTATTTCAATCGACGATTAAGGTGATTGAAGAAAAGATTCCATGAATTTCTTGATTGAGGTCAAGAAGGCACAAAAATCGGGAAAAACCAAAACGTGATCCAAAAGCTTGCTCATGGGTGGAAGAAGGTCAAGATGACATTAGATTAGGTCTCACAAGTTATAGCAAACTAGATCACAACAAAAGGACTCACCCAAAACCCTTGTAACACAAAACCCCAAAATCATCAAAGAGAGAATAAGAACAAAATAGAACTCGTCTTTGGGGCAATCTTGATTCGATTGATTAGAAGGATTGTAGGTTTACAGTCACTCTATCACGGAGGATAAAAGCTCACACTTAACACCTAATTTCTATATTCATCTCTTTCAAACCCTTACCTCCTCTATTTCCTCCATTTTTTTAAATTATAAATTAGGGTTTCCAAGGCACGATAGAACCATTAGGGTTTCCAAGGCACCGTTTTCGTAGCTATTGGAATAAAAAGAAAGTTAAATACTTAGGTGGCTGCTATTATCTTCTCTAGTCGTTAATTCGGTACAACAAATAGCCTCTGTGACGTGACCACCTTTCTATTGTCAATTCCAGCCAACTGTATCAAGTACAATATTAATAAAATGGATTACTCTATTGTTCTGTTTTTTTTTGGGCTGCGATAACGAGAGCTGTCTCTGAGCGAGAACATAGTCCGCTCGATCGGTTAGAAATAGTTTGCTGCACATTTAGGATAGTCCTGACCTATATGTTCATATATAGCGTTGGTTTCTTACACGCCAAAACCAACCGAGTAGTTTTAATTAGCCTGGGTTTGGCCAACGATTCCCAACAAACGTAGCCAACGTCAGTGGCCAACTAACCCCCAACACAAGCCTGCGACCTCAACTCACCCCGTCATTTGGATTGGATACAACGGTTCTATTACGGGCCCCACTAGCACCAACACACTGACCGGTGGGACCCACCCTTTTAGATAGGGCCGTCGGTCTAAGCAACCAGTCTGTGCACCGTTCCTTGGCAACCAGTCTACACACTGACCGAGCAGCATTAGGAACTGTACATTTGAGTTGACTCGAGATGATTTCATACTATAAATTTTGTGGGAAGAAATATTTAGGACGGCACGAACAATGATACATACAACAGATATAAACAATGGTTATTTATCTCTCTATGATATCTATAGACAGCTTCTACAATGAGTTTTTTTTTATATATCTTTATAGATAGCTCATTTATATACAATGTAACTTGTTTCTCGCATTATATTCTACTACTGCATGAGAGATTGTTCAATTCTTTATGCTCTCCTCTCTTATCCACATCATCTTTTAACCTATGTGTTAATACTTACAAACAACTAACGTCACAATATTAAACCTGTTCTAAGGCTTATTTGGAACTCGTGAGATATTCCTGCAGGAATTAAAGTGTGTGTGTTCCAAGTAGACCATAAAGTTCTTACGGGTTACGATAACCTTTGCTCCAAATAGCCTCATAAATGCTCTGCATGTATAACAAGGTCAATAAATATATTGTACATGCATAATCGCGTGTTGCAAGGTGCACAAGGTTGTATATGATGCAACCTATGAGCCTAGCATAAACAAATATGGTCCAATGCATGTATCATCTGATAGCTGTTATGTAGTACAATAAATATAGTTGACTCTCGATAGTAAGAAATGTTAGTTGAACTAGCTAGGTCGACTAACATCTTGCATATCTAGCTCCAGTTGATTTATCTGTGTTTTTTGCACCTTCACATGTATACACGCTAGTACAAGACCCCACTTGATGAACGCAAGTGATAGAAAGTCGGGAGGCAGAAATAATACCGGGACCTCCCTTTGTTGTGTGGCAACACGCTCTAGCCATCTAGATGGCACGTACAGATGCAGGTTCGAGCTGATTTGACTCTTCATTTTGTACCCAACAAGCTAGTCAACAACCAATATTTTGTGGATCGATTAAATTAACAAAGGTGTGTTGTTACTCCTAAAATAAGTGTACTAAAATGCTTTACATGTTAATTGCTCTGAGCACTTTACGATCGATTAAATTAACAAAGGTGTGTTGTTACTCCTACTCCTAAGATAACATTGGTAGTTATGCAACCCCTCCAACCCCAACTGTTCTTGCATCACCCCGTCCTGCCTTGTCTCCCTCGAGCAACCTTCCATTCCTATATAAGCGTACTACCCCACACAACCCCCTCCTCAAACACACAAACCCCGCACACTCTCTCTCTCTCTCTAAAAACCCATTAACATCTCTCTCTCTCTCTCTCTCTCTCTCTCATCACACGAACACACAGATCATCGAAATGGTGAGTATGCAGCATGTGTTGCCGATTAAGCTTCTCTCTCTCTCTCTACCTATCTCTTCCTTCTTGGCGATGAAGCATATGTTGCAACTTGTGTACGTGTAAACACTTTCTTGACACGTTACGCATGTACGCATGCAGGTTGTTGAGATCAAGGAGAACGGCGGCGCCGCGGCGGCGGGCAAGCCGCAGCAGCAGCCGCTGTCGGTGAAGCGCGGCGAGCCGGCGCTGGTGCCGCCGGTGGAGCCGACGCCGACGGGGCAGCAGTACTACCTCTCCAACCTGGACCAGAACATAGCGGTGATCGTGCAGACGGTGTACTGCTTCAAGTCGCCATCCAGGGGCCACGACGGCGCGGCGGAGGCGCTCCGGGCCGCGTTGGCGCGGGTGCTGGTCCACTACCACCCGCTGGCGGGGCGCCTCGCCATCAGCCCGGAGATGAAGCTGACCGTGGAGTGCACCGGCGAGGGCGCCGTGTTCGTGGAGGCCGACGCCTGCTGCGACCTCGCCGACGTCGGCGACCTCGCGACCCCGGCCCCCGCCGCGCTGGGCCAGCTCGTGTACACCGTCCCCGACGCCAAGAACATCCTCGAGATGCCGCCCATGACGGCGCAGGTAACCAACCAACCACTCGTCACGTACATGCATTAACTTTTTGGTGGGGTTTCTGGCTCCTGAGGCGGGCTCGCCGCTGCCGGGGTGGGTTGCCCTGAGCTGCGCGTTAATGGCTGCCTTGCGCCCTTCTGGTGTAAACCTGAAAAGAGGAGATAAAGATTCGTGCACGTATGCCTTCAGGACGGAGACAGCCGACAGTGGGAAGAATATTGACCCATTAGATCTCATCAGCAGTTGATTTTGTTGACAGGAAAGGAATCAACATTTAACATCATGACTAATGGGAGCTCTGACTCTATGCTTGATGAAGTTCTATATATAGCTCTTAGTTTATTTATATAGAATAGTAAAATATTTATACTTAATTTATATCGATATTTAGTTCTCAACCATACTGTCCCTAGATAAAATATTTTAAGCCCACGTCGCGGTATGCATTGGCGTTACTGCGGATACATGCATTGGCGAGCGTGAATGGGTAGGAAGGTAGGTAGTGGCGAGAGGATGGGGGTTGAAAGATGAATTCAATGAGCTACTCCATTTCGGTTTTCAGATGCAAATTTTACAGTGGTCAGTACCCAGTAGCTGTAGCTCACATGTGAGTGCTTGTGACTTTTTCTTTTCCTTTCTTGAGAGAGTACATGGTGCCATGAAATTTTGTTATCAATCTCGGTCGTATCTGGACTTCCCGTGTGGTTTTCTTAAGCAAATTAATACGTAGAATCGCTGCATTGGCGCGTAAGTGATGGCATGAAAGTACTCCATTTATGTTTGGTTTACATGTGCTTCTGGTTTTCTTAAAAGAAGAAAAGGCTGTACATCTTTGTGTGAATTTTCTTGTTGGACCTGTATACTAGTTAGCTCACTGGAGACATCTAAATATGTTATGTGGTTTTCTCAAAAAGGAAAAAATATGTTCTGTGGTACAAGTTAGCTTACCCACTTCTACCTATAAATCAACCAAACCATATCATCTATTTTTGTTTCATAGCTAGCTTGCTCATGGCATGTCACTAATCCTCCAGCATGTAGGGTCCAAAGTTACACGAAAATCAACACATGATTAATTCTGCACCAATATGTGTCCAATCATGCACTCACTCGGTCCCAATTGTATAAATGTTGCTAGTTAACCTTGATCCATCAGATACTCGAATTAGTCAAACACATCTGCTGCAAAATGTAACTAGCATAAACTGTAATTTGTAGTGAGTTAATTACCAATAACCACTAGTAGCTAGTAACTAGGGGATTAATTAAAATTGCAAAATTTTATTTACCAATGGTTAATACATAAATTCGCAGGTGACCAGGTTCAAGTGCGGCGGCTTCACACTCGGGTTGGCCATGAACCACTGCATGTTCGACGGCGTGGGCGCCATGGAGTTCGTCAACTCGTGGGCGGAGACGGCGCGCGGTGCCGCCGGGCTCACTGTGCCGCCGTTCCTCGACCGCACCGTGCTCCGCGCGCGCGACCCGCCGGTGATCTCATTCCCGCACCACGAGTTCGCCGAGATCCCCGACGTCTCCGACACGGCGGCGCTCTACGGCGGCCAGGAGCTGCTGTACCGCTCCTTCTGCTTCGACCCAGACAGGCTGGAGCGCGTCCGCGGCCTCGCCCTCGCTGACGGCGAGCTCGGCCGCTGCACCACCTTCGAGGCGCTCTCCGGCCTCGTCTGGCGCGCGCGCACCCGCGCGCTGGGGCTCGCGCCGGAGCAGCAGACGAAGCTGCTGTTCGCCGTCGACGGGCGGCGCCGGTTCGTGCCCCCGCTCCCGCGGGGCTACTTCGGGAACGGCATCGTGCTGACGAACGCGCTGGCCACCGCCGGCGAGCTGCTGTCCACGCCGGTGTCGCGCGCGGCGGGGCTGGTGCAGGAGGCGGTGCGGACGGTGACGGACGAGTACATGCGGTCGGCAGTGGACTACTTCGAGGCGACGCGCGCGCGGCCGTCGCTGGCGTCGACGCTGCTCATCACCACGTGGTCGCGGCTCGCCTTCCACGACACCGACTTCGGGTGGGGCGAGCCGGCCATGTCCGGGCCCGTCACGCTGCCGGAGAAGGAGGTCATACTCTTCCTCGCGCACGGCAAGGAGAGAAAGAGCATCAACGTCCTTCTCGGGCTGCCGGCGTCAGCCATGGACGCATTCCAAGAGCTCATGGACGAGATATGATCGATGGCCGCGCGCGGAGAGACGGGCGCTATATACACATATGCGTGGTGTTTTTATGCTTAGTCTGCACGAGTTTACAGTATGGTTATGTTAATTGTGGCGAGTGTGTGTCAGTTAATCATCGTTACTCAATGATGTTGGTGTTTAATCTGAGGATTTGTTACCGGTTGTAAGTGTTAAGGAGCCGGGCCCAGGCCGGCAGTCCTGGTCCACGATAAACTCTCTATCCATCCAGTAGCATATCTAAAGAAGAGGAACATCAACCATTGTACTACAGTTTTATAGAAGAGAAATAAAGAAAAGACAGAAGAAGTCCACTAATATCTCTGTGTTCAATCTACTCCCTCCGTCCCAGTATATAGGGCGTATAACTTTTTTTTCTGCTGTCCCACAATACAGGACGTCCCTTCATTTTGCGCTGCTTTCTCCCATCTTTGCCCTCAGCAATCTGCATGCATGCGTGCGTAACGCTTAGAGAAGTGGTACTGCTTAACGCGTGATGCATGCAACTACTCAGAGAAGTGGCAGTAATAACTGCTTGACGCGTGATGCATGCAACCGCTTAGAAAAGTGCGAGGAATAGCTGCTTGACGCGTGATGCATGTGATGCTTAGAGCCGCTGTTACTGATCCATTTTAATCGGCCCCAATTGAAGACCCCAAGCGAGTTCCATGGTGATGGCCACTAAGACCCCGGGCGGTTGCGAGGGCTAGGGTGACCACAAGCAGAAGCCCACGCTCGCCGATCTCGATGACGGCGACCACAAGCAGAAGCCCGTGCTCACTAATCTCGACGACGGCGACCGCAAGCAGAAGCTCGCACTCATAGGCATTCTCGACGACGGCGACCACAAGCAGAAGCCGGCGCTCGCCGATCTCGACGACGGCGACCACAAGCAGAAGCGCGTGCACGACACCGATGACACCCTCCTTGCTAGGCTCGACGACACCGACGACACTGACGCACGTGAAAACGATGACAAGAAGGACCCTGACGCGTCCAACAGCGACAAGCTCCTTGATGAGAGGCGCGTATTGAAGGGTTCGTGCTCTCGCTGTGGTCTCGTCCACTGCGATTACATGGTCACAGCTTGGATCTACAGCCTCGACGAGTTCGACTGCAATATACTCCTACCCGGGATTGACGACAATGACGATAAGCAAAGCTACATAGATGTAGACTCTCTTGCCGGCAACTCGTATGTCCCGGAGTCCCTTGCAGACAACAACCAGAAGCCAGCGCTCGCCGATCTCGACGACGGCGACCACAAGCAGAAGCCCGCACTCACTGATCTCGACGAGGGCGACCGCAAGCGGAAGCCCGCACTCATAGGCATTATCAACGACGGCGACCACAAGCAGAAGCCAGCGCTCGCCGATCTCGACGACGGCGACCACAAGCAGAAGCTTGTGCCCATCGATCTCGATGACGGCAACCACAAGTAGAAGCCCGTGCACAACACCGATGACACCCTCCTTGCCGGGCTCGACGACACTGACGCATGTGAAAACGATGACAAGAAGGACCCCGACGCGTCCAGCAGCGACAAGCTCCTTGATGAGAAGCGCATATTGAAGGGTTCGTGCTCTCGCTGTGGTCTCGTCCATTGCGATTACATGGTCACGGCTTGGATCTACGGCCTTGACGAGTTCGACTGCAATATACTCCTACCCGGGATTGACGACAGCGACGATAAGCAAAGCTACATGGATGTAGACTCTCTTGCCGGCAACTCGTATGTCCCAGAGTCCCTTGCAAACGTCGAGTGCACTGTGGAGGATGCCTTTGCCGAGAACGACGAAGAATAAACTGTGGTGAATGGCAACAAAAAATTCTTGCTACTCATTTGCTACACATGTGGCGTACTTGTTTGACAAATCTAGCTATGGTTTGAACACAACAAATTTACTTGTTTGACAAATCTAGCTTTAGCAAGGAAAAACAGTACAGGTTCGATTACATTTGCAATAACATATTCTAATTGATGTACACAATTGCTTCGTTCACAACTTCTGGGTCACATTGTAATCTAACGGGAAGAACACCATTCCTCTCAAGTGATTGCTTCTTCAAGTGTGGGATTGCATAGTGTTGCCCTCCTTTTTGATGCAAAATTTCTCTCATGCATGATTGGTGAGTGAGGAAAATACGGTTACTCCTATCAACTGGATACTCGTCAAAAGCTTGGATTACCTTGGCAACAATGTCTTCAACGTTGCTTGGAGACGACTTTTGAAACATGGATTGAATGGCCGCAAAAAACCAAGATCTAATACATTGAGATTGGGAGAGTTGGGTGGCTGGCACATCAAACTTATGTCAAATCCATCTGCGGATGCCGCATGACAAAACTTGTCATCATTGATTGCAATATGCGTCCTAGCATTATCCTGCTGGATGAATATGGGGGTACCAACTTCCTCCGCTGGCCATTTCTGCTTGATCGCGGGCAATACCTTGTTTACAAGGTACTCACGGCTTGTTTCCTTGGTTACCGATGTCATTGCCTTGGTCACCAATGTACCAGCAGGCCTATTCGCACTACTTCTCTTTGTTGGCTCTACGAAAGTAAAAGGAAACATGCCTATCTTTCCAGAAAATGTAACATTTCCATCCCCATCAAATCTAGGTCTCGCAATTGCTGCGAGCAACATCACTGTCAGGAACACCCTCGGAATATACCGCCCGGATTTTTTTTGCTCCGGTACTACCGCACGGAGGAGCGGTAGTACCGCTGGGTATGTTCCGAGAGGAGGTCCGCCAGGACCTCCCAAGAGATTTCAAAGGCCTCCTGGGGCTCTTGGCCCTATGCACACCGAGCTAGTCCCAGGATCAGATTGGCTAGCTCGCATAGACTTCAACATCAGTGTAATCAAATCCATACAACAGACACAAAGAAGAAGCAGGCAAAATAACACATATATTAATAGGGGACCTTAAGGTTAAGGTTTGTACAGGGGTGCCTCTCAAGGCTAACAGCAAACGAGAACTACAACACAGCGAAAACAAAATAATTACAGGGTCCATTCGGCTAGCCCACATGCTACCAAGTGGAGGACGTCCTAGCGCGCAGGGTCTTCAAAGAGCTCCCTTCCTGAGAGCACTAGACCTCCTTGATCTCCCTCCTCTGCTGGTTAAAACAGGGCATAAGCCAATGAGCACTTTGAATGTACTCAGCAAGCCGTGGAGAAAACATACATGCAATTAACAATTATGCACGGCTTGACAATGGAGGGCTGTATGGTTGGTTGCAAAAAGCAATATTTGACAGTGAATACATAATAGATTGCAAAGCTCAAGTTAGAAAACACAAAACATAAGTACATTTGATTTCAAAAGGGAGGTCGTGAGCACCCACTCACTCCCAAGGCACCAACCCAGACCTCTCTGGAGCACCCACTCCAGAGCTCCACAAGACCACCCCTAGACCTCCACAGCCAACTGTGGGCATCACGAGTACGTCGGAGCCACCCAGAGCACTCGCCTATTTCCACAATCAACCGTGGACCACTTCTAGGGTTCACAAGACCTCTTTTGAAGGAAAGTCTAACCCTCATTCGAAATCTCCGGGCGGGCCCATAACCGATGTCGGGACCCAAAAATGCATCTCAGAAACCCTCTGTGTTTTCCGAACTAGTCCCAGATCAGTAGCTAGCTCACACAGGAAACAGTGATGAAATACCATTCATTTATTCAATTTAACTAAAAAGATCTCAAAGTAATAAATAATATTATTAACTGGATCTTATGGTCAACATTTACTTAACTTGCCATGCAGGGCTAAAGAAACAAATAAAATTCTTGCAGTGGAACAAAACTCTTCAAATGGCCAATCAACATGCCCACAGGCAATCGAGTGGAGAACGCATCCTAATCCGCAAAATCTTCATAGTCCTCCTTCTGAAAGAACTCTTGGGCGACTTGATATTCTTCAGCTAGCGATTAAGCAGAGGGTACAAGCCATGAGTACTTTTGAATGTACTCAGCAAACCGTAGGGAAATGTATGCAAATAGTATTCATGCATGGCCTGACAAAGGTTAGATGTATGGTTTTTTTTGCAGAAAGCAGCATTTACGATAAATACAATAAATAGATTGAAATGCGTAGTTGTAAACAATAATAAATAATTAAACAATTTCTTTCAAACAACCAGTGAATTTTCCTATTCACTTCCCAACCAAACCAATGATAAGTGAATCCCCTATTCACTAATCGATACAAACCCCCAAGTGAATGACCTGTTCACCAAACAAACATTATATTCATCAAGTGAACTTCCCATCCACACTCCGACTCATTTTAAAGAAACTCTATCTCCCGTGTGAAATCCTCGAGCATGTCCATAACTGCGGACACGGCTATTCGAATGGTTTTACACTCTGCAGAGGTTGTACAGCTTTCCCCACATGACACGACTTCTCTAGTTTGTTTGGCATATATCTATGCCACTGCTCACTACCTTAGGTAAGCAGTCTAGAGCACGTGACAAGGCCTTTACAAAGCTCTTTCTTAACCCAGTTCTGCCCGCTAAGGTTTCAATACTAAATGTCTTTCCGACCAGACAGGGCCCCCCTCTTGCGCCTGTGAGAATACGTTTCCTATAACTCACGCTTTCCACGATAGAACCGAAATCAAGACATTGCTAATTAGTTAGCCAGGTCCGTCCCATACCAGACATGTGGTTGTACGGTTAAAGCCCGGTTCAATGGCGCACAGGATTAAGTCCTTGACAAATTACTTAGGCGAGACTACCACAAACCCACAACATGTTACATCCACATCCCCACTATCCACCGACCACTCGCCCGAGTGAGGACCATTTTGTTTAACTAAAACCAATGACAAACCCTGTCATGGCACACAAATTTTAATAGCAGTGGCTAACCACCATGATTCCATATATCATTAAGTCAAGAGTAATCATTATGACACATGTGATAATGAACCCATCGAAACTAAGCAGAACTAAGCATCTATACGATACCCATGTTGGTGATATAAATATGTCCAAATAAAATTATCCCTGCTAGGGTTACAAAGAATTCATGGCATTCAAATAATCAAAGGAGGCATAATGACAATAGGTAATAACTAAACCCAAAATAATTTGTATAAAAATAGCATGTAATTGTATAAAACAATATACTTTTGAAATCATAGGTTCAATATGATCAAAGGACTATGGCTTGCCTTGAAATAAATCTTGGGATTGATCTTGATCTTGGTATACTCCTCCTTGCTCAAAGCTTCCCGAAGTATCAACGTCTAATCGCAAACAAGACAAATAACCAAATAAATAAAAACAGAGGCAAGACAAACTCTAAAAATTAATTAAAAATCTTATATAAATATATATCTAATTTAGATGAATTTAGGAATTTGAATGGACTCAATCGGAGTTCGGATGCAAAAGATATGGGCTTTGGAAGATTGAATCTAAAAGAAACCCTAATTGAATTACCCGAATTATTTCTTAATAGAAAAATCCGGATTTCTGATGTGGCACCGACGCCGCGGGACGATCCGGTGGGTGAAACAACCTGACCGGTGGGACCCATGAGGCAGTGAGAGAGTTCACGGTGAACTTGGTTCACCGAACCAAGGTTTGGGTGTAGATCTGTTGGTGCCACGCAGATGCTGACGAGGCGGACACGTGGGCAACACGCGGGCAAACAAGGTGACACGGCGCTGAGGTGGCAAGGTCACGGGGGCTCAACAGTGGCCACGCTCTGGCGCACACGGATCTGGCGAACGGTGGCTCTCCAGCGACGGCGAAGACGGCATCCGAACGAGAAGGACCTGGCGAACATGATGACGCGATCCACTCTCGTCGGCGATGACCACAGCAGCGGCGGTGGCAAGAAAAGCGGCGGAGCGACGCGGCTTCACGGCGATGAAACTCCACGGGGGTTCTCCAGAGACAAGGAGGCGCGCATCGTAGAGACCATGCGGTGGCGATTCCAAAGCTTGCGACGAAGAGGCCAAAGACTCACCGACGGTGGCTCAATTCACCGAAGAAGGCTACGGTGGCGTAGAGCCTCTAGGGCACAAATTGACGAGGAGGCGGCGCAATCCGAGTGGCGGCTCTAGGGTTTTGGAAGAGGGAGAGGATGTGAAGGTCTTGACGCGGTCGCGGTCTTTAAATAGCCACGGGAGAAGGGAGTTCGCGTCCGAGACGGCGAGGCGGCGAGACGGCTATGACACGGACTCAGGAGTCCGCGGAGAAGACGAAGTAGACATGGCAGGTGGTCCCACAAGTCGTGAGGAGGCTCGGTGAGGACGAGTAGCAAAGGGTGCTGAGTCTGGTGGCAGGTGGGCAGAAGCTGTGAGGAGAGAGGAACGGAGTGGGCCGCACGGAAAAATAGACCGGGAGCGAGATGGGTTGGGCCACACTGGAGTGGGTTGGATTGAATAGGAGTTGGGTTTCGGCCCAGGGAGTTTAACTGAGATTTTAATAGTTTTTCTTTTTAGAAAATAGCAAGAACTCCAAATAAAACTTAGAAAATAGCAAATGAACTCAGAAAAATTCTAGAAAACTCTAGAAAATATATCCAAGCTCATAAGATCCAAATAAAATAATTTTGATAATAGTTGATGTTGACATTAATCCTATTAAATTGTTTTTGAACTCTGAAAATTCTAATTAAGCTTTTAACTTTACCAGGAAAATTCAAATGGTTATTTTTCTTTTAAAACTTTAAAACAGACCAAATTTTTGGGATGTTACAACCGAGGACGCGGCTATTCGAATAGATTTTCTCTACAGAGGTGCACAACTTTACCCACAAGAGGCAGTCGCTTGATATGACACACGTTACCTTAGACATGTGAATCAAGTAGAGACTACCACCGGGCTTTTACAAAGGTCCGCTCCAACTCAGTTCTACTCGCTGAGGTTTCGCTTCCGGTTGGGCTGCAACCTCCACCGGATTCGTGCCCCCTCTTGCGCCATTCCCATCTAAAACAGAACCGAATCGAAACATCTCTAGTTATTGTACCCAGTACACCCCATAATGGACATGTGGTTGCGCGGCATGGCCCAGATCAATGGCTCCCAAGGTTTAGTCCTTAAAAACTGCTCAGGCGAGGCTAACCTCAACCCAATGTGACCCCATAGCACCAACTCCAGGGCACCCAGGTGACTCCACAGCAACAACTTTGGGAGCACCCAAGTGACTCCACAGCAACAACTCTGGAGCACCCACTACTCGCACCTCGCCAACTCGCCCGAGCACAAAACAGTTTTGGGTTTCACCTGGCCAAAAAACCACCCTGGTTTTGGCACAACATGTTTTAAAAAAGTGGCCTCGCACCACAAACAACACAACTGTGGCTCCAACCATAGTTGCTTATCAGTGGCACCAACCATCGTTCCATAATTCAATTAGTCAAGTTTAGCAATATTGATACATGAAGAGACCAGCGTCTATTAGAGCATGGCTAAGCAAGCACGATACCCATGTTGGCAATATCAATAAGAAACCAACTAAATTACCCATTCTAAGGTGTCCAAGGGATCATGTCAACATGTCAAGTATCAATTTTCCAAGGAGGCATAAAGTCAAGTAGGAGAATAACTACTGCCCAAACTATTTATATAAAAATAGCCATGCAAGCTTATAACAAATCAAGGTACTTTTTTTTTGTAAAGATGGGTTAAAAATGATCAAGGACCACGACTTACCTTCAATGGCGAGTTGCTGAGCTTCTCAAAAGGCTGCTGGATCTTCGAGCTCCTCAGTACCGACGGAATCTACACGATCGCAAAGAAAAACCAATAAACAAAGTGACTCCAAAAAGAAGCTAGCTGCTAGAACCAAAAAGAGAAGAGGTCCGCTGGAAAGGGAGGTCCAACAAGGGGAGCTAAGAGAGCTTTCTAGAACAGAGGGCAAGAGGAAGAGGAGGTTGAATGAAGAACAAGGAGGCAGTGGTCACTCTGTGGTGCTCTATTTAAAGGAAAAGGAGAATAGGAATGCCACCAAAAAGAGTGATCAGGTTTAAGGTATTGGTACAAGTGTACACTGCCAGCAAATACCAAAAAGGACTAGAGCAGGTATAGGAGGAGGCAAAAGTCAAGGAGGAGGTGGCAACAATAAAAGGGCGCACACTTTGGCAATGGCAAGGACGCGAGAAAAGATAGAAAAAGGTGCGCAAGGTATAGGTGGGCAAGACAAGGGAACTGGTTAAGAATAGGTAGAGCTGGGAGTTGTGCCGTGCTGGCACGGCACGGGCACGATGGGCCGTGGGCCTCGGCGGGCCACGACGGTCGGCAAGACGGCGAAGCTCCTCCGCCGGCTGCGTGCGCAACGCACGGACACCGCCGGAGAGGCCCAAGACGGCACATTGGCCCGCCGCCGCTGCCGTCGGGCCGTGTCGGCCGCAGACGGCACAAAGTAGCATATGCGTGATGCGGAGGAGGCATCGAGGCGTCTGGCGGGCTAAGGCCCAAAGGCGGCGAGGTCGCCGAGGTGGCAGCGTGATCGCGCACTCACCGCGAGCCCACGACGCCATCGGCCGGGCCTCCTCCTCCTTGTCGCCATGAGCCCGCGACGCCACCGCCGTGGTTGGAGATGCGTGGTGTGAGAGCCGGTTGTGGTTGGAGGCGGAGGCGGCGGCTTGGGACCTTGTCGGCATTGCCGCCTTGGGCAGCTCAGACTAGGGCCGAGGAGGGAGGAATGGAGCCAATGCCGGCCAAGCCATGGATTGGAGACGGAGGTTGAGAGAAGCGAAGAAATGAAAAGGAACCAAAGCAGAAGAAGAATATAGAGAATTAGAGAGAGAGAGAGAGAGAGAGAGAGAGTAGCTCTGGCCAGTAGCCACTGCCCACTACTCCAAGTCCACTAGCATGCGGCTCGGCTGCAGTCGGCAGAGATTGGAGTTCTAACGTGTCTTGGTCTTGGAACTTGGATGTTTGGAAAGGCTCAAAGCCTAAGGCAAGTCTTGGTCTTGGAAGTTGGAAAGGCTGAAACCTGAAAGCCTCAAAGGCAGGGGAAAGTGGCGTGTAGTACTAGCAAATATTTAGTTGACATTAAAACTACCTAGTGGCTGGTGCTCTATGCCTCCATGTGAGTATGTGATCATGTGCATGCCTGCTTGCTAGTACTACTACTAGTCTACTAGACTAGAGTACTAACTAGTGCACTGGTGACTGTTGTCACGAGTGCATGTGATGACTGACCGGTGATTAGAAAAATTATGTACAGAGCTGTACTTATATAAGTTGATGAAAAAATAGAATCCTACACACACAGCCCAGCTGGTAATTAGCTAACAGTTTGCTAGTATTAGTAGTATTGTTATTTTATACTGTAACCATACTATTAGTTTTTTTATTGAGTGTGAAGAACTAAACTATTATTAAAGGATGAGAAAGAAAAGAGAAATCTTGAATGATATGAAATTATGGACATTTAAAAATTGGAGGGGAAAGTGAAATTTCATTAATATTATATACAGACATTATTACTGCCTCGTTAAAAACCTTACGCCCTAGTGCGGGGTTTCCCCGGTAAGGAAAAGAGTGCAGTAACTACATTTATACATACATGTCGGCTATTCGACATTGAGATCGGCTAACGCATCTACGATCTCAGCATCCTCTAGTTGATGCTGTTGTCGCTCTTTTGCTAATTCCCAGTCCTTGAGGCAGGTAATTGCCTCCACCATCTTAGGCGTGAGAGATGACCGCCTTTCTTCAATTATTCTTCCTACCATGCTGAACGTCGCTTCCGAAGAGACGGAGGACACCGGAACCAGTAGAACATCTCGTGCGAAATGGCACAGCACAGGGAATATTCGTTTGTTGTTCTTCCACCAATCAAGCAAATCTAACTTGCCTTCGCCAGAAAGATCAGGATCCATGTTTGCAAAATCATGCTCCAAGTAGTGGTTCAGTTCGGAGGTAGAATTCCACTTGGGGGCCGCCTGAGACTGAGAGGGTGAAGAACTAGACTTTCCTTGACTTCTTCCACAAGTCGTTATCAAGCTTGTCTTGCTTTGATGCATTTCTTTGTGAGGCCTCCGATCTGCATACCGCCAAGCTTGTCATGATACAAGCGGAAAACACGAACAAACTCCTTTTGGCGTGTTCAAAGCTTCGAGAAATCAAGGCCGAGGCACTCACCTATTCCCTCCATGGCCATCTGCAAACTTGCTAACTTTTTTGTAGGATCCAAAATGATAGCAAAACAATATAGGTGTGAAATAGATCCAAAATATTTAACAAATTTTTCCTCCATTCTCGCAACAACATGACCTAAAGGGATGTTCTCTAGATTTAGCAAACTTATCGCAATTAGCCAAATAAAATCTATAACTAAGTAAGAGGTAGGATAGTAAATCTGGGATAGAGTCTTAGTTGCTTTGTAAAAAGGTCTCAAAAACTCTCGAAAATAACTAACAATTTTCCAATCTGAGTTAGCGACTACCAATTTATTTGCGTTAGCATTGACAAAGACAGATATAAGATGTTCATACCTTTGCACCTTCTACAGCATGATGTATGTCGAGTTCCACCTCACCTTCATGTCAAGACCGAATTTTCTTGGGGCCTTGTTGTTGGCTACGCAATACTCCGCGAACTGGGCTGCCACCACCGTTGAATTTGAGAGGAAACGAAGGGCATCGCGGATATTGTTCAAATAAACGCCAATCACCTCCATACCGTCTTGCATAACGAGGTTGAGGATGTGACATACGATCTCGTGGAGAACATATCCACCAATATATGTCTCAGAACCTTGGGGTGAGGATGTTCATAGTTGTTGTATTCGATTTACGCGTTGTCAAGAGTTATAGAAGCAATCTTATTTCCTATTTGAAAATCATCAATTACCCCTAGTATGAGCTCAGCAATGGCATCTCTCGTGTGTGATTCAGTAATTAACTTAAACCCTATGACTCTCTTGTTTAGCTTATACTCGTCATCTAAATAATGGGCTACAACACTAATGTAGGCAGTTCTCTGGTGCGATGATGTCCAAATATCCGAAGTTAAAGCAAAAGAGTACTGAACTTTTAAAAAAGTTTCTTTTAGTGCTGCTAACTCTCTACTATACATCCCTAAAATATCAGACGATGTCGTTCTCCTACTAACATGTTGGTATTGTGGACAAAAGCCGCGTTGGATCATTCTTTCGAACAAACGATTTTCACCCATCCTAATCGGTTGATCCTCAGAAACAATGAATCTAGCAATTTCCTCACGGGCATAATGAGGATTGTATATCCAAGTACTTACAGAGCCATCAGCCTCGAAGTTGAGCTACGTTTGGACTCCTCCACCTCGTGTGTGCGCCCCCATCTTTTTCAAGCATGCTTTGTAGTGCCGGTTCAAGTGCCCCGTCCCTCCACCTGTACGAGCAGTTAATTGAGATTTGCAATAATTACAAGTTGCGATTTCTACTGTTTGGCCGTCTCGAATTTCCTCGCTCCAGGTCATGTGCTTCCAGCACTCCACCCTTCGCTCGGCGCTGCTGCTGCTGCCGGGAGTGGACCCTTCAATATTGCCATCCGTGGACGGGGTACCGAAGTCTGGCATCTCCATCGGGTCCGAATTACGTTGGTACTCCTCGTATCCCTCTGTACCATCCATATGACGATCATCCATGCCGTAGTCCCCCATGCCTGGAGAGAGCTGACGGGCATCGATGGGAGAGGTGGGAGGAGGAGGACTAGGGGAGCAACGGGAGGTTGAGCGGCGTGAGATCGGCGTCTCCTCTCCCATTCTTTGCTTTTGTGCTCGACTCCTCGCTAGCATAGCGCTACCGAGCTCCGTCGCCCCCTCCGTCGGCTTCATGCTTCGACTCCTTGGTAGCATGTTTTTTATTTAATAGAGCACTAGAGCAAAAGAGGAGCTGCGTTTTGTGTGGAGAAGAAATGAGCAAGAGAGAGTCAGTAGAATAAAAGATGAGCTAAACTTCGTATGGAGAACAAATGAGCAAGAGAGTTTCTGTGGTGAACAAATGAGCTATGGACTTGTGTATTTATAGGCATAGTCACTTGGAGCATCAAGAGAAAGAATCCTGCCAGTTGTGTTTGCCGTTGCCTCTCCCTTTATCGTGTCTTGTCATATCAAGTAACATTATGTCATGTCTAGTGAAGAGCCGTTGGTTTGTTTCCGTTACCTCTCAATAAGTCCAGCTGAATTTTTGCGTGTTACTACAATGTTGCTGTTACAACAACTGCCTTGTCGTGTCAAATCAGCTGGCATTGGACTCATGACCTATGCACCCATCCTATACGTAGTGCAGTACAGCGGTACTGCTTTCCAAGACGCAGTGATAAATCGATCAATGTACACAAGGTTCATCGAACACCATTGTGGCGACCCAACCCTAGGGCACCCGAGAGGTCCTCCCAGGATCTCCTAGGACGTCCCAGAGGACCTCCCAGGAGGTCCGGTAGCACCTCTCGAGGCTCGGGTAGGATCTGCCCCCAGGGGTACCAATCGAGTCTCCCGCAGGACCACTCGAGGGTACCTCCGAGGGAAGCGGGTATCACTAGGGAGGTCCCTACTGCCACGGCCCGCTCAGGAGAGGTCAAAGGACCAGACCTGAGGAGGTCATGGGGCCTGAGAGATCACCCCATGATTCCCAGTGTAAACTGAGCTAGTCCCAAGGATCTTAAGCTAGCTCTTCACAGCAAACAAGAATGGTAACATCCACGACATAGACTTTATTTACAACATAACAAAAGAGTTGTTTACAAAAGGTGGCCTTGGGCCAAAAGCAAGCTTACAAAAGAGCGGAAACAGACGTCCATCCACTATACCACAGGCAAAATGGCTGGAGGGCACAACCTACACGTCCTGGTCCTCTTCTTCACCGCTATTGTCTTCTCCTGATAAGATTTTGCATTAAGCAAGAGTGAGCACTACCACTGTGCTCGCAAGTCACACCCGTGGGGTAACAAAATGACATGCATACATGGATATACAACTGAAGGCATAATATGGTTGCTTTGCATAAAGCCAAGTTTCTTTCAATTACAATTACTAAGTTCCAAGGCAGGTTTTTAATAGATAAAATTCCTTTACAAAACTTGATTTTCAGTTGGATAGCATTCATCAACAAGTTGGTGAAGGATACCCTCCTGTCACAAGGCTCCCTGCCCAAAGCCCATGGGATAGAAATCCCAAAACAGTTTATTAAACATTTTTAGAAACCCAAAACCAATATCTAACTCTGAGTGGCCGCTGCCAGCACGTCCATGACCGTGGACACGGCTATTCGAATAGATTTAACTCTGCAGAGGTTGTACACTTTACCCACATGACATGATTCCTCTAGTTTATCCGGCATCCGTCGATGCCACCTCTCACTACCAAAGGTAAGAGGTCTAGAGTTCATGACAAAGCCTTTGAAATGCATTGTCCCATCACAGCCTCTCCTTGCTAAGGTTTCGCCTCCTTTGGATTCAGCTCCGCAGGATCTGGGCCCCCTCTAGCACTAGTGGGAACATAGGTCATAAAAGACCACCGGCCATAGAAGACCTCCCACTCCTCCAACTGGATCAACTACGGTGGAAGTTCTGCAAATTGCTTAGCTAGGTCCCACACCCCATACTGGAGACATGTGGTTGCACGGTTTTGGCATAGCCCATCATAGGCCTAGCATTGGCGGCTCAAAGACCGGTCCTCAACTGACTTGGGCGACAATCACAAACCCCTAGACCTCCACCTTATCCAGGTTAGAGTCCGTGCACAAACCTTGCACCAACCAAGCAAACCAATTCGCCCAAGTCTAAATCAATTTTCATTTTCTTTGCTTCCCCAGCAATATTCTCACACTCCCATGACATCCCAATGCCATGGTCAAAACATTTTAAACACCAGTTGGTCATCAGGTAAACATTTCCCCAAATCCAATATTTTTGCTCTAAACCAGTCTAAGCATATGTTTTCACAATTGCTCCTGGTTCACACTAATGTATTAACCAGGTTTTGTCTAAGGTGACAACAGATTTGGTTCAATGTCAAGTTGGCCATATGAAGGAATTGGGCATAACTATGTGTTTTAAAGACAGGTATTGAAATAATCTTGGTAGAAATAAGCATGCATTAGACTTTGAAATTGAACATAAATATCTTGAAATATTGGGTGCAATATGATCAAAAGCATGACTTGCCTTGCTCACTGTCTTGAGAGTCTTCTTCTTCAGTGCTCTCAAGCTCCTCAGTGCCTTCACGATCTATACGTGAGAAAGGAGACAACTCAAACCAAATTCCAAATAAAGAGCCAAAAGAACCTCAAAAAGGAACTCCGAAACTTAATTGATAGAAGCATCACATATTCAAAATGGGTTCTTTGGGAGAGGTCCCAACTTACTGGGAGAAGCTCAATGAGGAAGGTCTTCACGGAAGACCAAAGGGGTGGCTTTAGCAACAGACCAAGAGGATGATACTTGCGCAGAGTCCAAGGAGGTGATCTTTAGACAAAAATCATAGAGTTCCAAGGAGAAGCCAGAAGAAGAGGTCCTGGAAGAGGTATAATCTCTTATTATGGTAATAAGAACAAAACAGTCGATTGCACAAGGAGGCTCACCAAACAATAGGGAGGAGGTGACGAGTTGAAGGGGAGGTCGAAGGCAATATGGGCGGTTGAGGACAACGCCCAAGTTCCTAACAAGCCTCCAATGGTGATAATACGATGAAGAGATGCTGTTGGTGATGTTCTTGGCAGCAAGGACTCTCCAGGAAGCCATTGGGTGTGAACAATAATGTTGAGTGTGTGAAAAAGGTGGCAATGGAGGGCTCCCGGGACTAGTTATAGTCAAAGGAAGTGAAAAGACCACTCAATGCGTACATGATCTGGTGAGCATATGAGATGGGTAAGAGGTACGGGGGTGTCAAAGAAAAATATAAATGACGTAGTGTACTGTTACGGGAGGAGACTAGAAAAGACTCCAACAGTGCCACAGAATGACCACACACAATGGATGCAGCCACTTGTATGGCCGCATTTAATGTGACAATACATGCATTAAATGCTCATGGTACCAGTGTGGCGGGGAAACATAAAATAGGTAAGCCTAGCAGGTGGGACCAGTCAAATCTAGAGACAGTTGGGTCAAAGGGGAAGGTCCTAACAGTTGGATCTCCAAAGAGGAGGTCCAACGGCCAAGATTGAATGCTAACGGGGAGGTCCGCGTGGTAAGAAGAGAACCTCACCGCAAGGGAGGTCTAGAGCCGTAGGATCAACTCGGACAGAGGTGCGAACGGTTAGGATTTCCAAGGAGGTCCTAACGATCGAATCGCTAAGCGAATGGAGGTGCAGGCGGTTAAGATTTCGGGGAGGTCTTGATGGTCCGGATGTTCAAAGAGGAGGTGCAGGCTGTTAAGATCTCAAGGGGAGGTCTTAACGGTCCAGATTCAGAGGAGGTGCGGACATGGGGAGGTCGGACATATATGGAGGAGGTCTCTGCGACAAGAGGTTCTAACAACCAAGATCCCATCAAGGAGGTCTGGTGAGGATCCTTGTAAAAGGAGGTCTGTTGGTAGGATCTCACCAAGGGGGAGGTCCTATCAGTTAGGCTCTCATGAAGGGAGGTTCCACGGCTCAAGGAGGTCTTGAAGGGAGGTCTAAAGGAACTGAGTCGACCAGGGGAGGTCCTAATCGCTAGGATCTCCACAATGGGAGGTCCTGGCGGTGAGGATCTCACTATAGGAGGTCTTAGAGGTTTGGGAGGAAACCCACGGAGGTCAGGGGTTCCCATGTTAAGCGAGTAAGGAGGTCCAATGGATGGGGAGGTCCAAAGGACCCGAAGTTGAAGGGAGGCCTAAACATATAGGCACGGTTTAACCAAGAGGAGGTCTAGACCTAAGGAGGAGGTCTGAACCAAAGAGATTCAAACCAACAAAGAGATCCAAAGAGATCTAGCTCAAGGAGAAAGGTCTGGACATAAAGACACGTCCAATTGAGAAAAGGTCTGAGCCCCCCAGGAGAGGTCTAACTTCAAGGACTACTGGGGAGGTCCAGGCCACAGAGAAGGTCTAAACCGAACATAACACAAAAGAGAGGGACTGAGGGGAGAGCTGGCCAACATACAGAAGGGGTGACAACATGAAACTTAAACCTCTCCAACGAACCAACTATGAATTCTCATCAAAACAAAATAGCTTTATTTTATTTTACAAATTTAAAAGGATTTGGAAAATCAGGATGTTACAAACCTACCCCCCTTAAAGGAATCTCGACCCGAGATTCAAGCAGGATCAGTAAAGAAGTAGGGATAATTAGCCTTGAGGTCTTCTTCCTTCTCCCATGTAGCTTCACTTTCTGGATGGTGACTCCATTGTACTTTATAGGATCGGATAATCCTGTTTCTGGTAACCCTTTTGGCAACATCCAGAACTTTAATTGGCTGCTCCACATAGGTAAGGTCTTCTTGAAGATCGAAGGTCTCTAGAGATGTGTGGTCTTCTGGCACCCGAAGACATTTCCTTAATTGGGATACATGAAAGACATTGTGCACAGCCGAGAGGGACTCTGGGAGCTCTTGTTGATAGGCGACCTCACCAATTATGTCCATGATCTTGTAGGGGCCGATAAATCTTGGTGCCAGCTTCCCTTTAGTCCGAAATCTTCTAACTCCCCTGAGTGGTGTCACTCTAAGGTATACAAAGTCTCCAACCTCAAAGGACAAATCTCTTCGACAGGTATCAACATAGCTCTTTTGTCGAGATTGAGCTACTCTCAATCGCTCCTTTATTAGCTTCACTTTGTCTTCAGCTTCTTTAACCAGGTCTGGACCATGAAGTTGATGTTCTCCAACCTCATCCCAAAGGAGGGGTGTTCTACAAGGTCTACCATATAGAGCTTGAAAGGGACATCTCAGAGAGTAGTTTGATAACTATTGTTGTAAGAAAATTCAGCATAAGGCAAGTTCTTGTCCCAACTCTTCCTAAAATCCAAAGCACAAGCCCTGAGCATGTCTTCTAGGATTTGGTTCACTCTCTCAGTTTGCCCATCGGTTTGAGGGTGATAGGCTGTACTAAAATTGAGCTTAGTACCTAGAGCTTCATGTAAGCTTTTCCAAAACCTCGAGGTGAACTGCGACCCTCGGTCTGAAACTATTCTTTTGGGTACTCCATGTAGACAGACAATTCTTGCCATATACAATTCTGCTAGCTTATCACTCCTATAGGTGGTCTTGACCGGTATAAAATGGGCTACCTTGGTCAGTCGGTCAACTACCACCCAAATGGAATCAAAGCCCGTTTGGGTGCTCGGCAATCCAGTAATGAAGTCCATGCCTACTTGTTCCCATTTCCATTCAGGGATCGGCAATGGCTGCAACAACCCTGCTGGTCGTTGGTGCTCGGCTTTAACCCTCTGACATACATCACATTGAGAGACACATTTAGCAATATCTTGCTTCATACTGACCCACCAATACCTTTCCTTAAGGTCGTGATACATCTTGGTGCTGCCCGGGTGTATAGAGTATGGTGACCCGTGGGCTTCCACCAAGATGAGCTGCTTGATATCTTGATGATTTGGCACACAAATTCTGCTGCCAAACCATACTATCCCTTGTTCATCTACAGAGAAACCTGGGGCTTTACCTCTCCTCATGTTCTTCTTAATTTTCTGGATATCTACATCTTCTCCTTGATGTTCTTTAATTTGGTCCAGAATGGTTGGATGCAACTCTAAGGTGTTTACACATCCTTGCTCTACAATTTCCAAGTTGAGGTACTTTAGCTCTTCATATAGCTTTGGTTGTTGTTCTTAAACCAACAAGGTATTGCAATAACCTTTTCGGCTCAAGGCATCTGCCACTACATTGGCTTTGCCTGGGTGATAATGAATCCCAAGGTCATAATCTTTAATTAATTCCAACCGTCTCCTTTGTCTCAAATTGAGCTCTGGTTGTGTAAAGATGTATTTCAAACTCTTGTGGTCTGTGTATATCTCACAGCGATTACCAATAAGGTAGTGTCGCCAGATTTTCAAGGCATGTACAATAGCTGCCAATTCTAGATCATGTGTTGGGTAGTTCTCTTCATGAGGTCTCAGCTGTCGAGATGCATATGCTACTACCCTTCCATCTTGCATAAGCACACACTCAAGACCTTGATGAGATGCATCACAAAATACCTCAAAGTCTCTATGGATGTCTAGCAAGACTAGAACTGGGGCTGTGACAAGTCTTTTCTTCAACTCTTGAAAGCTCTGCTCACAGTCTTTAGTCCATTCAAATTTCTGCTCCTTTTTCAAGAGCTGGGTGAGAGGTTTAGCAATCTTGGAAAAACCTTCAATAAATCTTCTATAATAGCCGGCTAGACCAAGGAAACTTCTTACTTCCGTCACTATCTTAGGAGGTTTCCATTCTAGGACAGCTTCAACCTTTGAAGAATCTACAGCCACTCCCTTGGCCGAAATGATGTGGCCAAGAAAGGCTACTTGCTTTAACCAGAATTCACACTTGCTAAACTTAGCATAGAGCTGCTGCTCTCTAAGTCTTCCCAAAACAGTCCTGAGATGGTCTTCATGTTCTTTTTCATTCTTGGAGTAGATGAGGATGTCATCAATAAACACTACTACAAACTTGTCTAGGAGGTCCATGAACACTTTGTTCATCATACTCATGAAATAGGGTGGTGCATTTGTCAATCCAAAGGACATTACAGTGAACTCGTATAGTCCATACCTTGTGGTAAAGGCAGTTTTGGGAATGTCTTCTGCCCTAATCTTGAATTGATGATACCTAGACCATAGGTCAATTTTAGAGAACACACTTGCTCCTTTTAATTGGTCAAAGAGGTCATCTATCCTTGGCAGGGGATACTTGTTTTTAATGGTGACCTCATTGAGTGATCTATAGTCTACACACATCCTCAGGCTATTGTCTTTCTTTTTGACAAATAGCACAGGTGCTCCCCATGGTGAAGAACTTGGTCTAATAAATCCTTTGTTCTTCAGTTCCTTGATCTGCTTCTTTAACTCTACCAATTCATTTACAGGCATCTTGTATGGCCTTTTTGATATGGGTGCAGTCCCAGGGACTAAGTCAATTAGGAATGATATATCCCTATCTGGTGGCATACCAGGTAGCTCTTCAGGGAACACATCTAAGTACTCACTGACCACTGGGAGGTCTTCTATCTTCACTCCTTTCTGCTTTGGTCGAATGGGTTTTGTGCTAGGGGAGGTCCTGGACTTATATTCCACTTGTACTCCCTGATCATTAACAAGTGATATGGACTGGGTAGCACAATCTATCTGCACTTTATTCTTGGCTAACCAATCCATTCCAAGAATCACATCCAAACCTTGAGATTGCAAAACTATTAAATCTGCATGGAAAGGTACTCCAGAAATCTCTAAGGTGAGGTTTGGGCAGAGGGTATTAGTCCTCATATCCGGGCTCGAGTATGAATTATCATAGGGTTAACTAGAGGGATTATAGATAACCCATACTTCCCCCACAAACTTGCTTGAAACAAAAGAATGGGAAGCTCCGAATCAAATAAAACCAATCTTTGGTATGGAGTTGACAAGGAACATACCCAGTACTACATCGGGTGCTGCTTCAGCTTCTTCAGCCGTGACATGAGTGACCCGGCCCTTTGTGAGATGCGCCTTTGGCTTCACACATGAGGCGCTTCCCTGGACTGAGACACCTTGACCAGATCGAGCTGGGGCAGGTGCTTGCTGCTTCTTTGGGCACCTACTAGCATAGTGCCCCACCTCATTACAAAAGAAACAAGTCACTCCAGCAGTAAAGGTCGTAGATGGCTTCTTGTGAGACTGACTTCCAAAGGAGGTCTTATGGTGGCTTGACTTGCTTGAGTGTTGCACTGTACTGGAGGTCTTTGCAGAAGAGGTCCGAGAGACCTTATGATGGGAGGACTGAGGCTGGGAGGTCTTAGACTTAGGAAAACCTCCAGAGCCAAACCTCTGTGCCGACTTCTTTCTCTTTCGGCCTTCCATCTGTTGGAGCTTACTTTCCTGCCGAATGGCCTTGCTTACAAGTTGATGAAAATCAGAATGCTCTTGAGAAACAAGGTGGACTAAAATTTCATCATTAAGGCCTTCCAAAAAGTGCTCTTGCTTACTTTCATCCGAGGCAACATCTCCTGGAGCATATCTTGCCAATTGATTAAACTTATGCAAATACTCATTCACAGCACGGTTGCCTTGCTTTAAGGTGCGGAATTCTGTCCTTTTTAAGGACATCACACCTGATGGAATATGGGCACGACGAAAAGCCCGCATAAACTCATCCCATGTGATGGCCTGGGCATCAACATGAGATTGACTAAAGTTATCCCACCACCGTAAGTTTGGTCCACTAAGTCGGTGAGAAGCAAAAGAACTCTCTCATGGTCTGTGCATTGCACCATGTCCAATTTCCTGCCCACTGTCCTGAGCCAATCATCAGCTTCTATTGGATCAGTGCTGCTGGAAAATGTTGGAGGGCGCAGCCTCATGAATTCGGCAATGCTGGACCTTGGAGGAGGTGGAACTGGAGCTTGAGGTTGAGCTGCTGCTGTAGCTTGTAAAGACTGGGTGTTGGCAATAGATTGAGACAGCAAGCTTATAAGTTGAGCTTGATTGGCCATTATTTGGGCCCAACTAAGACCATCAACTGGAGGAGGTGGCGGCTGTGAGGTTGGGTCCTGCTGCACGCCCTCGACACCTCTATTTTGGTTACTCTACAAAGCTGGGTTCTCAGGTTCTCCTTCAGCTTGCCTATTCTGGTTGCTTGAACTTCCACTACCATTTCTGGTGGTCACCATTTTGCTAGACTCCAGAGTCTGAGGAAAGAAAAGCAAAGGCTAAGTAAGACTAACCAAAACAACCCACTCAACAAAGAGATCCAATGCAAGGAAAACAGCAGAAAGAACTTTTTCAGAAACTATAGTAGTAGAGCATCGTTCTACTCGTTTCTTACCATTTTGAGGGAGTCTTTAAGCACCAAGCCTAACCCGAAAGACCTCTAGTAGAATTTTTTAAGGTAAGAAGGTCCATTTCGTATTGCAAATCAATGTAAAGAAAGAGACCAGATAAGATCCGAATTAGGGTACGGATGAGTACCATAAAGGAGGTAAGAGTAGAGAGATGACCCAGATAAGAAAGAACATTTTATTCTTCTTGTTTATACAAAATAAGCTTTGAAGTTCTATGGCCAGTCTATTAGGTTGAGACCTGCAGTCAAATGGCTCTGATACCACTCTTGTGGCGACCCAACCCTAGGGCACCCGAGAGGTCCTCCCAGGATCTCCTAGGACGTCCCAGAGGACCTCCCAGGAGGTCCGGTAGCACCTCCCGAGGCTCGGGTAGGATCTACCCCCAGGGGTACCAATTGAGTCTCCCGCAGGACCACTCGAGGGTACCTCCGAGGGAAGCGGGTATCACCGGGAGGTCCCTCTTGCCCACCACCCTCCAGAGAGGTCAAAGGACCGGACACGAGGAGGTCGTGGGGCCCGAGAGATCACCCCATGATTCCCGGTGTGGTCGAGCTAGTCCCAAGGATCTTAAGCTAGCTCTTCACAGCAAACAAGAATGGTAACATCCACGACATAGACTTTATTTACAACATAACAAAAGAGTTGTTTACAAAAGGTGGCCTTGGGCCAAAAGCAAGCTTACAAAAGAGCGGAAACAGACGTCCATCCACTATACCACAGGCAAAATGGCTGGAGGGCACAACCTACACGTCCTGGTCCTCTTCTTCACCGCTATTGTCTTCTCCTGATAAGATTTTGCATTAAGCAAGAGTGAGCACTACCACTGTGCTCGCAAGTCACACCCGTGGGGTAACAAAATGACATGCATACATGGATATACAACAGAAGGCATAATATGGTTGCTTTGCATAAAGCCAAGTTTCTTTCAATTACAATTACTAAGTTCCAAGGCAGGTTTTTAATAGATAAAATTCCTTTACAAAACTTGATTTTCAGTTGGATAGCATTCATCAACAAGTTGGTGAAGGATACCCTCCTGTCACAAGGCTCCCTGCCCAAAGCCCATGGGATAGAAATCCCAAAATAGTTTATTAAACATTTTTAGAAACCCAAAACCAATATCTAACTCTGAGTGGCCGCTGCCAGCACGTCCATGACCGTGCACACGGCTATTCGAATAGATTTAACTCTGCAGAAGTTGTACACTTTACCCACATGACATGATTCCTCTAGTTTATCCCAGGCATCCGTCGATGCCACCTCTCACTACCAAAGGTAAGAGGTCTAGAGTTCATGACAAAGCCTTTGAAATGCATTGTCCCATCACGACCTCTCCTTGCTAAGGTTTCGCCTCCTTTGGATTCACTCAGATCTGGGCCCCTCTTGCACCAAGTGGGAACATAGGTCATAAAGACCACCGGCCATAGAAGACCTCCCACTCCTCCAACTGGATCAATCATGTGGAAGTTCGCAAATTGCTTAGCTAGGTCCCACACCCCATACTTTGGAGACATGTGGTTGCACGGTTTTGGCATAGCCCATCATAGGCCTAGCATTGGCGGCTCAAAGACCGGTCCTCAAGCCCGACTTGGCGACAATCACAAACCCTGGACCTCCACCTTATCCAGTTAGAGTCCGTGCACAAACCTTGCACCAACCAAGCAAACCAATTCGCCCAAGTCTAAATCAATTTTCATTTTCTTTGCTTCCCCAGCAATATTCTCACACTCCCATGACATCCCAATGCCATGGTCAAAACATTTTAAACACCAGTTGGTCATCAGGTAAACATTTCCCCAAATCCAATATTTTTGCTCTAAACCAGTCTAAGCATATGTTTTCACAATTGCTCCTGGTTCACACTAATGTATTAACCAGGTTTTGTCTAAGGTGACAACAGATTTGGTTCAATGTCAAGTTGGCCATATGAAGGAATTGGGCATAACTATGTGTTTTAAAGACAGGTATTGAAATAATCTTGGTAGAAATAAGCATGCATTAGACTTTGAAATTGAACATAAATATCTTGAAATATTGGGTGCAATATGATCAATAGCATGACTTGCCTTGCTCACTGTCTTGAGAGTCTTCTTCTTCAATGCTCTCAAGCTCCTCAGTGCCTTCACGATCTATACGTGAGAAAGGAGACAACTCAAACCAAATTCCAAATAAAGAGCCAAAAGAACCTCAAAAAGGAACTCCGAAACTTAATTGATAGAAGCATCACATATTCAAAATGGGTTCTTTGGGAGAGGTCCCAACTTACTGGGGAGAAGCTCAATGAGGAAGGTCTTCACGGAAGACCAAAGGGGCGGCTTTAGCAACAGACCAAGAGGATGATACTTGCGCAGAGTCCAAGGAGGTGATCTTTAGACAAAAATCATAGAGTTCCAAGGAGAAGCCGAAGAAGAGGTCTGGAAGAGGTATAATCTCTTATTGTGGTAATAAGAACAAAACGGTCGATTGCACAAGGAGGCTTACCAAAGAATAGGGAGGAGGTGACGAGTTGAAGGGGAGGTCGAAGGCAATATGGGCGGTTGAGGACAACGCCCAAGCTCCTAACAAGCCTCCAATGGTGATAATACGATGAAGAGATGCTCCTGGCGATGTTCTTGGCAGCAAGGACTCTCCAGGAAGCCACTGGGTGTGAACAATAATGTTGAGTGTGTGAAAAAGGTGGCAATGGATGGCTCCCGGGACTAGTTATAGTCAAAGGAAGTGAAAAGACCACTCAATGCGTACATGATCTGGTGAGCATATGAGATGGGTAAGAGGTACGGGGGTGTCAAAGAAAAATATAAAGGATGTAGTGTACTGTTACGGGAGGAGACTAGAAAAGACTCCAACAGTGCCACAGAATGACCCCATACAATGGATGCAGCCACTTGCATGGCCACATTTAATGTGACAATACATGCATTAAATGCTCATGGTACCAGTGTGGCGGGGAAACATAAAATAGGTAAGCCTGGCAGGTGGGACCAGTCAAATCTAGAGACAGTTGGGTCAAAGGGGAAGGTCCTGACAGTTGGATCTCCAAAGAGGAGGTCCAACGGCCAAGATTGAATGCTAACGGGGAGGTTCGCGTGGTAAGAAGAGAACCTCACCCGCAAGGGAGGTCTAGAGCCGTAGGATCAACTCCGGACAGGAGGTCTGAACGGTTAGGATTTCCAAGGGGAGGTCCTAACGATCAGAACTGCCAACGAAGGGAGGTCTGGATGGTTAAGATTTCCAGGGGGAGGTCTTGACGGTCCAGATGTTCAAAGAGGAGGTCTGGGCTGTTAAGATCTCAAGGGGAGTTCTTAACGGTCCAGATTCTGAGAGGAGGTGCGGACATGGGGAGGTCGGACATACATGGAGGAGGTCTCTGCGACAAGAGGTTCTAACAACCAAGATCCCATCAAGGAGGTCTGGTGAGGATCCTTGTAAAGGAGGTCTGTTGGTAGGATCTCACCAAGGGGAGGTCCTATCGGTTAGGCTCTCATGAAGGGAGGTTCCACGGCTCAAGGAGGTCTTGAAGGGAGGTCTAAAGGCTGAAGTCGACCGGGGAGGTCCTAATCGCTAGGATCTCCACAATGGGAGGTCTGGCGGTGAGGATCTCAATATAGGAGGTCTTAGAGGTTGGGAGGAAACCCACGGAGGTCGGGGTTCCCATGTTAGCAGTAAGGAGGTCCAATGGATGGGGAGGTCCAAAGGACCCGAAGTCGAAGGAGGCCTAAACATATAGGCACGGTTTAACCAAGAGGAGGTCTAGACCTAAGGAGGAGGTCAGAACCAAAGAGATTCAAACCAACAAAGAGATCCAAAGAGATCTAGCTCAAGGAGAAAGGTGCGGACATAAAGACACGTCCAATTGAGAAAAGGTCTGGCCCCCAGAGTGGTCTAACTTCAAGGACCACCGGGAGGTCCAGCCACTGAGAAGGTCTAAACCGAACATAACACAAAAGAGAGGGACTGAGGGGAGAGCTGGCCAACATACAGAAGGGGTGACAACATGAAACTTAAACCTCTCCAACGAACCAACTATGAATTCTCATCAAAACAAAATAGCTTTATTTTATTTTACAAATTTAAAAGGATTTGGAAAATCAGGATGTTACAACCATAGGCCTAACACATGAATTCGCTGCACCTGGTCAAAAATGCCATCGACGGCTCTACATTAAATTAATCTAGTGTATGTGGATGGCTGGAGCCTGGATGCCTCGCCCTAATACGAATAATTTGGTCAAATACTAGCAAGTTGAAATAGCTGCACGAGGGTCACTCCATTAAACTAAACCAACTGTCCAGCTCTACTTAGGCTTCCAGAGCCTTCTTCTTAACGCCACCTCCCCCTCCTATCCTGTGACTCCTGTCCTAGTCTTGACTCTTGAGTTCCTGACTATTGGGCTGAGGCGCTGAGCTGCCACTTTCCTTTCCTCCTCAGTCCTCCCCAATCTCCCGAGTGGCCAAGGCATCCTTGGCGGCATGGCCTTGGCGTCGTGGCCTTGCAGCGCTGCTGCAAGCGGTGTGGCTCGGTGGTGGCCTGGCCTGTATGTATAAGCGGCTTGCAAGGGCGGCCATGGCGCGGCGGTGGTGTAGTCTGTGACCTGTGAGGGCGGCAACTCATGGCGTGGGCTTGTGTGTATGAGGGCGGCAAGCAAGCGGCTTGACTTCGGCGGGCGGGTGCTTGCGAGGGCGACAAGCTCTCTCTGCCTCAAGCGTCTCAAGCCTGCTAGTTTATTTCTGTTGCTTGTGTTGTGTTTGTGTGTAGTTGGTTGTGTTGTGCAACGTGCATACTGCTGGTTTGGTTTAGGAAGGTTTGTTGAATGCAATTTTGATCATCTCGTGCTTGTAGTTTTTCGTTTCCATCATCTCCCCCTTCTCCCGGCGGCGGCGAAGATGGCGCGTCGGCCTTGCGCGCGTCTTGACCTTAGTCTCTCTGGCGTCGTCGTCTTGCCGTCTTTGCCGTCTTGTGATCGTCGTGCAAGCCGCCCAAGCACGGCCCCATCGGCCGAAGCCGTCTTGCGTCCGTGCCACCGTCGTGCCACGTTCGCGAGCCCAGCCCGCCCTTTGTTTCTTAGTGCCAAGACTGACCCTTGACGTGGCGTCTTGGGCCGTGCTTGAAGCGAACCATCTTGGACAAGACCTTGGGCGGCCAAAAAGCCCGTCCCAAGTCCCAGGTCTAAGAATAGGAGGTCCTGAAGACAAAGAAAGAGGTCTTTGAGGAGATCTTGAAGACAAAGAGGTCTTTAGGACAAGGGGGTTCTGAAGCCAAACAAGGAGGTCTAAACACAAGGGGGAGGTCTAGATCTGCAAAGAGGTCTAAACACAAGGGAGAGGTCTAGACCTGCAAGGAGGCCTAAACACAAAGGAGAGGTCTGAACCTAAAGGAGGTCCAAACACACAGGGATCTAGACCTCGAAGGAGATCTAAACCACAAAAGGGTTTTGGACCTCAAAGGAGGTCCAGACTACAAAGGGTGAAGGCATTCGAGGAGGCCCTTAGCCTTCTCCATTGAGTAGAGCTTGCATGTAACTATGTATAGGCTTGGTTAAGTCTTGCGGAGTACATTTGTGTACTCACTATGTGCTTTTATTTACTAATCTGGACAACATGTGTTGAGCTCGAATCGGGTAAGGAAAGATACGCAGGAAACATCGTTCTATATTGGTTTGAACCCAGTCGGTTGCCTTGCGAGTTATGGCAAGCCATTGGGACACTAATGATGGTTAATTAATGGTTTTATTTCAGTTTTTTTTTACTGTTTTCCGCTGCGTACTTGATATTTTATCATGTTATTTGGCCAGTCGGCCCTATGAAAATTGAACATTGTATATTTGTTATGTTGTAAACTTTGAAGATTCCGGTATTGTAATAACTTGTGTATGTCTTGATATTGATGTTTGTGAATGTCTATGTGTACCGTTCCTGCGAGGTACATAATACACCGAGAGCGAGATATTTCTCTTGTGATGCTAAGATCAATTGGAGGGTTAAGCATTACAACCTAAATCTCCCGGTGGCTCTCATAGGTAGGGGGGAACACCGGTTTGGCTGAAAATCGCTAAATTTCAATTGAAATTTTCAAAAAAATTTTTTTGAATATTTCAGATTTTAAATGAAAAAAATATCAAATTCAAGCAAACCGATTTTTTTTGGACCAGTTTGGATTCCTACCGGGGGCTGATAAGACCGGTAAAGCCGATGTTTGGCCGAAAATCAGAACCCTAACAATCAGCTGCAGAGCTGGGCCTCAGGCCACCAGGGCAATGGCCCGAGGTCTAGGTACAACAGGCCATGTTAATTACTCTGGATACCCAGGTACGATAGGCCATGTTAATTATGTTGGTATCCAAAAGAGGAGCAGTGGCTGCCAGAAATTGGGCTGGGCCAACCCAAGACGTGGCTTGTAGCCGGCTACGCCACTGCCGACGATGGCACGACAGCGACTCGCAGGTTTGGTTTTACAACGGCTGTCAATGGCACTGCTGGAGCCTGGAGGTCAGCATGGGAGGCGAATATATGGAAGGTTAGAGTTGGGTTTGGGAAGAGAGGATTATAAGGAATACAAAGAGAGAAGTAGGTCTGTTCGATCTCGACCGACCGATGGTCACAAAATTCGATTCTTGTTTCTGCAAAAACAAAAAGAGTTTGCTGATGCGTACAAACTCCACTAATTCAATTGTGATACGAGAGGATAAATATCCAGGATATAAGGTCAATTATTTTGCCATAGAGATGATAAAAAAATAGTTGTGTTTAGGATTTTATACACTGTATTCCGCTAAGGCAAAATTGCACTATAAGCTCCTAAAATATTTTATTTCGACCGACTGAGCACATGTACTAAGAATTTGTTAATTTAAGGGTTTGAACAAATCCTCTCTCAAAATTGATACCGCAATTGACACTTTTCTCTTGGCCTTCCTCCTCTTGATGTCGCAACAACGTGCAGGCTCTCGGCTAATATATTAACAAAAAACATAGTATGCCAATGTACAACAGACAACGATTGTATTACTATTTGCATACAAGGTTACATAGTTACATATGAGATAGGAGCAGCCAAATTATATATTCCGTTCCAAAACACTAATATTATATAATACATATCTTCCTTTATGCTTGATCCATATTTATATGTCAAAGAAAATACAAATTTAATTTAATTTCATCAGCATACACCTCAACATACATATATTAGATGTTTCTCCCTCTTAATAGGTATATATATTTTCTTGCAGTTTTCCCTTAATTGGCCAATAGCATTGACATATATATCAGGAGAGATTAATTAACCAAGAAACCAAATAACACACATGCATACATGCAAGAGAGAAAACCAAATGCACATACGGAATGTTGGCCTGAGCCCTGGATTCACAACGCCCAAACACGAAACAAGAAGATGGAATATCACGGAGGAAGGAAAACACACGCAGAAGCTGGACTCTCTTCTGAAGCAATTTCTCAGTATTCCTCAATGCTATTAAGTTGCATGCACCAACCAATTCACTCAAAAAATTAAGCTGATGAGGAAAAGATAGACAATCTATTATATTATTAAAGCGATAGGAAAAGAAGCCACTACGTTCGCTCTCAAGGGCTAGAAATTTTCACGTTAATCGGTGAAAAAAGAAAAACATCTACACCGTTGATTATGGTGTATCCAGATTATAATGATCTAGATTAAATGAAAGAGTTCATGTCAAGTACAAGCCAAAAATAAATGAAATTCGGAATATAAAATAAAATAAAATTAGTAATTTAATTTTGATACTAATTCCTAAGTAAAATTACTAGATAAACATAATTCGGAATAAATTTTTAAAAAATAGTAATTGGATTAGTATATGGATTCCAACAAAAATAATTGGAATTCAGAATAAAAAATAAAATAAAATCTATTATATTATTAAAGCGATAGAAAAGAAGTCACCACGTTCGCTCTCAAGGGTTAGAAATTCCCACGTTAATCGATGGAAAAAGAAAAATATCTACACCGTTGATTATGATGGATCCAGATTATAACGATCTAGATTAAATAAAAGAGTTCATGTCAAGTACAATATAGAAATAAGAGTTCATCTCAAGTACAATGCAAAAATAACTGAAATTCGAAATAAAAATAAAATAAAATTAGCAATTTAATTTTGGTATGAATTCTAAGTAAAATCACTAGATAAACATAATTCGAATAATTTTTTAAAAAAATACCACTTAGATTACTATCCAACAAAAATAATTGGAATAAAAAAATAAAATTAGCAAATTGATTTCGATATTTAATTCCAAAGTAAAATCACCAATAACTATAATTTTTAAAAATCAATAAATTTTGATATTTGATTTCCATATGAATTCCAAAGTAAAATACTTACATAAATAAAATTGAAACAAAAAAAACAACATCAATTTGATTTCCATACAATTCCTAATTAAAATCCTAAATAAATATAACTCGAATAAAAATGAAACCAAAAATAGCAATTGGATTAGTATATGAATTTTAACGAGAAAAATGATTTTGGAATAAAAATAAAATAAAATAAGCATTTTGATTTCGATACTAATTTTAAAGTTAAATTTATAAATAATTGTAATTCAAACATAAAAATTAAGTAAAAACAAACAATTGGATTAGTTTACGAATTCCAACAAAAAATAATTGAAATTAGGGACAACAAATAAAATAAAATTTGCAATTTAATTTCCATACGAATTCCATAGTAAAATATGTTAGTAGCTAAAATTTCGAATAAATTAAATATAGGTTATAATGAGGATATCGTGAATGGTGTCGGAGGAGACCACAAAAGAGTGTAATGGCGTCGATTTGTCCTACCAGAAGACATTGATCCACAAGGAAGCGAATAGCCGAGGCAGCAATGACGAAGATAAGAGCAATTCCATGCTGCTTACCTTAGCTGTTCGACAAGGACAATGTCGTGCTGCTCACTGGAGCCGTTGAAGAGAAAGACCGGAGTCAAAGGAGCCAAGTGATGTGACGACAAATGGTGTGCATCGGCGCTGTTAAAGAAGTCAATGGCTAAAGAAACTCGATAATGGGGAAGACATAGCCGAGAGGAGATGAAGCTTTGGATTAAAGATGAGCTATCGACGATATGTGACCATCGAGTAGCTAGGAGCATGCCACCGTTGGTGACTGACATGGCATCACTGGCAATGGCGAGAAGATTCTCCCTATTGTTAGACAACGACTAAGGCAGACATACCGACATCAGTGAAGATGGGAGGTCGTTGCAGTTAGTGAGGAAGCCACATCGTTGAGTTGGACAATGTCGAAGAAGAGGAGCTACCGACATAGGAGAAGAAGACATCGAACATATATAACATCGTGCATGTGTACATAAATGCATGCATCCTACGAAGTCGAAGCATGGGCGTACAGAAACAAAAGAGTAAAGAGCTCGGAGTAGAGATACCGCAAACAGTAAGGAATAGGCATGGGGCCACTAGAGAGAGCGAGACGGGTGTCCCGGCAGGGATCGACGATATTTGCACGCATATACGTGTAGATGTCACAACGGGCATCATTAAGCGATAAAGATAAGAATAAAATAAAATTTGCAATTTGATTTCCATATGAATTCCAAAGTAAAATACTTAAATAAAAAAATTCAGAACAAAAAAAAAACATCATCAATTTGATTTCCATACAAATTCCTAATTAAAATCCTAAATAAATATAACTCAGAATAGAAATGAAACCAAAAATAGCGATTGGATTATTATACTAATTTCAACAAAAAAAATGATTTTGGAATAAAAATAAAATAAAATAAAATAAGCATTTTGATTTCGATCTGAATTCGAGTAAAATCTATAAATAATTGTAATTTGGCATAAAAATTAAGTAAAACTAACAATTGGATTAGTTTACGAATTCCAACAAAAAATAATTGAAATTAGGGACAACAAATAAAATAAAATTGCAATTTGATTTCCATACAAATCCCAAAGTAAAATCTCTTAGTAGCTAAAATTTTGAATAAATTAAATATAGGTTATAATGAGGATATCGTGAATGGTGTCGAAGGAGACCACGAAAAAGTGCAATGATGTCGATCTGTCCTACCAGAAGACATTGATCCACAAGGAAGCGAATAGCCGAGGCAAACGGCGACGAATATGAGAGCAATTCTATGCTGCTCACCTTAGTTGTTTGGCAAGGACAATGTCATACTGCTTGCTGGAGCCGTTGAAGAGAAAGACTGGAGTCAAAGGAGCCAAGTGATGTGACGACGAATGGTGTGCATCGGCATTGTTAAAGAAGTCAATAGCCAAAGTAACTCGATAATGGGGAAGACATAGCAGAGAGGAGATGAAGCTTTGTATTAAAGATAAACTATCGACGATATGTGACTATCAGGTAGCTAGGAGCATGCCATCGTTGGTGAGTGACATGGCGTCACCGGTGATGGCGAGAAGATTCTCCCTATCGTTAGACAACGACTAAGTCAGACATACCGACATCAGTGAAGATGGGAGGTCATTGTAGTTAGTGAGAAAGCCATATCGTTAAGTTGGACAATGTCGAAGAAGAGGAGCAACCGACACAGGAGAAGAAGACATCGAACATGTATAACATCGTGTATGTGTACATGCATGCATCCTACGAAGTAGAAGCATGGGCGTACAGAAACAAAAGAGCAAAGAGTTTGGAGTAGAGATACCACAAATGGTAAGGAATAGGCTTGGGGCCACTGGAGAGAGCGCGACAGGTGTCCCTGTAGGGATCGACAATATTTGCACGCATATACGTGTAGATGTCACAACGGTCATCATTAAGCGATAATTGGAGAGAAGTAGAGGATAACTATATGGTAGAGTATTGCATTGGAAGTGGTAGCAGCTGAGAGATATCGATCGAGAATTGAGCTTGCTCTTGGAGGTTGAAGCAGAAAAATTGTGGCAGGGAGAAGAGATAGAAGACACACGGTTCGATGGGGCAACTGACATAAAAGAAGATAAGTTCAAGGTAGATCGTCCATGGTGCATCAGTGTATATGTAGGTAAAGTACTCTAATACCATGTAAACTAATAAGATAATTTTGTTGCACACATAATCAATGTATTGCTTGAGTTTAACAGAGGTACATGTGCATGCAAACATTTTGGAAAAGAGTTAAAGGCATACAGCTACATAATGTATACATAATGGATAGTGGTTAACTTATTATATTTATGATTTTCTTCTATGAAAACTCATACTTCAATTACATTACTCAAGTTGTATTTTTTTCCTTCAAGCTTCTATTGTCATTTCTATTGTTTGTGATATATTAAAAATCTAAATAGCTACAAGATACGTAAATATATTCTGAAGCATCTAAATTATATCATTTGTCGCTACAAACTTTAAAACAAATCTAGTTGCGCAAATACGCAGGTCACCCTGCTAGTTCACTTATATTTCAGCACTCCCCCTCACATATAGGCTCCCTCAGGTCTAATATGTGGAATAGAAGTAGACTACAATTATTTTTCCTTCAATTGCGTCAGCCGGGTCTTGAACTCAAGATCTCTTGGTTCTGATACTATGTTGAGTTACATGCACCAACCAATTCACCCAAAAACTTAAGCTAATGAGAAAAAAGATAGATAATTCACTTATATTTCAACAAATGCATCGTTACAACTGAAAAACAAAATACTTGGAATATTAAACTACTCAGATAACAGAAAAAAAATGAAACGTGTAACACTTGCACTATCCGAACTAAGCGCATCACAAAAACACTACTTGACCCACTAACAGCACAGTGCCATGCGAATGCATGCACGCACTCCTTACCACCCGGACCTAACACAGACCCGGTCTTGGTTATTTTCTGACACGGAAGAAGGCCGCCTTGTAGTATGCCCTCTTCTCTCCCTCGTTACCGGCAGGCCATGCATTCATTCATCGATCAGCAGTTCAGCACCGCCACGCCGAGGCGGCGATGATGGCGCGGTCCTGCCAGCCGAGGAGGAGGCACCCCTTGTCCTCGGTGAGCCGGTACCCGTCGCCGGCGCCGTAGAGGCCGAGAAGGACTTGGCTCTGCCCGACGGCGGCCGGGCTGAGCGGCACGGCCTCGAACCCGCGGCCCTCCATGACACGGCGCCACCGGTCCAGCCGCTCGTGCCGCGCCACCCGCTCGGCGCCCTCGCACGCCACCACGTTGCGGATCTCCGGCGCCAGGATGCACTGCTCCACCTTCATCCGCGGCGCCGAGTCCGCCGGGAACGTCGCGTCCAGCGAGTCGAAGATCGCCGAGTAGTAGTGCAGCGCCTCCAAGAACCTATATACAACCATGCATGCATACAATTGCTTCCTTTTAACCTCATTTCAAGTGCAAAAATCACAAGTTTTATGCTGAATTTTGCACAAATAATACTTTAAAGTCGACTTCTTGATGAATTTTAGCCTCATTTCGAGTGCAACCGACCAGAAATTTATTGAAAAATTGTTTACAAATAAATCGTCAAAGTTAATCAATCATGAATAAAATTGATCCAATAAGAATGATTAGTATAAGAGGCAAGCTTGGAAAATTTATACTTACCTTCCCAAGAAGTATGGGCCGTTGTGTCCGGCCTCCTGCTCGACGAGCGTCATGATCTTGGGCGCCTGGTCTCGGATCATGGACAGCAGAGGGGCGAGGTGCGCGCCGGGGACGAGGTGCAGCCGGTTCACGGCGTTCACGGCGAGCGCCTCCCCGACACGCCGCTGCAGCGCGGCAGGGCGCAGCCGCTCCAGCCTGTCAGCCACGGCGGCGTGGAACTCGAACGGCACGCGCAGGGACGCGGCGAGGGAGGCGAGGTGTCGCCCGGTCTCCCTCAATGCCGCGGCCGGGTGCCCCACCCCTGTGAGCCTCAGCGTCGGCGGGCCCCCCGGCCGCGCCGCGAGCGCCTGGAGGAACGCCGGCCACTGGTAGGCCTGGAGGATGTCGAGGTCGACGATGTGGACGCGGTCCTCGCCGTGGAAGGCCTCGAAGATGGCCTGGTTGGCGGTGAAGTGGGCGAATTTGATGTAGGGGCATGCCTGGTAGAGGATCTGGTAGACCTTGAGCGTCTCCGGCGACGGCGGGAACGGGTAGGGGTCGCCGCGCGTGGAGGCGGAGGCCGAGGAGGAGGAGACGGAGAGGCGGGCGGCGAGGGCGTCGGCGAAGTAGGAGGCGACGCGCTGCATGGAGTCGCCGAGAGGGGAGGAGACGCGGCGGAGGAGGTGGAGGTGGCGGAGAGCGGAGGGCTGGTCGCCCTTGGACACGAAGTCGGCGCATGCCAGAAGGAGGTGCACCAGCTGAAGCCCGCTGTCCTGCTCCTGCATGATATCATGCATGGAAATAATCAGGATTGTAAGTGCACGTTGAGAAAAGATGCTCTAGCTAGTAGTAGTACTAATTATTTAGAATTTGATCTGCAATTTTAATTTTCTTGGAGAACTGATTGAAAACAGGTCCCTCTGTTCAAGATATATATATATATATATATATATATATATATATATAATTGACTACTTTTTATTTAAATATGTTTATAAAAATAAAAAAAATATTATAAAAATATTTTTCATGACTCTAAATAAGTTTTAATACATTAGTAGTCAAAACTAAATAAATTTCACTGCACACTTTCTAAAACGTCGTATATTCCTGGACATAAAAACACAGTGTCTCCCTCAAGCCGTTCAAGTTCCATGCCGCCATGGCGACAATTTGGAGTGGTGGTGGCGTCTTGTGTGCCGTGCCCTGCTGCATTGCGACGATCGGGAGGCGCTTGCCCCTCTGCTGTCCATGATCCGTGACCGGGCACCCAAGATCATGACACACTCCACTCACATAACCCACCAGTCCACCACCAAGCATGCATCCGCCAGGGTTTTTTTGTATCGGCCAAAATTTTTTACCGGGCGAGTCCGATACGGCCGATAGAGCCGAAAATTGGAAATTTTGGGCCAATTTCGGCCAAAATTTTTTTTAAAAAAAATTGAATTTTTGGATTTTAAATTTAAAAAAAATCAAATTCGAATAAAAATCATCAACTGAGCTAGTTAGCATGGTAGCAAGATTCAGATGGGTTTGTATTACTTCACTCATTCATCAAGTGAACACAATTCAAGCAAATTTGATTTTTTTTGACAAATTTCATCTTAACTTCAAATTTCGGAACCGGTTTGAATAGCTACCGGGGGAGGGGGGGTAGAAACAAAAAATCGCCGATAATCGGCCGATATTTCAATCCCTGGCATCCGCGAGCAGGTCATAATACTCTCTAATCGTCCAGATGCACATGAGTAGTGCAAATTTGGTCTTCAGTTCACTAATCTCAGTTTTCCGTATACGAAAACTTGTAATAACCCAAAGATATTGTTAATTAATCTGTACGATTATACTTTGTTTGGTAGCATTATAATATTTGTTGTTTGCTTCATAGATACTGCACCTAAAAAATGTCACAAGAAACCAGCTAACTTATATTTCGTATGGTAGCCATCGCATGTATATCACATGTTGATGGAAAAAATACGCTAATTTTGGACTGCATGGTTGTCACTTGTCAGGTACATCGAGGGGTGTCAATCCGATCCGAATTATCTGTTTTATCTGGCATTTGTATTCGGACTATTCGATATGTTGAGACTCAAAAAGTATCAATCAGATGTTGATTATCCGTTTTATCTGGCATCCGTATCGGACTATTCGATTGGTATCGAATCCGCTGGCACTATACACGTGCGTGCTGATTGTGACCTGCAAAAGATTCTGAGCTTCTAGTAGATAGCTGTTGTTCCTATCAAGTATCGTAGTTCACCTACGACAAAATAGCATTCTTATCTGGTGAGCTCTATACTAGTGCTACACGTGCGGACGTGTCCGTTCTAGCTGCACATTTGCATGCATGGACTGCGACCATTTGGCCAATCGAGGCAGCCTACCAGAGTTAGAAGCTTAATTTTACCGACGTGAGAAGAGTAAAAAAACAAACGATGCATAGCATGCTACAAGGTAATCTCTTGAGTTCATGTGATGAATTTACTTTGATGCATGGCTAATTAGTTGCTTGGTTAATTACCTGCTCAGCCTCTGACTGGATCAGGGAGCCCAGCATGCTATGCAAGGAAGAATCTGCCCATTGATCAGGCTTCGCCATTTGGTGCTGCAGCGACAAGCCTTCTCCTCCAAACTGGCCCGTGTAGTACAGGTCAGGCTGCAAGCCGCCCACCTGGAGCCCTCCGGCGACCATCGCGGCCGCCGCCTCCTCGCCGCCTCTGTACGCCGGCTCCGGCATCGCCAGGCACTCCGACAGCGTCGGCAGCTGCGACGGAGCGGTGCCGGCAGAGACGGCGGCGGCGGCGCCGTTTTCCCCACTGCCGCCGGCCTTCCCCGGCAGCTGGTACCCTAGGTACCCTTCGTTATACTCCTCCAAGAAGGGGTCCATGGATGGCAAAGGAATGTTCTCGCCATGAACGTAGGACGAAGAGCATGACAGAGAGGAGGGCGTCTTGCTCTTGCTGCTGTTGCTGTGGGCGTTGTTGATGTACACCTTGTGCAGTGGGCTCTGAGACCTGCCCTTGCCATGGTTAGGTTGTCCGTACGGCGTTTGCGCGCTTGCCTCCACTCCATGCACGCCATGGACGTAGCTCTGGTGGTGGTTGCCATGGCTAGCGGTGTAGAGACTGGAGAAGGTTGATCTCCTTGGGGAGGAGACCATCTCTCTCCTAGGTGAGGTCACCATGTACTCTCTCTTAGGGGAGGAGACCATGTAGTCTCTCTTTGGTGAAGAGACCATGTAGTCTGATCTCTTGGGTGAGGACACCATGTACTCCCTCTTGGGGGAGGATGCCAGGAAGTCCCTCCTAGGGCTGCACGCCATGAAGTCCCTCATAGGGGAGGACATCAGGAAGTCGGTGGCGCCGGAGAAGCCGATCTGGTCCGCGAAGAGCGACTCCCACATGGCGATATCCGGCGACTGGATCTCGACGTCGATGTCGTCGTCAAACCTGAGCGCCTGTAGGCCGGCTAGGGCGTCCTTGGCGTCGGGATCGGTGGTCGACGCGACGATGTTCGACTCCGAGACCGAGGCAGTAGGCGATGTCGGCGCCTGCTGCTGCTGTAGCTTCGCGCCGGCGGTTGTGTCGGCGCAGTCGAGCATCCCCATGCTTGAACACAGTGGCGAAGCCAGGATGGAAATGGAAGAGACACTCAAAGGACCAAGCTTTTTTTTTTAACTAGAAACCGAAGATGACTAAGCTAAATTGAGGCAAACATAAAGCTAAATTAAGACAAATATATCAAATATAGTCTTGTGTAATTCAAAATTATACATGAATATAAGTGAAGCAAATAAAAAATACAATAAAGATACCTCGCGCAGGGTTACTGGCACCGACGGAGGGTAGGCTCGAGCCCAAGAAAGCCCCCCCTGTGGCTACACGCCTGCTTGAACACACGAGAGATCGGTGATCACCTCTGCCTACTACGGCAGCCAGGATGCATGTAACAAGAGAACAATACTGCTTTCTCCTTTTTAAGCAACAAAAGAACACAACTCTACTCAGGTTGGCATTGAGAAAGCTCTAGGTTTCAACGAATTCTAGCTTATTACAAGGCAAGTTTATGAGAGAGGAAAGTGAGAGGAAGATTGCAAAGTTGCATTGTGTTTGGCTTCTCCTTGTCCATCTTGATTGGAGGTGCTGAAGGGAGGATAAAGAGCTAGGAGCTGCGTGCCATGAATAGACGTGCTTGGAGGCATTGCGTTGGCCTGCGCACACCATGTCAAAAGAGTGTTTTGGCCGGTTGCTCATGACATTCTTTGCTAATTCCCTTTGCATTCTTTGCCTATTGGTAGAGGGCACCTTCCAAGAAAGCGATAAAATAGGCCTCACAAGAAACCAGGTCTCTTCCAAAGCAGAGGAGACAAACAAGAGACTCAATTGGGAGGAAACCCTAGGACACCATTGATAAAGAAATGTGAGGACAGACAGTCCTCTTATATGTACCTTAATTAGAGGAGTTCCTAAAGGATGCAAGACAGCCTGTGTCATATATATGGAAGTTACATTAACTCAGAAGACCTCATAACTTAAAAGCTTTTGCATGGTTCTCCTTTCTTTTAAGAGTTATTAGGAACAGGAACAAGCATAAGAACATTTGTTTTTTTTTGCTTCTCTAAACTGCTGATCATGTAGGAATGAGTACTTCACACCAGGGTTTTGATCACCAGTTTTTATTTTTTACAGGGGGTCACCGGTAAAACCGATTTTGCCGATTATCAGAAAACTTCAATCAAATTCGGCTGAAATTTTCAAATCAAAATTTGGATTTTTCAAAGTTAAAATGAAAAAAAAGAGTCCAATTTATCTTGTATTCATCAAAATTCAAGCGAATCCGATTTTTTTGCCAGTTTGGACTTTTACCGGGTACCCAATAGAACCGAAAATTACAAAAAATGGTCGGTTTTCGGCCAGTAATCAAAACCCTGCTTGACACACAAAAAGTAAACGGATTTTGTTTTAGTAATTACAAGTAATACTCTATTTTAAAAAAAAAATTAACACAAAAGTACATTTATATATGGGTAATAAACTAATAATGAGGTGGAAACCTCTTATAAAATATTTTGGAGTGTGTGGACGAGAAACTAGCTAAGAGTACTCGTCCATATATGTATGAGCATTGATAATGTCGTCCGCCTAGGCCTTGGATTTCCCAAAGGCAGTGTGGTTGGAGGCTTGGAGCTGTCCCCATAGTTGTGTTCTCTTGGGAAGCATCCTAACTAGCTTAATTCCCTTGTGTTTTTCTCCTATGTCCCCTTTCTACGACGTACTAAGGAATATTACATACATATCTCCTTTGGACTATATATGGAGCCCACATGACAAAATGTATATGGGTAGAAGATCTCTCTACCAAAAGAGACCAATGCATATATGATATACATCTCTCTCTATATATATATGCAGGAAGAAATTTTTTCCCTGGTTTTTGGCAGGAGAGGAGAGGACAATGCATGTCTCTTTCAAATGGGACCCATGAGGAGCCCAATTGATGCATGCTACGAGATGGACACACGTGAGCCAGGACAGCTTCATATCTTAGGTTTGGATGCTTCTTGCTTGGCTTATTAGGCTGCCATTCAGGTGTCTTTCTTGTTTGCTCTTGAGATGGTAACACCTTGATGATAACTTCTTTATATGTACCCTCCAAGAAAGATAACTCCTATTGCTGTTAGAATACGGTTGGATTAAAAACAACAAAAGGCAAATATTATGATAGTACGTAATTGATGGACAGCTAAGGCTATTATAAATTAATCTTAGCTATGACAAATATCATTATACTATTTCTATATAAACCAATTAATGAGTGACTCCATGTAATGTTAAGGCCAGTTAAGGAGTTAAATACAATTCTTTCAAAAAAGAGTTACCATTACAGGCCTCATTGCCTCATCACTTGTGAGTTTCATCAAGCTGCATAACCATCACTTGATGTGTCTTTCACTGATTCTTTTGAATGATGCATGTTTTCTTCGCTGGTTAGATCAAGAATTTAGGGTGATTCTCATCTCAATATATGAAGTTTTTTTTTTTGCGAGTAGTTTTTGTCTGAAGATTGTGAACCCGTCTCTAATGTTATTTGAGAAGCAAGCTAATTTAAGCCAGCAAAAGCATGTAGTGGTTATAACATGTGATTCTGTGGGGTTATATTACACTATTTATGCCGAATGTTTTGGCTAAGAAATGAGCCTATGATAGGTGGAGTTCGCGGCTAAGAAACTGTAGTGTACAATAACTGTAATTGCAAGCCAAACGTTTGCTAGGAAGAAGTCAAACATGCCTTGAATTTCGAAAATTTTGGCATCAAACCAAAGAGGCCATTAAGTCCTCGAGGGTGCGTATTCGTCTTCCATAGGTGAAGGATTATTGAGGCTACACAGATAGGTTCCCGTTGTGATACACATAAAAGAACAGGTCCAGTAAACTAAGCAAGAACCACTACTACAGAAAAGGCTTTTACAGATGGTTCAAAAACGTCATCACAAACGATTTCGTGAGCCGTCTGAGTTTATGGGTTAGTAATGATATGATCATCACGAGCGGTTTTGAACCGCGTGAGGAAACTATCACGCACGGTTCGAATAAGAACCGCTCAGGATAGTATTATCACTGAGCGGTTCTTATTCGAGCCGTGCGTGATAATTTTTTCTATTGCAAAAAAAATCAAACCAATCAATTGCTAGACAAGAGTTTCCATATGCAACCTCTAGCAAGACAACTAAAATCCAATTAAACTTATGATGGCAAACACATTACAGGAAAGGGAAACCAAAAGGTTTCACAATGTCCCCTCCGAATGGGAAAAAAGAATAAAGTTACAAAGTTAAACTAGCTAGAAACCATCTATACTACCAAGCTCCTGAAGAACTCATCGGCTTCTTGGATTGGTCTTGTGAGCTTCTCTCTATACCTCACCAGCATATTACAAGATGTTCTTACATGTCGTCGAGTTCGACTCAAACTCGTCGGCAAGGAGAGACATGTTAGTGATTTTACTATGGCTTGAATTTTTCTTACTCTGTAATTTTACCACGGCTTCAAATCACTAACACTCTGATTTTACCATGGCTTGAAGATTTTACCATGGCATGGAATCACTAACATTCCGATTTTACCATGACATGGAATCACTAACACTCCGATTTTACCATGGCTTGGAATCACTACTCTCTGATTTTACCATAGCTTGGAATCACTAACACTCTGATTTTACCATGACTTAAAATCACTAACTCTACCTCATAGTAAAATCAGATTTTACCATGACTTAAAATCACTAACTCTACCTCATAGTAAAATCAGAGTGTTGTGATTCTAAGCCATGGTAAAATCGAAGTGTAAGTGATTCCATGCCATGGTAAATCTGATTTTACCAAGACTTAAAATCACTAACTCTACCTCATAGTAAAATCAGAGTGTTGTGATTCTAAGCCATGGTAAAATCGAAGTGTAAGTGATTCCATGCCATGGTAAAATCAGAGTGTTAGTGATTCTATGCCATGGTAAAATCAGAGAGCTAGTGATTTGAAGTCATGGTAAAATCCGAGTGTTAGTGATTTGAAGCCGTGGTAAAATCAGAGAGTTAGTGATTTCAAGTCATAGTAAAATCAGAGTGTTAGTGATTCCAAGCCATGGTAAAGTCATAGAGTTAATGATTTCAAGCCATGGTAAAATTAGAGTGTGAAGTTTCACAGACGGTTCTGAATAAGAACCGTCTGTGATATTTAGTAGTATCACAGATGGTTCTTGTTCAGAACCGTCTGTGATACTTCACAGACGGTTTTCAACACGAACCGTCTGTGATGAGGATGGGAAGTCACAGGCGGTTCGTATTGAAAACCGTCTGTGAAGTATCACAGACGGTTCTGAACAAGAACCGTCTGTAATATTTAGTAGTATCACAGACGGTTTTTAACATGAACCGTCTGTGATATTACTTCTTCATAGACGATTTTTAGCGCAACTAATAACACAGACGGTCGCTAAACTAAAACCGTCTATGATTGTATTTAATACAGACGGTTTTGGTCAACCGTCTGTGATGAGACGCCTAGTATTGCACTTTTTGTAGTAGTGAACCCTACCAACGGGATGCGTTTATACTTTATAGATCTCATCAAATTCCTTGATTTCTCTGGCTTACATCCGTACGCTAGGATTTCATTTGGGCTTTACCACCAGTTGAAATTTGTACTCCGGCCCAATCATGCAAACGTTAATTCCAAAAACAAATCCTGCACATATATGCATGGGCATGTTGATGGATTTTTTTTAATAAATAAACCTTTTTACATCTTATTTTCAAGGATAAACCTGTCCACAACTTATTTTTAAAAATAAACCGTGCCAGCAACGCCGCAAATGATGGCATTGCTTTGCAAATGATATTTGCAGCCCCATAGGGAGTTCGAAACTTATTTTCAAATATGGATATTGCTTATACAACGCTGCCATCTAAGGCATATTGCCACGGCTATGTTGCAAGGGTGGCATCACGTTGTCGAGAAATTGTTATTTTTTTCGAAATAAGACCAGGAAGGGTTTTTTTAAATATTACTGGTAAAATTATTTAATAAAAATGCTGAAATATATTGACTGCTTTTTGTCAAACGCTTAAGCTTTTAGGGTGAACGGGTTGTTGCACAAAACTTAATTAAAAAAATCTAGAAACATCAAATAACAACAGACTCGTGGCCTAGATCTATCGAACTGAACAAACAAAACAAACTTCCAATTTGTATCCAATTTGTCTGAATGGTGAATTATTGAGTTTTGGATTGCATGATTGTCACCTACATGATTGCTCGATACTTTACTGAAAAATGCTTGACTTCGAAGCAGTTACTGCTGATTGAAATATGCACCGCTCCAAATTCTACACAGGTGCCGAGTTACATGCATGTGGGTTAACACCTAAGACAAAAAAAAAACAGCAAACTTATCTTGTGGAAGTCTGGAGCTCGATTATTATGTGCGCCGCCGTGTTGTGTTGTGCAGATGTCAACTGTCTAGCTAGTTGGAAGCTGTCTGTGACCAGATAGCTAGGGATATAGGTGCGCACCTAGTCAAGACTTAGTTTGGTGTTCATCGATTTTAGAATTAATATATGCATGCATGATTTTAGAATATATATATATATATATATATATATATATATATATATATATATATATATATATATATATATATATATATATATATATATGTATGTTATGTTATGTTGTTCAAGAAAAAATACGTGTCCACACTCCTTGAGATCTTAGGTGTCTCCTATAAATTTTAAGTATGTGTAGGGGGCATACATCCGTGTGTGTATGAGTGATGTGAGTGTGGTTTATGTTAAATGCGTTATTGTTTGTGTTGGGTGTGTGCGCTTGTCTTGTAATATCTTAAGAAACTATCTAGCTAGGTTGCATGTTTTGTGACCATTTGGCCAATCAAATCGACAAGCGTGTGCACGAGGATAAGAAGTTACTATCTCGCATATCAGAATCTGAATCTTTTGTCAGAAACGGCAAATCTCAAAGTACCACGAGCATGGCACTGCATCTTATTTTCAGTCCAGAAAAAATATTGTCACATCAACTTTAGGAATATAAGACACCACACAAGCGGCAAACAGGGGTTAAGCTTTAGCTTATATGAGCTTTTCTTTGAAGTTGAATTAGGCCAAATAGGTAATAAGTATTTGAGCCCTTGTGACCTAAACCGAGTTTGTACTACAAGCCCCAAGACGATATATATGGTGCATCTAACATCTTCAGTGTTCCTACGTCCCACCACTAAAACCATATTCATAAGGATATTAAAAAAAATTAAAAAAAGAAAGATAAATCATCAAATGATGATGATGAAGACTCATGCAACTTTAGTAGTAACACTGCTGCATCTAGTGGGTAGGCAGGACTTGAAGTCTGTTTTGGTCAAATATAGAGGTAATCAATTTTTATGTGGTCTTCTCTAAATGGTATTCCATTTGCATCACTCACTCCGCCGCTGGCTGCATCGCTGCACTAACTGTGAGTTTTTGGCTGATTTAGACTCTTTTTAAAACACAATAGCAAAACTACCCCGTGAATAAAATGACAAAAATATCACCCCTACCACTAGGGTTAGATATCGAGTCAGGTGCTCGTCTTATCGAGCTTTTCTCAAAATTGGCATAGTTTAATTTAATATCACTGTATTTATAGTTTAGAAGTATTTTTAGACTGAGCTAACAAGCCGAGCCAAGCCAAAGAAAATATTCAATTTCATTCAAAATCGACTCATTTTATTGTTTAACCAATTAACAAGTGTAATATGAACAATTTTAAAGCGAACCAACGAACCCCACTAACGAGCATTTTCCCATACCTATCTACCGCGTGAAATCATCACAACAGGCCATGTGCTGTTGATCCAGATCACGACAAGGCAAACGTTGAACTCTCAACGTGCAACAGGAGATCTGCTGTGCACCAAACCTTGGTGTTTTGCTATTTCGTTTAAAAACAAGCCATTTTAACCGACAGGTCCTAGCTGCACTAACTTGCTGGCCACAAGGGTACAGCTACATGGTCGCATGACAAAAACAAAAGGTGCTTTTGTTTTTTTTCCACTTTCTGTCGAACAGCTGAAAACCACTACCTACCGTTAGATCTTATTAGGATTTTGCGCGATCACGCGTCTCGCCCACAAGATTCCATGGTGCAGCTCATCCCCTGAAACAATTAAAACAGCGTGAAGAGGGGGAAAAAAGTAGCATTCCATTTGCAAATTGGAAAGAGCCATGAAATGCTGGGAACTCAAGTTTGGGATTTTGCTGTCCAGTTGAGTGACATACACGAGTCCATTAGCTAGCTATTGGACCAATGCTACATGGATGCTCTGCAAAAACTTTAAACAAATGGAACACAAGAGAGGCCTAGAGTTTCCTACAACTGTGCTAGACTGCTAGACAAAGGCATTGCCGAGTTGTTGATACCAGTATGCAGCTGAGTACATACAGAACTTGTGCTTGCATATGGCAGTTGTGCATCACTTCATGTCTCTAGATTTGACCATCTGCTTTCTTTCTGATATAGCATGGCAACAGCAACAACAACGATATACAAGGCATGAAGCAAAGCCTCACCTTTTTCCTGTAACCTTCCTACATGGCAACAGCCGCAACGATATACAAGGCATGAAGCAAAGCCTCACCTTTTTCCTGTAACCTTCCTACATGGCAACAGCAGCAACGATGTACAAGGCATGAAGCAAAGCCTCACCTTTTTCCTGTAACCTTCCTACATGACAGCTCCAGGTTTACCAACATGACGCCGGCCCGCTCAATAGCTTACCAAAATTGGAACCATTAGAGACACCACACAAATTAGCGACATGGCCATTTCAAAATCCTGGCCATTCTAACCTACACTAGCTCCTTGTGTAAGCGCCTAGTGCAAAACTGAGCTCTTCAATAGAGGCGTCTCGTCTCGTTCACCTCCTATAGTCGCTTTGAATTCTTGTACGATGGAAGAACATGGTACCTTTTCACATGGTCTTTCCTTGACCTACAGTATGACATGAGGCGTCTCTCATCCACCTCCCCCGTGTTCGATAACCCGACACCATATTCCAATAATCTCCTCACATCCCTAGGAATGGGACTCTGCCACTGACCGTCCCACCAAGCGTGTGGGAGGAGCGGGGTTAAGGCGCATTGGTGCGGCTGGTGCTGACAGCTCAAAGGCCCAGAGTATCTGTTCCAGATATGGCCCCAGCCAACCTGTGTCGAGAGCCCATCAACCAGTAAGTTACTGTGGATACTGCTTAAGAATGTGAAGTTTGCACTTGAGGGCTCATGACCTAATACAACAAAATTGCAGACTAAATTAGGTTGGGATTTAAGACTGAACAGACCACAGAAGAAAGTTTTAATGGATAGGAACACAAGGATATGTACCGTGTCTATTAGCTGCAGCCAACGCCGCAATAAGTTGCGCGTATGTTGTGCCCACACGGCGATGTGCTCCAGTGACAACTGCGTATCTGGCATGTGAAGCCAGAAAGAAATCAACAAAAGCTGCCCACCTTGGAGCTGACCCCCAGTCTCTTGAACGAAAATCCAAAGGCTGCACAGGAAAGGATATAATTTCAGGGAATAAAAATATGCTGCTTTGGATGTGCTACCAAGTAGATGCAGAAGTCTCCACTGAAATATACTGATAACATAGGCTTATGGGGATTGTCACAGAATTGTGGCAACTTGTATATAAAAGCGTAGGCTGTCATAAGTTCACATGTATATGCAAGAACACCAAAATATGAAGAAAAAAATGACATACAGAAATCAGAATAAAAGAAAACAAAATGCAAACTGTTGGAATGAGTCTTGTTGTCTATTCCAACGGGCCAAAGGTCTAATATATAATATGTACAAGGTTGTAAATATGCAAAGAACACCCTAAGCTAAATACATATCTAACATATATAACACCCCCTCTCAAACTCATAATGGATCAACAACACTGAGTTTGGAGAGGTAGAAGCTATGCTGAACTCTAGTCTATGTCTTGGTGAAGAAATATGCTAGCTGAAGTTCCGAATGCACATACTGAAGGTCAATAACTAGGTCTTGCACCTGCGATCGAATGTAGGAAGCATCCACTCCAATATGCTTGGTGAGCTCATGCTTCACGGGATCTCGAGCAATACTGATCGCACCAGTACTATCTGATAAGAGAGTAGTTGGTGTAGAAGCGGAAACACCGAAATCCTCAAGTAGCCACCGAAGCCAGGTGATCTCAGCTGTCAACGACGCCATGGCTCTCAACTCAATCTCAGCGCTCGAACGGGAAACGACAGTCTGTTTCTTGGTCTTCCTGGCAATCAAGGAGGAACCAAGGAAAACACAATAGGCAGAAAGAGACCGGCGATCTAAATGGCCGCTAGCCCAGGTCGCATCAGAGTACGCTTGAAGCTACAAGGAACTGGATCAAGGAAAGAAAAGGCGACGACGATAGTCCTGCGAAGATATCGCAGAACACGAAGAAGGTGACTGTAGTAGAGCTGAGTGGGAGTAGAGACGAACTGACTTAGGATGTGAACTGGATGAGAGCTGCCAATGCGAGTGATCCCAAGGTAGACAAGGCTCCCGACAAGATGGCGGTAGCGAGTGGGATCCTCAAGAGGCTCACCATCAGTAAGCCGAAGGTGAACACCAAACTCCATAGGAGTATCTACCACACGCTGATCAAAGCAATAAGTGCGAATAAGGATATCCTGAATATACTTCTCTTAGGAGATAGTTGCCCTTGGGCGTAGAAGTGATCTCAATCCCCAGGAAATAATGAAGATGACCCAAATCAGACATCAACAACTGCTCACTGAGACGCTCCTTCACAAAGGCAATATACTGAGAGTCATCTCCAGTAATGATCATATCATCCACATATAGGAGGAGCATCCGACCCCTAGGAGAGGTGTGAACAAAGAGGACAGAATCGTGATCACTGGCAGAGAAGCCGGCAGCAGTGACAACACAGAAGAAGAGGTCAAACCAAGCACGAGGAGCTTGTTTGAGCCCATAGAGAAAGTGCAGAAGGCAACAAACCATACCATCAGAGATAGAATACTCAGGGGCGACTGCATGTAGACCTCCTCACTCAGCTCGTCATTGAGAAAGACATTCTTAACATCCAACTGAGCGATGGGCCACTGTCGAACAGAGGCCACAGCAAGAAGAGTGCGAACAGTGATCATGTGAGCAACAGGAGCGAAGGTCTCATCGTAGTCACGACCATGCTCCTGCTGAAAACCACGCATTACAAGACGAGCCTTATAACGCTCAAGGGAACCATTCGAGCAGATCTTAATCTTGTACACTCGCACGTGATGGGAATGACGCGCAAGTAGAGGCACAAGATCCTAGGTGCCAGTATGCTCCAAAGCAGCAATCTCCTCAGACATCGCGAGCTGCCACTCAGGGTGAGCAGCAGCCCCACGGTAGGCCATAGGCTCAGAAGGAGCAGCGGCTGCAAAACCGTAGCGCTCTGAAGGCCTAATAGTGTGACGATCACGAAGATCGTATCTGGGAGGACAAGGCGGAGCGGGACCCAGCAAGGACGGAGAAGAGCTGGGAACAGGGCCCATAAAAAACGGAGACTCAACTAGAGAAGGCCGAGGACGACGAGAGTAGTGCAAAGGAAAAGGTGGAATCTCAACAAAAAAAGCGGGAAGGAAACTCCGATGGAGGTGGAACAGGTGCAGCCGGAGGAGAGGGAGGCGAAAAAGATGGAGAAGGAAGCGAAACAGCAGTGGAAGGCAGAGAGTCAAGAAAGGTCAGAAAGGAGATCGACTCAACACGAGAATCTGACCTGACAGTAGTATCGTCGGGACTTGTCAAAAGTGACATCCCGAGAGATCCTCATCCAGCGAGCAATAGGGTCGTAGCAACGACAACCCTTATGCTCAAGACTGTAGCCAAGGAAAACACACTCAATTGACTGAGAGTCAGCTTAGTGCGCTCATGAGGTGGAAGAAGGACGAAATAGACACAACCGAAACTGTGAAGGTGACTGTAGTCTGGGGCACAACCATAGAAGCGTTCGACAGGAGTAGAACCCTGAAGAGCAGTGGAAGGCTGCATGTTGATGAAAAAAGCAGCAGTGAAAACAGTCTTAGCCTAGAAGTGAGGGAGAACAGAAGAGGCAAGCATGAGAGCGCGAGTGGTCTCAAGCAAGTGACGATGCTTACGCTCAGAGACACCGTTTTGAGCGTGAGCGAGAGAGACAGAGTACTAGAGAAGAGTACCGCCTTTCGGAGAAAGCGACATAAAGCGCGAATAGATACTCACCAAAGCAGTCGTCAAGACGAAACACACGAATGGCAGAATCAAACTGAGTGTGAACCATGGTGGCGAACATCTAGTAAATAGAGAGAACCTGACTGTAAGAGGACATGAAGTAGATCCAAGTATGACGAGAATAATCATCAATAAAGATTACATAGTATCATAGTGAACAAGATCAAAAGGACGAGTAGAAACAGAATCATTAGAGGGATAGATGAGCTGTAGCTGTTTGCCAAGCTTGCAACCCATAAAATGTAAAGAGATGTCCCTAAAAACGGACCCAAGAACACCACGACCAACTAATGACGATAGACGCAATCCGCAGAGATGACCGAGACGATGGTGCCACTAAGCGAAGAAGGTAGTGGAGGATGCGGCAAGACCAGAGGTAGTGGTAGTGGCTGACTGGCTGGTGGTGACAGCGGAAGAAAGATGAAGCCAGTCGAGCTCCCAAAGACACCGCGAATCACGGCGCCGAGGGCTAGTACCAAGGAGTCCCCGTACGGCGGTCCTGAACACAACAAGAGAAAGACTCAAGAACAACACAACAAATCATGATCAAGTGATCGACCAAACATACATAAGTCGCATAGTAAGTCGAGGAACATGAGAGCGCGTGATAAACATGAAAAGAAGTAGCAAGGGTGCCTCGGCCTGCAACAGGAAGAGAGGTACCATCTGCAGTCTAAATAATAGAAGAAAAAACTGTGGAACGAACAGAAGTGAGGTGGGTAGAATCTGGTGCCATGTGAAAGGAAGCACCGGAATCCAAGATCCACGGAGACACGATATCTGACAAGGAAGGAGGCGGAGGCGAGGAAGACTGCTGAGAAGCAAGAGCTAGAGGAGCAGAACCCGAGGAGTCTAAGGACGAGCCAGCACCGAGGCGCTGGAGCAGTGTGAGGAGCTGCTGAGTGGCATCACCGGAGGAGCCCTAGCGAGATGCGCCAGCTCGAGTGGGAGGAACCTCTAGAGCCCTTCAGGGGACATCCACCCTGATGACCCTGGTCCCTCCTCCGCTTATGGCAGATCGATACTGTGGCCGCCACGCCGACAAGAGGGTGCAGTGGAGACCTCTGAGAGGCAAGAACCATCGCGCGGCTGAGCTGGAGGAGGCATCACGGTTGGTCAAGAAAAAGCAGTGAGGAGGCAGTCATCAAGGCACAAGACAACTGATCCGAGCCACGCCACGGTGATGAGGTTCCTTAGCACGCACACCCATGAGAGCCTCCACCAAGCTCGGGCGCAGGTGGCGAGTCAAAAGCTGATCACGCACAGTCTCAAACTCAGGCCGAAGACACGTTAGGAAGTCGTAGAGACAGTGAGTCTCCTAGCTTGTGAGCCACACACAAGCAGGACAGTCCGGCCTAGAGAGTCCGGTGACGCCACACCTCGCATACCATGGTAGAAGTCATCCACGGTAGCATCGAGCTGCTGAAGAGAATATGCCTGGTGCACGACTAAAAGGTACATAGCATCACTTGTCGGCTGGTAGTGAGCTCGGAGACGCTCCCACATAAGCTATGTCGTCGGCAGCTCCGCCACATCCATGGAGATGGCCACAGGCATGCTACCTACCAAGATGGTGGTAGCACGAGCCTCGGCATCCTGCCATCGCTCGTACGCATGCAGCTCAGACTGGTAGATCTCTAGGGCCTCCTTTCAGACAAAGAATGGCGGCCTCGAAAGAACCGAATCCGCACCAGCGGAAGAAGAAAGGCGTAACAGCGATGTAGAGCGAGACGGACAGGGGCGCTCGCCGATGAGATGACCCCAGAGACACTAGCTGTTGAGGTGGATCCTCAAGTGAACGGCCCACTCCCCGAAGTTCGTCCCATCGAACCGAACTGGAGGGAGCGGGATAGCAAAGGAGCCTCCGGTAGAAGCCATCAAAGATGACTTGACTGGATTCAGAGTCGAAAGTCGATGTGCTCAGAAGATACAGCTGGAGCCCTTGGTTTTTTTTTAAAAAATACCAGAGAAGCCGGAGCAGATGGAAGCCGAAGCTAAGATCGCTGGCTCAGCGAAACCGAAGTAGAAGCCCACCGGCTCTGAGTAGATCGAAGGAGCCGGTGTGGAGCGGGAGCCGCCGGCTCCACCGAAGAAAATGATTGCTCTGCTTCAGGAGAAGAACAGAGCAGGAACTCTGCTTAGCTTGACGGCTTCACGGGCTGAGGTTGGCGGCATCGGGGGCAGCGGCGATGGCGCCAAGGATTCTGCACTAGAGACTCGATGAGAGACGGCGGCGAGGATCCAACACGTAGAGGAAACCCCGGGCTGCATAGCTTCAGTGTTGGCGGAGAAGAAGAGACGTAGGCCGACGACAGGCGGCCCAGCTCCGACGACGGGAAGCCCGGATCCGGAGACGGGGTCGAGCCGGTGGCAGGATCCGTCGGCGGCGCTCGGGATGAGGTGCGGGATTGCGGTGGGAGCAGCAGCGGCAGTGAGCTAGGGGAAGAAACAGAGGAAGAAGACAGGGAGGGTGGCGGCGGCGGCGGCTAGCAGCGATGGCTGGGGCTGGCAAACCCTACTACTAACCTTGCTCTGGTACCATATATAACATGTAAGTGGTTGTGAATATGCAAAGAACACCCTAGGCTAAATACATATCTAACACAAACAAGATCAACTAATAAGTGAATCAAATTCAGATGTTAAAATGAAAGATGCACCATATGATATGAAACACAGTTGCATTTTAATTGATCAGGGAATTACAGAGAATATGGAAACTTCATGTAACATCAGGAGAATGGGATGGGCAGCTTCAGAATAAGCAAAATAAGATTATGTAGTACTACTGCAGTAAATTTAAGAAAGATGTCAGTTTGGTATGTTTGATCTAGCCTATATGATCCTTGATGTAAATCTAACATCCATGAAAGTACTTCTGAAGATTTCAGTAAGTAGCTGTCAGACGCTGTAGACAACGCGATGAAATATTTTTCAGCTAAGAGAGTGTAACGTACCTTATCATTTCCATTCATCTCTAGACCAAAACTCTTAGCAAACAATTTGTAATCAAAATAAATTACCTGCCCATAAAGTAGAGAATAATTATCCAATTTCTCCTTTCCCAAAAAGTCCAAAATAATTGATTAAGAATACTTGAATTCTAACCAAGATCCACAATGCTCGGAGAAAAAAGTATAAGGTTCATCTGATAGTATTTGACCAAGCAACTAACCTCAGCAAACTCACTGATCTCTTGCTTTATCTCCTTAACAAATGATGGTGTGTCTGAGATCAATGCCACCTGAGGTGTACCCTTCAAATGACAAATCTGTATAGCTCTCTTAATACAACTAACTGCAGCTTTTCTAGCTCTTACTGGCCTAGTCACAAAATGACTTATCTTCAGCTTCTCAAATCATATGATGTGGAATAGTTGCTACTTGCTAATAAAGATGATCTTCATGATAAGGTGGTGGGCATTCTCAAGCTGAAAGGTAAGGTGCAGAGACTTCAACTAAGCCATCACCATTTGCATTAGAGTTAATTCCTTATTTGCCATTGGAAGTTGACGAGCTCCTAAAATGCCATCAAAAAATTGCTCATCCCTTGTATGCTACTCATTCTCAACTTTAATCATACATGCCCTCGGTGAGTTGACCGTGGATTTGACCATTGACTTGGGCGAAAAGATGATTTTGCCTAAGTATCTTTGAGATCTTTAAAAATGTTTGACATAGTAATATAGTTCTAAAATTTAAAATTTTTAGAGAAAAACATGTTGCAAATAAAACCCTATAAAAATTACGTATCAATCTACACTATGTCGTAAACTTTCCATAAAATTTCATAATTTTGGAATCAGACATTATGTCAAACAATTCCCTAAAGATCTCAGCCCTAAATAATGCACTTAGGGCAAAATCGCCTTTTCGGCCAAGTCAATGAGTCAATCCACTATTCAACTCAATCGAGTGTAAAAAAAAGGATTAAAGTTGAGAACGAAAGTGGCATACAAGGATGAGCAATTTTTCGATGGTATTTTAGGGATGTCGCCAACTTCCAATGGCAAATAAGGAATTAACTCTTTGCATTACTTCATTAAACTTCTGAAATATTTCTAAACTATCCTCTTTGTTGCATACACTGGGCATGAGATAATATACTTGGTAGCATTTTTTGCCAGAGAGGACTAAACCTTAAATTCAAAGACTTATACACCAGGAAGAAAAAGCCAAAAAAAAGGTTGACTTAGGTGTCTGTTGAAAATTCAAGTAGGAAGCAGCATATTTCAATGCTTACTGATGAACCAAATCTATTGACATGTGAATCTCATGATGTCAATATCCTATTATACTCGTTTTAAGTGAATATGGACCATTTAAAACAGCTGTCTTCCATTTATGCCGCACGGCGTGTTTCATACCTATTGGTCATCATGCGCATGTGCAAAACAATATGTGGACTGGAACCCTTCAAAGCCCACTGAACAGCTTTTTGGACTGTCTGGGAGGGAGATATGATTACTCGCATAAGTTCCCCAAATGTATTAGGCCTGGCATGTAATGAGTTTGGGGATCCAAAAAGTGTTGTAGCGGCAGTTTTCATTCCAGGATGAACATTCTTCAGAAAAAACTGGATCCCAACTGCATCTGTTGTGCCGTCAAACCTAATGTTGTGAACAAGTAACACCATGTCAGCATGCTTTGATCATTACGTTTAGCTTTCCCAAGAAAATTAATGGTCAGGTAAAAGAAGAAATTAAACCCCACCCAACGTAAACAGAAATCAAATTCAACTGAGCAAACAAAACAGAAAATAAGAACTGGAAAAACCGAGGTGCTTCAATTATGGTTACATAGGAAATAGGAAGGAAAACAAATATTGCACAGCTAGTTGTAAAATTAGATGAAAAGAATTTATGGATAAACATGAAAGAAATATAAATTGTGACTTTAGTGTTGCCTGCCACTATCAAATTTGAGCAACGTAAACTGTGACTTTAGATGCTAAAAGCATAAAATGATATTGCAAACAAATAGGTAAGATCACAGTGATTATACTGTTGTGTTTTTATTTCATAGATAACTAATTTCCACTCATAACCTTGCTATGCTTGAGGACTGTGAAACTTTTTATGTAGCCAGGATGGAAAACAAAAACAAATCATGATCAGGGGTAGGGGTAGGGGTAGCAATCACAACACATCGCGCATGCCTAATGCTTCCAAAGTTTAATTGGCAAAAACATTGGTAAAAGTTTGCTATTGCAAAACAGTATATGGAACCATGAAAAGGAAAGCACTATGTTGGGTGTGTATACGGTGAAAACCACCTAAATGTTGCAAACGAAAACCACCTAAATGTTGCAAACCTGTGAAAACCATGTCCTCGAAGTTTGCAACATTTAGGTGGTTTTCACCCTATATGTCCTCAACTTTGTTAGCTTCATATGTTCAGAAGTACTGCGAAGGTATCTGACTCCAAGAAAAGAGACAAGATTGATCTGAAGCAAAATTTCCAATACAGAAAATGTGCTTGAATTCAAATTTGTGGCACTGTAGACTAAAGATCTAGTTTGGCAGTTCTAACACAAGGAAAAAAGGAAGAAGAACCAGCTTGAACAACTTGGTAGGAAATGCAAGTCTTAGCACTCAATGCATTCAGATGTTCTAAGTTAACTTGGTCAGATTATCCACTTTCTCCATTTCTTTTCTCCAATTCCTTGTTGCAAAAGAACCTTTATGTGTTTCTACATTCTAGAATTAAACATAAATGCATATAATTTGCCACGTATATAAAACCTCATCTAAGTTAGCTGTTTCCATTTGCTGACTGCAACTGCATAAGCATATGGCAAACTAAGGCAATACAGTTGAACAAACTTGTACGTCAAAATTGGGGATTGATCAACATCTTGCAGTTTTCTACCTGACCATCCCATTTATCATGATTTGCATCAAGATTTTCACAAGACATGTTGAAAACAGCAATTTTTTGTCAGATCTGAAAGGGGCAAATACAAAAAGTACATCGCAAACATATTGAGGTGGTGCCAAGAAAACAAATTGTAAAAAAATTAACTGATTGTACTAGGTTGTAACTGTAGTGCTAACCATATGATTGGATCTTTCCAGCTATTCCAGTCACTACATAGAACATTTGTCTCAGATGGATTTTCAAAATTGTCTACCCTCATGTTCAGATCTCGACCATGTGTTCTGGCGCATCGATTTTTCCTCCATAAATGCTTGATTTCTCCAATAGTAAACGAATGGTTGGTATAAGAAATGTACTCTCCAAAAGGATATAATCCCCTGTGAAAGGAATAGACAAATGGTAAGAGGATAGTGATCATCAATTACCATTATTTGTGCGCTACATTTCAAAATTATTTGCATCAAATAATGTTAACAGATTCACAATGATTATTCCATATAAATTACTTTATAGATCTAAATATGGAAATACCAAGCAGAAATTTGAAAATCCTTTTGTGAATTAGAGTCATATCTCATGTGTAATCTTCATAGGACAATCACTCCAAAGTATACCCTAGCAATGAAAAGGAAACAAATCATGCAATTACTAGGATTTAGTGCTTGGAACCTATCACATAAGTAGGAAACGCCTCATAGATAAAGAAGAAAAGTAACTGAGTGTAAATGCATATGCCTGGTTTGCCCGATGATCAGGGACCGGTTTAACATAACACTCAGAGCTGCTGATGTTAAGATCTTGTACATTTCATTGCCAAACCCAGCTTCAGATGCTTTCCCCAGCACAAAGCCTTGTTTGCAGAACTCATATGCAGGCAGTCCTCTCACTCTCGCAGCTCCTGACAAGTTCAATGAAGAAGTAAACATCGGGCTCCGGAACCCACCTAGGAACTGCAATTCTCTATTCAAAACTAGATTGACTAGCCATAAACTCTTGACAGCATCACAGTTTAGTCTGGTTGTTTATGCTGGTGAACGACAAATGCAACGGCAGAGATCATTTAGAAAGAGGTTTACTTCAACAGTGAAACAAGAGCTGCTGTCGGGTTCAGACATGACAATTTGTAATGCATGAGCAACAGAATCGACTAGTGCCTTTTAAGGTTTGGGGGATTCAGGTAGCACTACTTTTCTGCCTTTTGAACTTGCCAATTATGATAATCTTTTGGTGTGCTAGCAATAAATGTTCACTATCTCAGAGTGGAGACGCCGGATGTTGTATGGCTGCTGCCTCCCTAATCGAATAAAAGCAAGAAATGTTCTTGTGCTGCTTTCTTGATGCTATTTGTGCGCACATCAGCAATGCAGGGGGACAAGAAAAAAATATTTCAATTAACCTAACGAATCAATGGTAATAAAAATTGTGCCCAGCCAAGATTTTGAGCGATGAACCTACACGATAGAAGAGCATGCAAGATCGAGGCATTACATCGAATAGATCAGCTTTGTGAGGATCGGAGTACGCACCGTGGAGCAGGAAGTGGCGCCGGATCAGCTCGCGGACCCGGAGGCTGGCCGCCTCCGGCGAGCCCCGGCCGGCGGCCTCCTCCCCCATCCTCTCCACCGTTGCGCACGTGGCCCCGCGGCTGCCCCCTCCGACCGCCGCCTCCTCCGAATCCTCCGTCGCCGGAGGCGGCTCAACAAAGAGCTCGTTGGAGAAGTCGAAGGCGGGGGACGAAGAGGAAAATTTGGGGGGTTTAGGGCCGTGGTGGTGGTGGAGGAGGAGGAGGGCGGCCGCGGAGACGGCGGCCACGAGGAAGGCTCGCCGGAGCAGGAGCAGGAAGGAGCGGCCGCGCCGCCATCGCGGCATGACGGGCACAGCGAGACGGGCGTTTGCTGCGGTTGTAGCGGTCGGAATGAGGCGAGCACTCGGTGTCAGTGCGAGTGTGCGCTTGAGAGATGATTTCACCGTCGCGAAGATGATAGGCTCATCTCACAGTAGCAAGAGGATTTTATAAGACAACATTTTAGATAGTTTTTAACATACTCTTCAATATTTATATTTTATAATTTTTCTTTAAAACGAGTCTGCATGTCTTATTTCGCGTACACAGCAGTATCTTCAGGAAGAGACGGCTTGTGTTCTCTCTTCTCCCCCCTCTCTTCCATGTAAGATTTTATTGACGTGACATGGCTAAAAGACGACAATAAATACACTATCGAGATGCCCTTAAAAGCTATGTTTGAAGAAGCTTTAGGGCCTATTTGGAACGGCTGTGTTTTTCTGAAAAGCGGATTTCGGCAGTGCTTTTGGGCTGAACGGCTGAGCTAAAGAGATTTTATATTTAGCTGTCTGGCTTTTAGGTAAACTGACTGCAGTTTCCGAGATAGGAAATGTCTGAAATGCCCCTAAGAACAGTAACAGTTTATTTGATGTCGTTTAACGCAATTAACAACATTTAACGAGAACTAACGACAATTGACCATAACTAACGACCCTAAACGTAATATACGGCATTTAAAGACAATGAACAATCGACACAATTGACGATAACTAGTGCAATTGACGACATTTAACGATAATTAATGACGACGATCGCAATTAGCGCAATTCATCGCATTTGATGCTGATCATTGCAACTAGTGCGGTTGATCGCATTTGACGACAATTACCGCAATTAGCGCAATTGATTGCATTTGACGATTATTACCGCATTTGACGATGACTACCATAATTAATGCAATCGTTCGCATTTGACAACAATTAACACAATATATCGCAATTTACCACAATTAGCGTAATAAACCATAATTAATGTAATTGACAGCAATTATTGCAATAAACAAATATTACATAAATAAAAAGAATAAATAATTATCAAAATCAATTATTACAATGATTAATTATTACAAAAAAACTAAATTACAACAGAAAATAAAAAAGAGAAAGAAAAAGAAAAACTAGCCGGCGGCCAGCGTTGGGCCAGTAGCGGCAGCGACGCCGGAGGAGGTCGGGAGCAGCAGCGATGGTTGGGGAGGAGCTCAACAGTGGTGGGGCACCGCGCGCGGGGAGGATATCAGCTAACTGAGCCTCGGACTCCACAAAATGTAGCACAATATCACCCTTCTCTACATGGTCTCTAAGGAAGTGATAGCGAATGTCTATGTGATTGGTCCTAAAATGTTGCACAGGGTTCTTAGCAATATAGTGTTATCACAGAGAAGAGGAACACTAACAAAATTTAACCCAAAGTCCTTAAGAGTGGACACCATCCACAAATTCTGACTACAGCAACTAGCGGCAGCTACATATTCAGTTTCTGCAGTGGATTGTGCAACAAACGACTGCTTCCTAGAAGACCAAGAGACAAGAGAAGTGCCTAAGAAGTGACAAGTGCTTGGGGTACTCTTCCTATCTAGCCGACAGCCCATAAAATCAGAATCAGAAAACCCCCGAATGGATAAAGAAAAAGAGTAGAAATACCAAATGCCATACTGGATGGTAGAGTGAAGGTACCTGAAAATGCGCTTAACGGCTTGACGATGTGAAGTTCTTAGAGACGCCTAAAACCTCGCACAGAGGCAGACCGCAAAGTGGATGTCCGGTCTTGAGACCGTCAAGTAGAGGAGAGAGTCAATCATGCTGCGGTACTCGCGTTGATCCACGGCTTCTCCTTTCTCATCTGGATCCAAAACAGTCGAAGTCGTCATGGGAGTAGCGATCGGCTTGCAGTTACCCATCTCGAAGCGCTTGAACAAATCATTGGTGTACTTCATCCGATGGATGAAGATCCCTTCCTTGCATTGCTTGATTTGAAGCCCCAGAAAGTAGTTGAGCTCTCCTATCATACTCATCTCAAATTCCCTGGACATGGTCTTAGAAAAACTAGAAACAAGAGTATGAGAAGAACCACCGAAGATAATATCATCTACGTAAATCTGAACAAGTAAGAAATCATTGCTATGCCTAAAAACAAATAGAATCTCATCTACCTTACCCATCTCAAAATTATTCTTAAGCAAGAAGGTCTTAAGTCTATCATATCAGGCTCTAGGGGCTTGCTTAAGACCATACAAGGCTTTGGATAGCTTAAAAACATGATAGGGATGTTTAAGACTCTCAAAGCCTAGGGGTTGCCTAACATACATTTCCTCCTCTATGTAACCATTCAGAAATGCACTTTTGACATCCATCTGGTGTAGCCTAAAACCCTTAGATGCAGCAAATGCAAGCAGAATGCAAATGACATCTAATCTAGCAATAGGAGCACATGTTTCATCAAAGTCTAACCCCTCAACTTGGCTAAAACCTTGAGCTACCAATCTAGTCTTGTTTCTAACCACAGAACCATCCTCACTTTATTTGTTTTTGAACACCCAACGGGTTTCTATCACATTATGACCACTAGGAGGCTCTACTAGATTTCAAATCTTGTTCCTTTCAAAGTTCTCTAACTCCTCATGCATGGCATTAACCCAGCTAGAATCAGATAAAGTATGTGATATATCACGGGGTTTGAAAAGAAGCAACAAATGCAAAATGGGAGTAGAGACTCGGATCATGATACCTGGAGCGAGTGACTCGCTCATGAAGATGACCAATGATCTGATCCGGAGGATGATGCCTCTGAATGTGAAGTGGAGCGCCCAGAGCAGATAGCATCTCCTCGACCTCATAAATCTAGCGATGATGAAGATCGTGAGAGCCTCAATTGGAGGTGAAGTAGTCGAAGCAGGTTCTTGAGCTGGAATAGGAGCGTCAACAACAGGTGGGAGAGAAGTATCGACTTCATCATCATCTTCCTCTAAAAAATGCTCTTCGTCGCCTGTGTATCACCTTAAACGTCTGATCTAGCACTAGGGCTAGTCTCATCAAAAGTGACATTGCATGTCTCCTGGACAACGTTAGCCTCAACATTAAAAACCTGAAAACCCCTCAAATGTGCAGGATAACCCAGAAATAAATCATCAGAAGTTCTTGATTCAAATTTATCTAGGTTTCCTGTCTTGAGAATGAAACACTTAGCTCCAAAAACTCGAAAAATGAGAAACAGAGAGTTTTCTACCAAACCGAAGCTCATATGATGTCTTGCCCAAAGACAGTCTCAAAAAGACATGATTGGAAATATGGCAAGCTATAGCAATAGCTTCGGCCCAAAACCTCCTCGGAGTGCTATACTCATCTAGCATCGTCCTAGCCATCTCGACTAAGGTTCTGTTCTTTCTTTCCACCACGCCATTTTGTTGAGGGACGTGTAGAGAAGAGAACTGATGCTCAATACCACGCTCAGCACAGAAAGAGGCAAATGAGGCATTCTTGAACTCTGTACCATTGTCACTGCGAATTGCTCTTAGGGCACCAAGAAGTTAAGAAGCCAAGCGAAAAACAAGATCATGAAAATGATCAAAAGCTTCATCCTTCGAAGCAAGAAAGAACACCCAAGAATATCTCGAAAAATCATCGACTATGATAAGAATATACCATTTGCCACCTACTGATTGAACCCTAACAGGACCAACAGTATCCATGTGAAGCAACTGTCCTGGTCCGTTAGTCATGACCATAGTCAATGAAAGGTGTGAGACGGCAACTTGCTTGCCATGCCTACAGAGAGCACATACAACATCCTTGACGGCTTTGAGTTTGGGCAAACCTCTCATGAGATCAAGGCTGCTAACTCACGTCAGATGATCAAAACCAATGTGCCCCAAACGACGGTACCAAAGCCAGAACTCAGAAGAAGATGCAATCAAACACTTGAGAGATCCAGCAAGAGATTTAGAAAAATCAGTTCCAAAGATCCTACCAACTCTAGAAATCCCCAAAACTAGCTCATCAGCTGAATCAAGCACACGATAAATATTTTTCTTAAATCTAGTCTCATAGCCATCATCAAAAAGCTGCGAGACAGAAAGCAAATTGTACCTTAGCTTGTCCACAAGAGCGACGTCCTTCTGGATGAATTTATCGTTTACCCTGGTCGATCACGTTCCTTCAATCTGCCATTGTGTATCATCTCCAAAGGTGATGAAATCATCACCAGTCGACCGCGTGAAGGAGGTGAACCATCTTGAGTCTCCAGTCATGTGGCGTGAACAGCTGGAGTCGACGAACCACGTGTTCTTCCCCCTTCCGCGGCGATCCTGAAAATCAAGGCATAGAAAATCGATGTGTCTCAATACTGGGGTTAGTTAAACAAGACTTAGGAACCCAGTACTGAGACACATGTCTGCGAGCAGTATGTAAAGCAGAATTGCTAGCCTTGATCCTACTTGAGGTTCTATCATGAGCAATGGTTACACGAACATGAGATGCATCCTATCTAGGAACATGATGATGATGAGCATGTGAAATAAATCATAGACCAGATTTCTTATTTTCTAGGTGACCATCTCTCATGAAAGCTCTAGGCTGATGAGATGAAATTCTAGCAAGATTTCTCCTAGCATTTTTCAACATACGCCAACAGAACTCAAGTAAATGTCCATCCTTCTTGCAATAGGTGCAATGGTATTTGGTACCACTGGGAGAAGCACCTTTTGACTCAGAAGATGGTTGGGCAAAACCTGCAGAATTGAAAATAGTTTTTGCAAGTTGACTTTTGAACTCAACTAAGCCATTTTTCAAGACTTAAATGACATTTGGCTTGGACTTGTCTTGGGCAAAGTTGTATCTTAACCCTTGCTTTTTATAAGAAGTTTTTGACTTGTCAAGAATCATGTTTAACTGTTTCTTACCCTTAGAGAATTTTTCTAAAGTATTTTTAAGATAAGCATTCGCTTTTCCAAGGTTAATACATGATTAACAAGTTTTGGCCTTAATGGCTCTAGCATGCTTCTCTTTATGAATAGAAACTTCAAGCTTAAGGGCTTCACATGAAGCACATGTAGCAGAATTAATTCTGTCATTAAGCTTGGCATACTTAGCTCTAACTGCTTCTATTATGTCTTTTACTTTATGTTCACGTTCTAAGCAGAAAGAGCAAGTGCTAGACTCAGCCTTATTAGAAAAAACCAACTTGCTAGATTCTAAACATTTTTCACATGGAGCATATTTAACTTCGATTAACTCAGTCCTACTATTTTCTAGTTGGTGCAAGGCAACATCATGATCATTTTACAATTTAGCAACTTCAGAGTGTAAAGTATGGCAGGATGAACATTCATCAGCATCAAGAGTCTTAGCATTCACAAGTTCTAGTGTGAGATTATCAACTTGTGACTCTAAGTTCTTATTCCTAGCCATGGTGAACTTTAACGCCTTATCCTGGCTAAGCAGTAGCTCAAAGATGGTATCACATCTAGCAGAGAGAACATCATAGGATGGAGGTACCTCATTGATGTCGACGGAGTCAGCCATAAAGCACATGCCAGTGAAGTCTTTTGCCTTCCCTTTCTTCTTCTCTTAAGGGAGCTCCTTCTCCTCATCCTTCTCGCTCCCGGAGTCCACATCACTCATAGATTGCTCCAAAAGCGACAAGAACCTAGTGAGAAGCCTTCATGAGCTTGGCAGCATCAAACTTGTACTCGTTCCCTTGAGGCTTCCTCCAGGCCGCCTTCTCATCCTTGTGATTGCCCTTCCCTTTTAGCTTGGGGCAGTTCGCCCGGATGTGGTAGAGCTCTCCATACTCATAGCATGTCACAGGGCCACCTCTCTTCTTGTTTCTCATATTGTTATAGCCCTGTGTGAATTTTTTGGCTAGAAGGGCTAACTCAGCCTCAGTAATACTCTCAAGCTTCTCTTCATCGATTGCAGATAAACAGGCATGTGAAAAGCCAGAAGAAAAATCAGAAGAATCATCAGAAGTTCTTTTAAGAGGATCAACCACCAAAGCCATGTTCTCTTTCTTAGGATAACTATCTCTCTTGATCTCATAAGTCTTGAGCTTTCTATAGAGCAGCTCCAAAGAGATATTAGAGAGATCGATATTCTCCTCAATGGCAGTAGCCTTCATCTCCCACTCCTTGGTGTTGATTGCAGCCAAGAGGTGGGTGGCATTCTCAGGCTGAGAATACTCGATGTCTACTGCTCTCATCTGATTAATCACCTTGTTAAAGCGAGTGAATACATCATCGATGCTCTTTTCAGGACGTATCTCGAACTTATTGTATTCTCGCTTGTAGACCGTCTGGCGTACTTGCTTAATTTGGGACGAACCCTCATGGTAGGTTTCGATGGTGTGCCAAATCTCGTGCGCGGTCTCAAGATTGCAAATCATGTCATACTTTTGTCTATCAAACCCGGCATATAGGTGATTCTCTGCCTTATGGTTGTTAGCCAAGAGGGCTACTGAAGCCGGCGTAGCAACCTCAGGCAAAACGAGCGGGGCTCGAACAACCTCCCATATGGCTAGTCCTTCACTTTGAAGGAAGACACGCATGCGATTCTTCCAATAGGAATTGTCGAGCCCATTGAAGATATGCGGCTTGGTGGAGTACTTCTCCATCGCCAAGTTCAGTGACCGGTTAAGATCAAGATTGAACTAACTAGGCTCTGATGCTACTTGTTGGACCGAAATGGCGACTAGAGGGGGGTGAATAGGAACACTATCTCTTTTCACATTGATTGAATTCAACACGATTTTCACTCCAATAGCTATAAAAGCTATGAAGATCAATATACAAACATAGCGGAAGACTTGTATTGAATCCAATCAAAACCTCGAAGCAAATAGACCAAAATCACAAAAACTCAAAACCTAAAGAGTTGGGCGGTCAGACCTCCATGTAGTTGGCGGTCTGACCTTTGGAAATCGGTCTGACCGCTAGGTACATGGCGGTCTGACCTCCAGGCTAATGAACAGTAAAATCAGTCTAACTCAAAATTACAAATTTGTCTAACTTTTGATCCGTAACTCCAAACCTTACCAAACTTAAGACATACCTTCTCTAGGATGTCAGGAACCTATTCCAATCAAGGATCATGAAGATCCTTGCCAAAGTTCTGACCTTTTTCCGTTTGAGTGAAGGTTGCTCCAAAACCGAGTCAAAGCCAAAATATGATCCAAACACTTACTCGTGGGTGATTGATGATCAAGATGATTCTAGATATATTCCCACATGTCACAGCAAGCTAGATCTAGGCCAGAAACCAAAGGAAAACTCATGGATCAAAGAAAGCCCCAAAATCACAAAATAGAGAGCAAGAACAAAAAGAGACTCATCTTGAGGAATCTTGCTTAGATTGATTTGAGATTGATGTTGGTTTACAACCACTCCATCCAAGAGGACAAAGACTCAACACATGAGCACACAATCAATCCATCTCCCTAGAACCCTAACCTCTCCACTATTCTCTCCTAACCCTAAAACACAAACTAGGGTTTTAGATATGAGGGTTGAGGGTGCACAACCAGCACCCTCCCCTATTTATAGTGGAGGCTAGCTTCTAGAAAAATATTCCTAATGGACACCCGTTAAGCCCACACACAAACGGGTTTCACTTACGCGCGCATTTTAAAGTGCCAGCTTCATCTCCTCTTGACCTAAACCACTTTTCCTTACGCCATCTTGCGCCGCGGGTTAGCAAAAGGTCATCAAGGTGGTATTTAGGTGAAGTTACCAAAATACCCATTCTTGATTCTTTTCCAAAGACCGAGTCCAATCTTCATGAAGCAATCCCATGCTTCACCACGTGCAGGTTGATCAACGACTCTCTTTATGTTGGCAAGTCTCTCCCATCCGGCTCCCACCGAAACCACCATGGCACTTGCACCGACCCCTGCGCCGCTTGATCCAACCCGTCGCACCGAACTGCCCGTTCGGTCATCCTGGTCCATTTTGCGCCATACTTGAGTCATTTGACTTCACCCGACATCCTCGATCGTTCTGAACCTCAGCTCTCCAAGCCTAGTCCCGATCATCCTTGTCGTTGACCGTCGTTTACCTCCAAGCTTTCTGCACAACAATAGACAAAGAAATCGATTTCGGGAACAAGTTCTTCGCAACTTGACCCACGTTAGTCAAAACATGCATCATGCAACACATATGCGCTGAAACCCATGAATTTGACCTAACCAAACAATTATCGCCACCAAGATGGCCGACGAACAAGTCAAAATCGGTCTGGCCGCCACCCATGGCTGGTCTAACCGCCCCCTGATCGGTCTGACCGCCACCTGTTGGCCGGTATGACCGCCCTGCAGGGACTTAGCCAAATTTCCACTCTGGAAATCCGAAACTTTCTGGAAATCTCAAACGATGGATCTTTTGGCTCGAAGCTCCAAAAATTATGAGACCAAGTGTAGAAGAATCCCCTCTCTTGCCTACACCCTCTATTTTTGGCCTAGCTCCAAACTCAAATTTTCTTTATGGCCGGTCTGACCGCCAGCCACTCGGCCCGAGGCTTGGCCGGTCTAACCGCCAGAGGTGGACTATCAGACAGCCACATAGGCCGGTCTGACCACCACCTTGGCCGGTCTGACCGCCTGAGGCCTGATAGCACTTGAACTTTGCCGAAAACGCGAGTTTCGACAAACCTTCAATGCCATTGCCAATTGTACCATCATCTTAAGATCGTGAGCATATCCCCATGATATCCACACTTCAGGTTTCAAGTTTTTGGATGTTTCAAAAGATGTTGGATTCTTCATTTACTATCTTCGAAGTTTCTCCTGTAAAGACTTTGCGGATTTCTTCAGTCATTGGGGTAATGGAGGAGCCAACTGGCAAAACATAATTTCAACTGTGGAGTGAGGAACAAAATAATGAATGGACAACTGTTTTTCGTAAGAAAAAAATCATTTGCAGAGGTTGTTTGTTCCGCACTGAGCAAGAAGGTTCCAACTCTTACTAGAGCAAATTCATTTCCTATAAAAGCTCCTCATCATTCTTGTTCGAACACTGCAGTTCTAGTCTCTCGGATTTTCAACAGATTGAATTCCTCTCTTCAACCTTAGAGTCACTAATCTGCAAATTCAATTTTTAATCGTTTAGTTTTTTTCGAAAAAATTAGTGTTTGATCATTTGGGTGTTCTTCTGAAGTCTGTTCAACCTCCTTTTGAGAGACAGGGCTTTCAAAATTCAAATGGTCTGGCACGTGAAAAGCATCTAGAAGTAAATGGTCGAGGTCTAAAGCCAGACACACCGCCGTCTGCTTCCAATGCTGCTAATGGGCACAATTTATATTGCGTCCGATGTCTTTCCTCTGGACATTCAAGGCTTCATTGTCGTAACCCAATTTGTTGTCATCATTGAAAAAAAATCTGTCGGACCCTGGACTTTGAATACCCAAAGCCCACGTGTGTGCACTGTACTAGTCTTATGATCAGTGGCTGGTACACACATCCACAACACTGATAATCACATCCATACATTCATGCATACAAAATGAAGCAAATGTGGTATGTAACTTAAGCGATTACAATATGTACATCACGAAGGCCATTCAGCCAAATAAAAGCTTAAGTATCAGAAGTAGTGAATATAACAGTGGAAGCAAAATGTAATAAGAGTTCAAAATCCCAGTGGCATGCCCATCCAAACCCTTAGGCAATCGATAATAGACAAGTCCTAGAAAGACCCATCACCGAACCCACCGGTTCCGGGTGCGAAGAAGACGTCGTCTGGCGCAGGTTCGTCCTCATACTCTAAACAATAATTTAAGCAAGATTGAGTACATTGCGTACTGTAAGCTCAAGCTCCATTAAATTGGTTTTGGTGATTAATGACAAATCTAAATGTGAGACTAACTCGTTTGTTGAGTATGATATTGTTTAGTCTTATTTGGATGAAAGGTGAAAATCATAGAGGTATGCACTCGACATCATATTCTTATAACTTGTTGCCTTCCTCAGATCCAAAATATAGGTTGAACTCCACTAAAATTTAACTTGAATATGTGTATATGTTTTTATTACACATTCATGTATGCACACATTTAGGGGGAGTTCATTCTATATTTTGAGGTTTCGTTAGTATTGATCCTTGTTCTTTATCCCCTTATATTGGGCATCTCTACTTTCAAATATATCCTTTGAGTATATAAAACTTGTGTAGTTCATATATACTCATATTGCTTTTATATTCAATTATTTGCAATTGTGGTGGTTGTCATCAACTACCAAAAAGGGAAAGATTGAAGAATCTAGACCTAGTATTATGAGTTAATGGTATGTTTTAGTAATTAATGATAATCATATTGTGGGACTAACATTTTCTATGAGTTGGGTAATTAGGTTATGTTCAATAATGATGGAGACTTTGGATGTCAATATGAGTTGATCACCATCAAGTCAAGGTTCAAGAAGAGAATGCATCATGTGTTGATGCATATCAAGATCTCGAAGAGGGGATAATCATGAGTTGATCATCAAGTCAAGATAAGACTCGTCATGTGTTGATGGAGGGCATGTGAAGGACGCGTCATGGGTTGATGCATATCAAGACAATGACCTCGGACTTGAAGTGAAGATGTGCGTCATCAAGCTTCAAGAGGATGCTTAAGACAAATGTATAACTAGCTAGGGCTAAAGTGTGTTCCTAGTCTTTTACCGATATTGGTGTTTGGCTGGAAGACCGGATTGGTAGTATAGGATTGCCGTACTATTAAGATTGGTCTTGTCTAGTAGCTTGAGTCTCCTCATGTGTTGATAGCTCAATCTCACTTGTTCTAGCTCTTCTATGCATGATACTATTATTTACGAATGTGTTTTGCAAATGGTTGAAGCTCATGCATTAACTCTTTGTAGCATGAGACTATAATTTGCAAATGTATTTTGCAAATGGTTGAAGTCCATGCACCTTCTCCTTGTGGCATGATACTAAAGTTTGCAAATGTGTTTTGCAAATAGTTGAGGCTCATACATAATCTTTGTAGCATGTGACTATAATTTGCAAATGGTTGAAATCCATGCACCTACTCTTTGTGGCATGATACTAAAGTTTTCAAATGTGTTTTGCAAATTGTTGAAGTTCATGCATCTTGTACAGCTTCTGGAAAAAGTTCAGTAAAAATGGTATGACTGCTTTCGAGTAGTGGTACTACCGCGGTAGTACTGATTCCTAGTTGGCGGTATGAAAATTCCAAAGAGCATGTTTTTGGGAGTTTTGCTCCCCTGGAAATCGGTAGGACCGTAAGAGCTGAGTGGTACTACCGCTATGCGGTAGTATCGGACCTTGTGAGTGCGGTAGTACCGCACATCACTATAACAACTAGTTTAGAAGCATTAATTGCAGCCCTTGTTACCGTTGAACAGTGGGTACGGTAGTACTGGCCGATCAATGGCGGTAGTACCGCACCTGTTGATTTTTCAGGGAATCTCCTCCAACGGCTAGTTTTGGTGTGCGGGCTATAAATACCTAGCTTGACTGGTTGGGAGGCATCTCTTGGTACTCCACTTCATTCTCTTGAGCTAGTGTGAGCTTCTCCTCTCAATTGTGCATGTGTTGCACCTTGTGAGCAAGGAGAGAGGTCTCTAGTTGTATGTGTTGCATCTAGAGGTGGATTTCGTATCCACTTGAGCTTGTCATTCGTTGTGGTGAGAGTCAAGCAAGGGGCTTGACTTATTACTCTTGGAGGTTGCCGACACCTAGACGGCGTTGGGGGCGTCGTGTCCGGTGATCTCTTCAAAGAAGATTGTGAAGAGACCCGGCGTGTTGTGAAGGTTGGAGCTCACCTACCCGGAGCGGAAAAGAGCCACCACTAGTGGAATTGAGGTGTTTGGCATAATTCGTGGAGTCGGTCCAATTCATTTGGGCTTACCTCAACGTGGACTAGGGGAGACCGGCAAGTCTCCGAACACCACAGTAAAAAGAAACCGTGTCATTGTGGTTTGCTTTATTGTGCTCAATTTATATTCAAACTTTTTACAATTTTAGAATTAAATTGATTGCTTGTCATCCTAGAATTGCAAACCTTGACATAGACTTAGGTTGTTGGTGCACTTAGTGAGACTAGTTGATTTAGGTCTTAATTGTGCAAAACCGATTTGATTTACTCTTCAGCACATAAACTCGGTTTTAGTCAAAGAAAATTTAAAAAACTGCCTATTCACCCCCCTCTAGTCGGCCTCCTCGATCTTGTAAGTGATATCAGAGCTTGGTCTCTCATTTATTAGGCTTCACCGCCTAGAAAGTTAAAGGATGACGACTAGTGATATAGTGTACCTTGATAAGACATCTCTATTCGATGACACAAATTAAGATATTTGAAAAATCCGCATGTCTTGTTATTTTAAGGCCATGAGCCCTAAAATTTGGTCGAATTGTAGATGTGGGTTTTTCTCCTCCAAAGGATCCTTTTGCTCTAACTATTGAGGAAGGGAAATACTCACATCTCGACGCTTAAGCAACTGACGCTTTATTTAGTGCCTTGAGTATAGAGATGTTCGATGCTGTATGCAATCTCAAGAGTGCTCAAGAGATGTGGACAAAATTTCAAGATGATTATGAAAAATCCACCTCAACCAAGGAGGATTGCATACAAGAATGGATGTCAGGAGAAGAATGCTCAACCTCTAGCTTTGAAAATGAAAAATCCACATGCCCCTCCACATTAACTCATTGCTTTATGGCTAAAGGTAATAAAGAGGTAAATAATGATGAGAACACATATGATGAGTTGATGGATATGTTAGAAGAGCTTAATGAATATCTTGGGAAGGAGAATGCTAAGTATAAGATTTTGAAGAAAGAACATGTCTCTCTTTAAAACAATAATGATATACTAAAAGAAGAACATAAGTCTCTTTTTCCCAAGGAATTCACTAAGCCTAAGGTGGATATAGACATCACATGTAATTTATTAGATGATTGCCATGTGTAGCTTTTAACTCTTGTATTTCATCTAAGGTTAGCATATCCACATCTTGTGATGATTTGCTTGATATACCTTATTGCTAAAAAATAGACGCTTCTATTTCCTCTATGTCTTGTGATACTAACCTTATAAAGAAAAACAAAGAGCTCAAGGCCCAACTTACAAAATTAGAAAATGACTTAGAAAGAAGCTTCAAAGGGAAGACCACTCTCGATGATATATTGAGCAAGTAAAGAAGCTTGCAAGACAAGAGTGAAATTGATTTCACTCCCAAGAGGAAAGAGAATAGCAAGGCAAGGCACAATGCAAGATACACGAAGAATATCAAGTGTTTTTGTTGCAATGAGAAGGGCCACAATGCCTCGGTGTGCCCAAATAAAATGAATGTCAAGTCAAGACATTCAAAGAAAAGGCAAACCGGCAAGGAGCAAGAAAAGAAGATAAGAAGGGGAAGGAAAAGCCCAACTTACTACAACTGCTGGGAAAAGGCACACATTGGTAAACATTGTCCTATGGGTAATACTCCTAAGCCTATCCTTTATAATGATCATTATTTGCTTAGAAAAGATAAAAATGATATGGTGATTGCTAGAGTTGTTAGTTCACCTAAGGCTATCGCTAGGGCCATTTGGGTGCCCAAATTTCTTATGACTAACATTCAAGGATCCAACCGAGTTTGGGTACCAAAAAATGCTTAGAATGCTAAATAGGTAGTTGGAGAGGTATTGGAGGCTTGACTTATTCATATAAAGGTGGATTCCATCAGGGGGTTGGCGGCGGGGTCTAAGGCGATCGATTCGACATGGACGTCGAGGGCTTATAGCCTGTAGCGGCGGGGTGGCGGGAGTTTTCATGTCCAGGATGGCGGCAGAGTCCAGCTTGTGTCCGAGATGGAGGCAATGAACAGTGCTCAAGGCGGGCTCTCATGTCAGCGACTATGGCTCAAAAGAGTTGGTGTCACTTACAGCACTAGTGTGGCTAGCAGGTGCGATCGGGTTCGCATGGCGCGCGCGAGAGAGAGAGAAAGAATAGGCCGAGGGCAAAAATGGGCCGAAGGCGAAGGAATGGGCGGGGGCAAAGGAAATCCGACCCACGGAAAATTCCTGGATTTTTAATAGTTTTACTGTTTTAGAAAATACGAAAAATCCAAATGGCAAATTAAAAATAGCAAATGAACTCAAACAAATTTTAGAAAAATCTGGAAATACTTCCAAGCATAAAGAACTCAAATAAAATAGTTTTGGAATTAATTTATATTCATATTAATCATATTAAATTATTTTGACTTTAAAAATCCTATTTAAGCTTTATTAAATTCAAATAAAATTTGGTGAAATTTTTAAGGGCTAAGCTACTCAAAAAAGTTTTGAAATTCCAAGAATTGGGATGTTACAACTTTAAAAATAGGGCTAGCGTGCATTGCAAATTGAAAAGGCCCAACATACAGTGTTGCTGCATTAGATCTAATAACTGAAAATTCTTAATTATAAAAGAAACTTCCCATGTTCATAGACATGCGCAAGAAATTTTTGATGAAACGTATTCATAGCTATTCTATAATTCTGCTCCTTGGAGAAGAAATAGTGAGAACATAATTTCAACTCTCAGGTAGACATGTTTAATCAAAACTCAAAAGCATTAGCATTAAGGATCAGATTTAAGATAAGATGATAATACCATTGTGAGCAACCAACTAAATAAAACTGCTTGAATTTCACCTAGCATTTAAGATGAAGTAACAGCCTAACAGGATCATTTTTTTAAGCTAACAAGCCAGTAAAAGCTAAGCTAAGTAAACATGTTTAATTTGGTTTTGTCTACATAGGTAGATGCATACATGAAGCAAGCAACTTATTAGTTGATTTTAGCTTCTTCTTTCCTGTCGCCCGAGATTTCTTCTTCTTCTTCCTCGTAGTCTTCTTCATCTTCGTATTCGTCCTCTTTGTAGTCGAATTGAGCGTCTTGGTTATCGCGGTAGCTGCAGCAGCACTCGTTGCTGTCCTCATCCACGTCAACCTCGACATAGCCCTTGGCGGCGTGCTCACTCCTCACCCACTCCTTGTGCTCCCTGCTGTACTTTGCCATCTCCCGCGCGAGCTTCGCCCTGTGGCCTGTGGGCCGCTATCCGACGGAGGCTCTCCTTGATCTCCTCAATGATCAGCGGTAAGTCGTCGATGCCCTCGGTGAGGCACGTCGGCCGGTACGACACGTCCAACGAAAGGATGAAGTCGGCCTGGGCCCGCAGCATTCGCCGCCTCAGCCTCTTGCCCATGCCCTCATCCTTCTTCGTTTCCTCTGGTTCCTGCTCCACTGGCTGCTGCTGCTTTGTCTCTACCTCGCCCGTCGTCGTTGCGCCGGAACCGGCCATCGCGCTGCTGTTGTTGGCGATTTGGGGATTCTTATTTCTCTCTTTCCGTTCGCACCGCGATGGATGCAGGGGAGGGAAGGCAGCCGCCTCTGGATATATATGGGGAAGGCGTACCGAGTCTTGAGCTCCCACGGGCCAACCCCCTTGGAATCGTGCTCGGTAGGCTACTTCGATTCTGAAACGATTAATTATTGCTCAGCCAGGCCCAGGCCTAGGCCCCGGCCCAGACTCATCCGGATTTTTCCAGCCAGGGCCCAGACTCGGACTCTGCTTTCCTTCCTTGTAACAACGCAATCCACTCACCAAAAAACTTTTTCCAATTCGAGTATGTTTTCTTCCATGAACTGAACTGTAACACCGCAAAATTCACTTTCTGTTCAAATGTGAAAATTTTAAAACTTTTTAATGCGCCTTGTTGATATTCGAGTTTCCTGGATTTTATTTTGAAGATAGTTGTCAAGCAATGAAATTTTAGGAAAACAAAACCCTAGAGTCTGGTCTTGGCCAAAAACCATTCGGCCCAATCCGTTTTTTCCCTTTTTCCTTTTCATTTCCCTAGGTTGACTCATTCGGCCTCTCCCTTCTCTCGGCTCATATATGATCCAGCTCTGCTTGCCTTATGCGAGAGTCACCGGGCGATTAGCATGTAATACTTAACCATCCACTTGGTCCTAGCGTTACAAATCAAATATCCCTACTCTCGGTGTAACATGTACCTCCCAGGAGCGGTACATATACACCATCACAAAATTTGAAACATCAATTCTATACACAAGTCATTACCATACCGAGTCTTCATAATTTACAACACAAAAGACATACAAATTAAAATTACATAAATGGCCAACCGGCCAAGAGGCAATAAAAGACTAAAGTTGCAGCGGAAGCAAAAGCCATAAGATGGCAATAACAAAAGCCAACCGGTTTGCCCTTACCCACAAGGCAACCGACCAGGCCGCCAAGCTAGTCGTCCGGCACGAAGTCGGTCTCACAAAAGTTAACCCCTTGGGGGTCAACCTCCTCTGCAGCAAATAGACAATGCAGTTGAGGACAAAAACATACCCGCGGGACTTACGAATAACAAACCTATACATAGTTACATGCAGGTTTAAATCAACAGAGATGGCTAAGGGTTCATTTTTAGTGTAAAGCCATATTTTATTTGCAATAGTGTAATAGATTGAAGGCAATTTGTTGAAATAGATTTTAATTGCTCAAATAACAGTGTGACAACAATTATAAACATAATTGACATCCTGGAGGTGACTTTCCAACAACCACCACAACATAGAACGAATTACCCATTCGTACCACCCGATATCAAGTTTTATCTAAAATATTATAGTCTCTTGCAAAACCAAACCAAGCGTGTCCATAACCTAGGACAAGGCTATTCGAATAGTTTGAACCCTGCAAGGGTGTACAACTTTACCCATATATCAAACCGCCTTTTTGCCAAGCTATAGAGCACATATCCTAAGGTATGCTGGCAAGGTTAAGTCCTACGAGACGCCTTCCAATATTATGTATTAACTATGAGTCGGCCATATGGATAGAACCCATACGTTGTGTTAGAGTCATTGTAAAGCCGAAAGTCAACTACCCTATGGGGTAAAACCTCGAACAATTACAATGCCCCTCGGTGTGGAGAACCTAGACAGGAACCCACCCCCGCACACCCAACAACAACACATTCTTTTTATACACAACACACAACCACTACCTGCGACTCAGAGCTAACACACGCCAAAGGACTAAGTCAAGAGGGGTCCCATATGTCCTTCATGTGGATGCATGCAAAAATGCTTGGATAGTGTGACACAAGATGTTCGGTCCTTGTTGACTTAGGCATACAACCAGACACCCGATAACCACACCATCAACCATATGCCCAAGTCTAAATCTTTTTGTTTTCAGTTTTAGTTTTTTCAAATACAATTACATACATGAGTACCATGACCCAAGTGATTATAGTGATGATAGTTTGACCATCGCTGAAGCGATGATCCCCATGCTACCGTTCTAAGCATTGCTAAACGACATCAACTCGCATACTAAATATAAAGTGACTACAGCCCATCCATCGAGCTCTAAATCACAACGGGTATAAACCAAGGCTTAGTAGTAAAGGAGGGATATTTACCTACAGTTCAAGTAACTATTCAGGTAAACTATCATGAACTGAGAAAATACTTGTCAACATAGCATGCACACATACAGTTGAAATTGAAATATTAGCCTGCGAAAATAATAGGATCAACGTGCATCAAAGGAAGAACTGTTTGCCTTACAGGAGATAACTCGCTTGCTGCAGAGGATCACTCTTGTACTCAACGAATTCGTCGGAACCTATTGAAAGAGCAAAAAGAACTAAGAAGAATGAATAACGCCGAACAAACTAAAAAATTCAACATTATCCAAAAATCATGAAATTTACACAAAAGTTAGATCATGATTTTAAATGAATTTATAAATAAAAGTCATTCAATTTGGATGACACCTGCAAAAGATATAGCCAAACAAAACTAACAGGAAAGAAAAATCAAGAATAACAACTTTCAGTTATTGTTCATGCGAAAATTTTCAGAGAGTTGGTGAACATGAAAATTTAATGAAAGATAGAGCATGACATTCTAAGAACAACAAAATTTGATTCACTTCATTTGGAGTTAAAATGAATTTTTTAGGATTATTTCAAAGTCATGAAAGTAGTGCACAAACCAATTGTAAAACAAAATTTTCAAAGACAATAACATACTTAAAAACTATCCTACATTAAAGTACAGGAACAGAGGCAACCAACAAGCTTGAGTTCACTCAATTTGGAGTTGTAGAGAAATACTTATGCGTTTTTCAAGTTAAAATAACTTTTAGTGCAAGAAATAATGCTAAACTGAAGATAATTCTACTAAAAACATTTTTTTTGTACTGGAAGCATGACTCAAACCAATTTTTGATTAAAGTACATTTAAAAAGGAAACCAACAAAATTTGCTTTATGCAAAATGGAGTTAAAATGAATTACTTATGAAATTTTGAAGTCTAATCAATTTTCAGTACACACATAATTCATTTCGGAAGATACGAAAGCATTTAAACCTTTTTGTACACAGCCTAACCTAGCCACGGTCACTGATCAGTGGGACCATGGTCAAGGCTGATCTAGTCAGCATAGACCCGGTCAAATGGCCACAGGCCCACGTGTCATTGCCTTAATGTGAAAACTAAGCGGTCATTAACTTTTGTTAAGCATTAGTCAACCTAAACCGATAAAGGTTAACTCTAACCAACGAGCTACAATACATGTCTGCGTCCGACAATGGGCAGCTCTAGCCGTGGGCTTGCCTGGCTTGCCACCGGTGAGGAAGGCCATGTCTGTAATACCCCAAATTTCAATTAGAGAGAATAATCTTTCGGGAGAGGGAAATTAATTTATTTTCAGGATTTTGGAGGAATTTGGGAACTTGGGCCTCCGGCCCAAGCCTAGGGCAGCATATGGTCGGCCATTTAATGGGCCATTAGGGGGGGGGGAGGTGCCCCTAAGGCCCAGCCCAAGCTGCCCCACACCTCCTCTCTAAACCCTAGCCAAATTTCTCTCCTCTCCCTTTCCTCCCCCTCCAAGCCGCCACCTCCACTTCCTGCTCTCCAAGCCGCCGCCCTCTCTGGCCATGGTGCCACCCCCTACTGCCCTTGGTGCCGGCCATCTTGCCCCTTGGAGCCGCCCTTCTCTGCTGCTGGTCTTCGCAAAGGAAGGAGAAGGGAGATTGTGGGCTGGTTGGCCGAAAGAAAAGAAGATCGAGGGAGGAGAAGAAGGTTCCTCTTCATGGGTTTCGTTCATCATCTTTCTGGGGTTCTGTAACGGATGCCATTCTTCACTGTTTGATTAGTAGTATATGCGAATTCAATTAGTTTGATTGGATCGAATTGCTACTGCTGTTAGTTCGGTTCTGTCCAGAACGTTGCATGGCCGATTTCAGATTCTTAGAAGCAGAATTGGAGATTTCCATATCCTAGAGATATATAGTAATTTTGTTTAGCTTTCCATAGCCACCAAGAACACTTAATTCCGACTTACGGTTCAAAAGATATGGTATAATCTTTCCTGCTGTCCTAAATTCCTGATGTGAATGAACTGTCAAGTTGTCTTTTAAAATATGATTAAGATAATGGAAGATTCAGGATTTCTACCCAACTAGGTTGTTGTAGAATTTTTGTTAACCTTTCCATAATGATAAAGAACACTCAATTTGGAGTTATAGAACAAAAGATATGATTATTTCTCTACTGCTATGTAGTTCTGTGAAACAGTTTGAATGTTTGACTTTCGTAGGACTGTTAACATAGATTTTTGGCCTATTTGGGAGATTCCACCAACTAGACTTTTGTAGATATTTTCGTTATGGTTCTTTAGGATCTGAGCTCAGCCCGTTTCGAGTCTCAGATCAAAAGTTATGATTTATGTAGTACTGCTGTCCAGATTGTTGTCCTGCTAGTTTGTCGGTTTAATTGAGTAGATCGTCTTTATGAACCGTGGGTTTAGCATGCTGCGATTAAGTGTTTCGAGTGACGTTCTGTTCGTGTGGTTCCTTATTCAAGTAATTAATTCATATTGGAGGGGGGAAATTCGAGTGTAGCGGCATCCGTCTTGCCTGATAACGCTTCGCAGAGCAGAAGGCAAGTAGATTGTAATTCTTAATGTTGGTGAATGCTGAGTGTTTGTATTCATACTGTTGTTTCTATGATCCATGAATAGATTCAATACTTCATGTTACTTCCATATCCATTAATCCATGTTTAAAGACATGATGTCTTTCATTATTCATGAATCATTCTATTCATACATTTGTTCATATTTCTTCCACGGGAGTGGAAAAGAAAGACGCATCAATTCCAGTATGGGCACGTAAGACCCACCATTCCAACGTGGGCAGATTTGGATCCCCATATGAAATGTTCTTCATACGGGCCTTGGATCCCCGTATTTTGTTAAATGTGGGCCTAAGTGAACACTGACGGGTGTGTCACTAGCTATACCGGTATAAGCAAAAGTGTAGTCCATTCATTCCATCCATTCATATGTTTCTTCTAGTTCTATGTTCATATTCATTGTAGTTCTTAATATTCTTTGTACTTGCTGAGTCTTGGACTCATTCTTGCCTGTGTTCATTTATTTTAGGTGATCGCTCATGAGAGCATTCATTGGAGGGAGTAGACACACCTAATTCATTCACTTCACAATATTCATGTTCCAATAATATGATTTTGTCCCTGTCTTTCATTCATTAGATGACGAACTGTAATAAATAGAGGTTGTTGATGGATGTTATCTTTCTCTTTGTTAAGGTTGATTATATAACTGGTTGTGATCCTTGATTACTCCTTGGATATAATTATCTTAGTGGATTCAGTAAACTTGAATAATTGGAGTTGTGAACTGTGGTTGGATTCTGATTATTCCTGCATTCGTTCTATATTGTTGATCCCTCTATGCTATTAGTTGAGTTATTGTTGAAAATTACTCCGTTTTGATGTTGTATGTTAGTCCTTTAGGTAACATCTTGGCTTCCAAATAGCCAGTGTGTTATAGTTGGTATTAGAGAGGGCTTTAGGTCCGTGGTAATTGAATATTAAATTGACACACTGTGCACAGTAGGTGGGGTTTGGGAAATCTATTGCATCCGCATTTTTAGTGATGTGTTTCATTATGTTGTATTGTATCGAATTGCTTCTGTACTATCATTCTTGTTGTTAAACTATGATCTTCTATGATTTTCTATATCCATGAATTTATTCTATGATTACTATGAGATGACCTTATACTCATAATTGATTATATTGGTTATGCGTGTTGATAACGGATGTTAAGAAGTCGAGGTCGTGGTTGTTGTCCTGGGTTTCGCCAGGCTACACCACCGTTCGTGGTTGGGGAAATAGAGAAGTACTTACCCCCGTTCCATAGTTATGTGCTGAGCATGAGTTTTTTAATGAAGTTGTTGTCTTCCTTGAGCTTGTAGTGGTCTCCTGGTTGTAGTTCCTTGTAGTTGATGAACTTCTTTTGAATGGTGGTTGTAATGAAGCGGGCAAGCTCCATTTGGTTTCTATTTGTTCTTTGAAATAAATATTGTTCTTCCGACTAGTGTGATATTGTTGCTACTTGTGAGCGTAGTTAACTTGCAAGATTGATCTTTTCACAGAAGTTCTATGCTTTAGGCACCAGCCAACTAATATCACATCTTACCTTTTTAATTCCCATGAGTTTTAGTTGAATTATCTTCTCATTTTTAGCCCTATTGATGAACTAAGTGCTTGCAGTCCAAAACTTGCGCTTGCTGTCCAGATTTTGTAACCGAGCTCCAAGCTAAATTTTCCAACTCCAAGCGCTTCTAATCTTCACCAAAGGACAGCTAATACTTCATATTTTCACTCTCATTTAATCCCAAAACCAAATTTAAATGGTAATCGACTATCTTTTAAAATATGTTGAGAGGAAATCAACTTTTTGAAACTCAAACAAGATCAAGGTGAGATAAGCAATCTAAGATAGGTAAGGAGTAAAATATGAGAACTTACTTAGATTTCATAAGATATTTGATATATTGAAAATAAGCTTTTTCAACACATCTTACTAACGACCAAGCTAGGAGTTTCTACGGTCAGTATGGCTCTGATACCAAGCTTTTGCGAGAGTCGTCGGGCGATTTAGCTTGTAATACTTAACCATCCACTTGGTCTTAGCATTACAAACCAAATATCCCAGCTCTTGGTGTAACATGTACCTCCCAGGAGCGGTACACATACACCATCACAAAATTTGAAACATCAATTCCATACACAAGTCATTACCATACCGAGTCTTCATAATTTACAACACAAAAGACATACAAGTTCAAATGACATAAGGGGCAGACAGGCCATGAGACAATAAAAGACCAAAGTTGTAGTGAAAGCAAAAGCCATAAGATGGCGATAACAAAAGCCAACCAGTTTGCCCTTACCCACAAGGCAACCGACCAGGCCGCCAAGCTAGTCATCCTGCACGAAGTCGGTCTCAGAAAAGTTAACCCCTTGGGGGTCAACCTCCTCTGCAGCAAATAGACAATGTAGTTGAGCACAAAAACTTACTTGCAAGACTTACGAATAACAAACCTATACATGGCTACATGCAGGCTTAAATCAATAGAGATGGCTATAGGGTTCATCTTCAGCATAAAGCCACATTTTATTTGCTATAGTGTAATAAATTGAAGGCAATTTGCTGAAACAGATTTTAATTGTTCAAATAACAGTGTGACAACAATTATAAACATAATTGACATCCTGGAGGTAGCTTCCCAACAATCACCACAACATAGCACAAATTACCCATTCGTACCACCCGATCTCAAGTTTTATCGAAAATGTTATAGTCTAATTCTTGCAAAACCTAACCAAGCGTGTCCATAACCTAGGACAAGGCTATTTGAATAGTTTGAACCCTGCAGGGGTGTACAACTTTACCCACATGTCAAACCGCCTTTTTGCCAAGCTATAGAGCAAACATCCTTAGGTATGCCGGCAAGGCTAAGTCCTACGAGACGCCTTCCAATGTTATGTATTAACTACGAGTCGCCCGTACGTTGTGTTAGAGTCATTGTAAAGCCGAAAGTCAACTACCCTATGGGGTAAAGCCTCGGACAACTACAATGCTCCTCGGTGTGGAGAACCTAGACAGGAACCCACCCTCGCACACCAAACAAAAACACATTTCTTTTTATACACAACACACAACCACCACCTGCGACTCGGAGCTAACACATGCCAAAGTACTAAGTCAAGAGGGGTCCCATATGTCCTTCATGTGGATGCATGCAAAAATGCTTGGATAGTATGACACAAGATGTTCGGTTCTTGTTGACTTAGGCATACAACCACACACTCGATAAACACGCCATCAACCATATGCTCAAGTCTAAATCTTTTTGTTTTCAGTTTTAGTTTTTTCAAATACAATTACATACATGAGTACCATGACCCAAGTGATTATAGTGATGATAGTTTGACCATCGGCGAAGTGATGATCCCCATGCTACTGTTCTAAGCATTGCTAAGCGACATCAACTCGCATACTAAATATAAAGTGACTAGAGCCCATCCATCGAGCTCTAAATCACAACGGGTATAAACCAAGGCTCAACAGTAAAGGAGGGATGTTTACCTATAGTTCAAGTAACTATTCAGGTAAACTATCGCGAACTGAGAAAATACTTATCAACATAGCATGCATACATACAGTTGAAATTGAAATATTAGCATGCGAAAAATAATAGGATCAACGTGCATCAAAGGAAGAACTGCTTGCCTTGCTGGAGATAACTCGCTTGCTGTAGAGGATCACTCTCATACTCAACAAATTCGTCGGAACCTATCGAAAGAGCGAAAAGAACCAATTAGAACGAATTACGCCGAACAAACTAAAAAATTCAACATTATCCAAAAATCATGAAATTTACACAGAAGTTAGATCATGATTTGAAATGAATTTAGAAACAAGAATCATTCAATTTTGATGATGCATGCAAAAGATATAGCCAAGCAAAACTGATAGGAAAGAAAAATCAAGAATAACAACTTTCGGTTACTGTTCATGCAAAAATTTTCAGAGAGTTGGTGAACATGAAAATTAATGAAAGACAAAGCATGACATTCTAAGAACAACAAAATTTGATCAACTTCATTTGGAGTTAAAATGATTTTTTTAGGATTATTTCAAAGTCATGAAAGCAGTGCACAAACCAATTGTAAAACAAAATTTTCAAAGACAGTAGCAAACTTAAAACCTATCCTACATTAAAGTATAGTAACAAAGGCAGCCAACAAACTTGAGTTCACTCAATTTGGAGTTGTAGAGAAATACTTGTGCGTTTTTCAAGTTAAAATAACTTTTAGTGCAAGAAATAATGGTAAACCAAAGATAATTCTATTATCAACATTTTCTGGAATAGAAGCATGACTCAAACCAATTTTAGATTAAAGTACATTTAAAAAGGAAACCAACAAAATTTGCTTCATGTAAAATGGAGTTAAAATGAATTACTTATGAAATTTTGAAGTCTAATCAATTTTCAGTACACACATAATTCATTTTGGAAAATACAAAAGCATTTAAACATTTTTACACATAGCCTAACCTAGCCACGGTCACTGATTAGTGGGACCATGGTCAAGGCTGATCTAGTCAGCACAGACCCGGTCAAATGGCCACGGGCCCACGTGTCATTGCCTTAACGCGAAAACTAAGCGATCATTAACTTTTGTTAAGCATTAGTTAACCTAAACCAATAAAGGTTCACTCTAACCAATGAGCTACAGTACATGTCGGCATTCGACAATGGGCAGCTCTGGCCGTGGGCTTGCCTGGCTTGCCGCGGGTGTGGAAGGCTATGGCGGCGTCGTTCAAAGGCCAAAACGAGATCCTAACACTATTGCGCACCCAACGGTGGCGAGAGCATCGCCGGAGACGAGCTAAAGCGGCGGCGCGATGAGGTGGAGCGGAGGAGGAGCTACAAGAAATACAACAACCGTGCTAAGTCAAAGCTCTTAGTGATTTAGCACATGCACTAGCTACTAGAGATCACTAGGGTCAAACCGGAGTGGAACGGGGAGGATAAGCTAGCCAGACTCGTGCCGGCGACGAAGCACCGAGGGCGGCGGCGGTGCTTCCACATGGGGAGCTTTACCTGAGCAAGGAGGAAGGGAAAAGGAGGTAGGGGAAGCTCAACCGAGGTCAATAGATGGTGATATCGCAATGAATTCGGTTATGGACTCACCGGCCGGAGTTAGGGACGAAGATGAATGTTTTTGGCTAAAATAGAGGAACTCCAAATTTCGGCAGTCCCTAAGGATCAAAGGTGAAATTAAGTTAGAGGAAGCCCTTCTAGGATCCTGTGACATGATATGACGTGAAAAGAAATGCTGAAGAACCACTGGTCGGGTAAAACGGCGATGAGGTGCAGCGGCCGGAATTTGAGGGCTCGGGCTCTTCGCGATTTATTTTGGTGGAAGAGGGAAATGGAGATGGGGATGGTTCGGGAGTGACGGAAAGAAGACAATGAGCTCATTGAGGAGCTTTTATAAGCTCTGGGGTTGAAGAAACACGAGAAGGGAGCTCCACGGTGAGGTCGGTTCATGGCTCGGCCATGGACAAGCTGAGGGGACGTGAGTCGATGGGAGCAGGTGTGGTGACGCGGTCAAGGCTTAAAAACCAAGTGTGCTCATAAAAAACCAGTGGCGGCCAGTAGAAGATGATGCACGGGCGGCCATGGTGAGCGCGGGCAAGCTGGCGCAGTGCCGCTCGTGATGTGGTGATGAAGAGCCGCGCAGCGGGGCCCACACGTTAGTGGAACAAGCGAAAGGCTGGGTCGAAGGGTGGCTCGGGTCAGTACGCTAAGTGTAACATCCTAAACTTTGGTTTATGTTTCAAATGTATAAAAGTATTAGAGTTTCAAAAACTTTTGATGAAATTCATACATTTGCACTTGGTTTCTAAAATTGGCTTTGAAAATTCAAACTTTTGTTTCGAAATCAAAGATTCTATCTAATCTCAGAAAAATGTGGGTATAAAAATATCTGGAAATAATTTTATAAAATACTAGATTATTTATCACAGATTATTATAATTTTTCTCAAATTTTTAGAAGTTATTTTGACCCCATAAAAATCCTAACCACGTTACTAAGGCTCATTTGGAAAATAATTTATTTCAGGAAATTGGAAAGTGAAAAGTTGCCTAAACTATTTTTTTCCTAAGTCATAGTTCAAGCTGAGGTCACCCGCAAATTTTTTTATAATTTTTAGAAATTTATTTCTATTTTGAACTGCCTAGTCAAACTTGTTAGTTTTCGGTCAAAATTCAAATCAAAACCAAACCCTAACTTGACCCAACCTAACTGTTCCGACCTGAGTGTAACATCCCAAATTTTCTCTTTTGGAAAAATAAAACTTAAATTATTTTCCTTGGATTTTCTAGACTTTTTAAAAGCTTTTCTTTAATTATTTCAAAACCAAAACAAATTTACTTGCAAAAACTGTTACCAAGTTTAAGTTGGAAATATTTTATTTGAGTCCAGAATGTCTTTGAGAATTTCTGTGAATTTTCTCATAATTTTTGGATTTTATTTGCTATTTTCTAAAGTCTATTTGAATTATCAGGATTATTTAAATTGTTAAACCCTTTTAAAATCATCGCACAGTGTTTGGGTCGAATCTTTGACTCGGCCCATTTCTCTCACGCGCGTGCGCAGCCCAAACCACCCGCTCGCCCGCGCGTTCTCTTCCCAAACTGTGCCAACCGTTGAATCAAGACTGGACGGTCCGATCGAGTTGCACGTTCTCTCAGTCTGAACGTTCCAATGAGTGTGGACCGTCCGATCTAAATTAGATGGCCAGATCTTGCTTGCACTTTCGGACGGTTCGAACGGTCCACTCATTATACACCGTCCGATCTAAATCCAACAGCCCAAACACCACCCATTACTTTACTATTCCTTTCTTTCGTTGACTGGTGGGACCGCCGCTACAGTGCCGTCGTCCCCGCTCTTTTCTTCTTCCTCGCGACGCCACCATTGCCATCTTCGCCGAGCTCTTAATCTCGCCTGTTACTCCCCCTTTTTCGCATGCATTTGATGCCATTAAACACCATGGTCTCTGACTCACTCAAGGCGCCTGTTTCTTCCTCCTTAAACCTTCTTAACTTCTCTTAACCTTGCCGCCGCACCAGCATGAAACGGCCGCGCACGTCCCCGACGATTCAACCCCGCTCTCACCCTATAAAAGGGGGCATCACCTTCGCGTTCATCCCCGCAGCTCATTCCCCAAATCCTAGCCCTTGTACCCCTCTCTAGCCGCCGGAATCGAAGCTTGAAGCCGCTGGAGCCCTAGACGCTCCGCCACCAAATTCGCCACCGTCACTAATGCTCCGCCGCCCCCGACCACACCATCATGTTCGCCATCGCGTGAGCTACCTTGTGTGTGCATTAGTTCTGCTGGAGCAGCCTCGGAATCTCGTTGCCGCCTTGGACCGAACCTCACTGCCGGCAACTCCGTCATGCCTCGTCGTTGAAACCTTGCACATCAGGTTCCCCATCTTCTCCTCTAGCCCTTAGTACCACCCATTTGTGTCGCCCTGGCGCAGAGCGCTGGTGACCATTGGGGCCCGAGCACCGCCGTCGCCGATCTGACGTGGCAGGGCCATGTGGTGCCAAGTCGGAGCTAGGTGGCCGCCACGTAAGCCATTTCCGCCCAATCAGCGCACACGTTAGCGATTACGTGGACGCACAGTCAGTAACACATAGGCCCACATGTCATAGACCAAATCTCAGCCACTGTGCACTACTGACATCATAATTGGATTATTCTTTAGAAAAATAATTGAGGAGATTCTAGAAAAATCTGGTTTTAGGGTTTTATTTAGTTTTAGAACTTCCATGAGCTCGTATTTCTTCATATGAACTCCGATTTAGGTGATTCAAATTTCTAAATTTATATAAAATTATAAACTAGCTATCTGAACTAAAATTATTTCATTTTGAGTTCATTTGAAGTTCTTTTTGAATTTTATTTGAATTTGGTTTATTTTCACGTATAGATTTCGACGAGTCCAAAGAACTAGAATTAATCAATGACTAGAGTTTTGAGCAAGGCAAATTACATTCTTTGATCATGTTTGAATCCTAGTATTTAAAATTATTTAAATTCTATTTTTAAATTATGTACTACATGCTTATTTAAATTCAGTTATTTAAATATCTGTTTTAAATTCATAGTTATACCTAAAATCCTTTGTATGGCCAATTTTGATATTGAACTAAATATCTTGTCACCTTAGATAAAACCTGGTTGATACATTAGTATGAACTAGGATCATTTGAATATGTTATGCCAAGACATGCTTAGACCAAAATGTTTCATTTGGGGAATTTAGCCAATGATTCAATTCTTGTTTAAAAATAAGCCATGGTATTGTTTTACCATGGACTCTTTTGTAAATGATTTCAAAAAAAAAATCAAAGATGGCTTAAACTTGGGCAAAATGGATGTCAGGCTGGTGCAGGTTAATGCACAGGATTGAATCATTTTATTGATCAAGTCCAGGGTTTTGGTATGTTGCCTAAGTTGATTAAGGACCGGCTTGAGAGCCGCTTTTGCTAAACTCTACCGTACTACCACATGTCCTGTGTGGGCAGGACTAGGCTTAATAATTTGCAATACTCTACTGTTATTTGTGCCATGTGTTGTGTGGGTGTTGGTTAGCCAGTATTCCCACCTAGCGCAAGAGGGGGCTTTCGGAGGATGGATAGTCCAATGGAAGTGAAACCTTAGCGGGCATAAATACTTTAGGGTAGAGAATTGTAACAATCTTGTGATAATTGCTTAGTCGCACGCCTTCGGAAGCATGTATTGGCCGACATCAAAAGCAAATTATCTCTTGTGGGTAAAGTTGTACAACCTTTGTAGAGTGTAAAACTATTCGAATAGCCGTGTCCACGGTCATGGACATGTTTAGCATTTGCTACTCAAAGTTAGACTTTGGTTTTGATTTCAAAAGGGATTTTATACAGATGGTTTATCAATTTGGAAAATTAGGTGGTTAGCCATGAGATAGGAGGGTATCCTTCTCCACATCTTTGTATGGAGGTTATCCAACTATAAAACTTAAGTTTCATAAAATGAATTTTAGTTACAGAATAACCACTTTGGAACTTAGTATAAATATTTGAAAGAAACATGGCTTTATGCAAAATCAACCCTATAAGCCTTCCTTTGTAATCCTTGCATACATTAAATTCTGTTATTGGGTGTAACTTGCGAGCACGGAAGTCATGCTCTTCCTTGCTTATTGCAAATAATCTCAGAGGAGGAGTACTTCGTGGACGAGGAGGACTTGGACGGCTAGGCTGCGCCCCCAAACAATTGCCTGTGGCGTATCGTTTGGCCTACTACTATCTTTTGCTTTTCGCTGTAATTTTCTTTAGGCCAAGCGCCCTTTTATAATAAATACTCTGATATTATCAATAAAGTACATGATGTGGACTTGTTACCATATTTGTAAACTGTGTACACTAGCTGTTCCTAAACTAGTGTTGTAAGCACAGAGAATCTAGGATCCTTCAATCCCGGGTTCGACACCGAGCCACTTTAGTCGACTTGATCGGATCTAGCCCTCTCGCGCGCGCCTGAGTCCGACTCTGGCTCGAGCCACTTTCCTGCGTCGATTCCTTCAGTCGCTGGCGAGGCGGGCCCGCATGTCAGGCTTGACGCCTTCGTCTTCTCCGTCTCGCCGAGCGGCGTTGGCACTGTGCATGCTCGCCACGACATCCCGTGATTGCCACCTTTTGCACGTGTGTCCGTCCGTGAAGCTTCACCGTGCCACCTTAAAGCTCATGTGCCAATCCACTTTCTCCCTCTTGCTCTCCCTCACCTTCTCCGATCATTTCTTTGTTTCGGCCGAAGTAGAAACCAAAGGTAGCACCGCCATGTTGGTGTCGCTCAAGCACCCACGACCCCGCCTCCGAGTTCCCCTCTTCACGCTGCCTCCATTTTGCCCAGCCCGGATCCTTGTCGACCCCTAAATCGCCAAGAGCAACCCCTTCGTCCCCAACTCTGGCGGCCAAAGTCCTGTAGCCTTTAAGGCATTCTAGTGAGCCCCTTTCCGCATTTCTTGGTCCTTTGTGATCATGTTATGTTACTGAGTCTTGTAGAGAAGTTAATTTTGTTTTGGAGCAACGCGAGGGAGAACAAGCTCTTCTTCTCCAAGTGCGACGAAGCACCGCCGCTTCGATTTCGGCCGACACCGACCTCCTCCGCTATCAAGAACTTGGGCGCCTCATTCCTGGAGTCTCAGCGATTTCGAGGTGCACCTTCCTGAGCTTCCTTGACCTCCGTAGCTACTTCTCCGTGCGAGCCACCTCTTCGGCTCCACCTCCGACCACCGGGCTCCGCGTCACCATCATCAAGTTCACGAGGTCACTCTGCACACGTACGCGTTGGTCCCGAGTTCGGAGCCTCATCGCTGTGTCGATTAGCCATACTTGGCTGTGCCACCACGCATGGTGAAACTTTGTTGAACCGCCGACGAGTGAGAAGGTTAACCCTAAGTCATTAACATTTATGTGTTTTGTTAATGAACTTATGACATGTAGGCCCCACGTTATTAAACCTGATTAGCAATTTAATTTAAACTCATTTAAAACGTTAATTGATTGACATGTGGGCCATAGGGCTGGTTAAGAGATGGTGTAAAGTCTTGGAATCCGTTTTATCTTAAGGAAAATGTATTCCTATTATGTTTGGTTTCGAATTACGCTTTCAAAAACCGAAGATGTATTCTCGTGAATACGCCTTCGATGTCGCCTTCGGCTAGGGCTGGGTCAGAGCTGACCGAGTCAACCTTTCACCTGGGTCCCACCTATCATCTGCTGTGGTTAGCTGGCTGCGAGTATAAAAAGTATTTAATTCATTTAGAAAAATTCTGAAATGATTTACTTTTGCGCTGAAAATTTCAATTAACTTAGAAAATTCATAACTAATTCAAATTTTCTCCAAATTGAATGAAACCAATTTTGTTAATTTTCATTTTTAGTGTACTTTTTAATGGTTTAGCTTTCAAGTATGTTTCTATTCTAGAAAGTTTTGGTTAATTAAAGGAATTGTTTTTACATTAGAAAATGGGTTAAAACTTCAAAAATTCATAAGTATTTCATCCTAACTCCAAATAGAGTGAAATTAATTTTGTTATTTCTTATTTTTCCTATACTGTAACTTGGCTTAAGTTTGGATTTTGTTTCTATTTCAAAAATTGTTGCTAATTGAATTATTTATGAAGTTATACCTTTAATTGTTAAGTACTTAGAAAATCCAAATAAATTAATTTTTGGACTGAACCCAAAATCTTTAATGATCAAACTCTACCTACTGTGTATGCATGTTTGTTGAAATTGAATGTTGGTTATTTTTTTGGTGTTATTTGTTTTTATTCGTTGTTATTCGTTCTTTTGATCAATCGATAGATTTCGATGATTCGGGTATATTCGAGAGTGATCCTTAGCGGTGAGATGACTATATTCAACAAGGCAAGCACTTTTCCATTGATGCACATCGATCCTATTATATTCGTATGTTAATATTTCAAATGTCTCAATTGTATGTGTGCATGCTATGTTGACAAGTATTTCTCAGTTCACGATAGTTCACCTGAATAGTTACTTGAACTGTAGGTAAAATATCCATCTTTTACACTGAGCCTAGGCTATATCCGTTGTGATTTAGGGTTTGATGGATGGGCTCTAGTCACTTTATATTGTTGTATTCGAGTTGTTGTCGCTTAGCCATGCTTAGAACAGTAGTCTGGGATCATCGCTTCGGCGATGGTTATTACAACATCACTTTAAATACTTGAGTCAGGGTACTCATGAATATGTCCTATTTGGAAAAACTAAAACTGAAAATATAAAGGATTTAGATTTGGGCACATGGTTGATAGTGTGATTATTGGGTGTGTGGTTGTGTGCCCGAGTCAACAAGGACAGGACATCTTGCTACACTAAACCAAGCATTATTGCGTGCAACCACATGAGGGTATTGGGAACCCCTCTTGACTTAGTACTCTGGGGAGTGTTAATTAATGAGTCGCTGGTGGTAGGTATAGGTGGATAAAAGAAATGTGTTATATTGTGTCGAGCATGTGCGGGGTGGGTCCTAGGTAGGTTCCCTCGCCCGAGGAGCGTTGGCAGTTGCTACGGCTGGGCCAATGTCTCCAACACAACGTATGGGTCCTCTATGGGAGTCCAAGATTGGCGGTTCACAGAGGGTTAACCCCCATACGTGCGACTCTTAATTAATTCATTCCATTAGAAAACATCTCTTAGGATTTAAGCTCTACCGGCATACCTTCGGAAGTGTGCCTTATCGCGTGGCAAAAGCAGCGGTCTGACATGTGGGTAAAGTTGTACACCCCTGCAGGGTTTAATATATTTGAATAGCCAAGTCCTTGGTTATGGACATGCTTGAGGAGGTCTTTCGAGAGTTAAACTATAACATTTGGATAAAACTTGAAATTGGGTGGTACGAATGGGTAATTCGTACTATTGTTGTGGTGGCTGTGGGAAGTCACCTCTAGGTTATTAATTATATTTATTATTGTTGTCTCGTTGTTATTTGATTCATTAAAACTGATTTGCTAAAATTGCTTTCAATCTATTACACTATTGCAATTAAATTGTTGCTTTATGCTGAAAATGAACTCTAAAGCCTTCTCCATTGAATTAAGCTTGCATGTAGCTATGTATGGGCTCGTTAATCATAAGTCTTGCTAAGTACGTTTTGTACTCAACTGCTTTGTCTGTTTACTGCAAAGGAGGTTGACCCCCAAGGTGTTGACGAGTGTGAGGCCGACTACACTCTTGACGACTAGCTTGGGCGTTTTCGATCAGTTACCTTGTGGGTAAGGGCAGCTGGTTGGCTTTTGTTTACAGCCATCTTATGGCAACTGTTTCTGCTGCAGACTTGCTCTTTGTATGTTGAATATATTGTAAATTATGAAGACTTCAATAATGTAAAATACTGTGTATGGAGTTGATACTTAACTTTTGTAAGGTGTACGTGTACTGTAGTTCTGGGAAGTACATATACACTGAGAGAGGGAAAATTTAATTTTAATACTAGGACCATTGGAGAGGTTAAGTATTACAAATTAAATTGCCCGACAGCTCTCACACTAAGTGTCTAGACCAAACCAAGTGATCCGGGTCGGAATGTTCGGACCGACTGGGGCTGATTGGACCATGAGATTTGGATGGTCCGATTGAGATCTGACGGTCCAGATTGCGCAGCAAGTTCGAACAGTCCGAATGGATCCAATCAAATTGAATGGTTGATATCAAATCGGTCGGTCCAAATAGCTTTGCGTTGGTTCGAATTGGTCCGAACGGACGCGCTAGGGTTAGGTTTTGATTTCAGTTTGACCAAAATAAAACTAGTTTGACTAAGCTGTTAAAATAACAACAAAATTCTAAAAATCTTGAAAATTTTTGTGGGTATTCTTATGTTCAACTAGGACTTACATAAATTTATTTTTGCCACTGTTTATATTCAATTTGTCTAAAATAAATTCCTTTCCAAATCTGCACTAGTGACTTCGTTAGGATTTTAGTGGGGTCAAAATAACTTACCAAATTTGTGAAAAAATTATATTAATTCATAATAAATAATCTAGTATTTTACAAAATTAATTGTAACACCCTGGCTATTCGGAAGCCAAGATGTCACCTAAATAATCTAACATACAACCATAATGCGGAAGAGTTAGAACACCTTCTCATCTAATGACAAAAGCGAGATCAATATTCAATAGGACCATGTCATGAATATAGTCCGAATCTAAGCAATAACTATCGAAGGAATAATCAAAGATCACAAGTACTCTTGAATTAACCATAACATAGCAATAGGTATCATTCATCATCTAAATTTATTAATTACAGGTTCATCAATAACGAATGAAAGATAAAACTAAATCATAATCTTGGACTTGAATAGGGTGAAGTGAATGAGTAGTGTGTGTCTACTCCTCCCAATAGAACCAACATCAATAATCACCTAAAATAAACAAACAACGCAAGAATGAGTCCAGAGACTCAAGCAAGTCTGATGAATAAATGGGACATACAACAAACATGATCAAGCCAACATCATTGAAGAATATGAATAAATCACGAGCGAATATTTGAATGAATGGATTGAATGAAATGAAGGGACTACACACATGCATATACCGGTATTGCTAGTGACACACCCGTCGGTGTTCACCTAAGCCCGCATTAAACAAAATACGGGGATCCAAGTCTCGTATGAAGAACGTTTCACACGGGTGTCCCAATCTGCCCACATTGGAATGGTGAATCTTACGTGCCCATACTAGAATTGATGGATCTTTCTAATCCACTCCCGTGGATGAAACATGAATAATGGATGCATAGAATGCAATATGTATATTGAAAAGACATGCTCTCTAATCATGGAGATAACACATATGGAAGGAACATGAACATTAAATATTATCATGGATATTAGAAAAACACAATATCAACATCAAGCATTCAACATTTTCTAATTATCAGAACATCAAAGTACTTGCCTTCCGCGATGCGACGCGTTAGTAGGCAATGGCGGTACTCCTAAACCTGAAGCCTCTCCGCCTACACAATATATACTCGAAATAAGAACAACATATAACAGGACACTTCCATTAACGTTCTACAATGCCTTCCCGACAACCCACAATTAACTAATTAGATCTAATATGAAAACAGACGACACAATCATGGAATCGATTCTGGACAGCAGCACAGAATCACTCATATCTAACGATCTGGGACTCGGAACGAGGTGAGCCCAGATCCTATGGAAACTTAATGAACATATCTACGAAAACCTAGTTGGTGAGATAACCCAATTCGGCCAAAATTAATATAATCCAATTCGGCCAAAATCAATATACTACAGGCAGATGAACTTAAAAGACAGATTCTGCCCAGACGAAACAGATAGCAGTAAAGAACAGATCACAACTTTTGATCTACAACTCCGATTAGGGCGTTCTTTATCATTCTGGAAAGTTTATGAAAAATACTAAAATAACCTAGTTGGGTGGAAACCCTGAATTTGCCATTAACATAAACATATTTTAAAAGACAAATTAACAGATCAATCACGTCAGAATTCTGGACAGCAGAAATGAAACTATCATAACTTTTGATCCGTATGTCACAATCAGGTGTTCTTGGTGGCCACGGAAAGCTAAAAACATTATCTAGATATCTCTAGTAGATAGGCTTCACCAATTCGGCCTCTAAGAACCCGAAATCGACCCTGGAAGGTACTGGACAGAATTGAACATCTACCAGCAGCAAAACGATCCAACCCAATTAATCGAATTCGCCTCTAATCATCAACAAACAGCAGGGAAAACACTTCGTTACCCTTGAAGATCTGTGGGAAGATGATGATATATCCTCGAAGAAGCTCATCTCCTAGTCCCTTCTCCTTTCTTCTTCCCGATGGCCGGCAGCAGGGAGGGTGGCGTCGGGAAGAGAAGGAGCAGCAGGAGGCAGAGCACTGTAGCACACCACTACTGTAGCACAGCTACTGTAGTGCAGCGTATACTGTAGCAAGGAGTGGCTAGGGTTTGGTCCCCTCCCCTCCCTTGCCTTCTAATGGGCTGCTAGCCCACTCATGGGCCTTGGGCCACTATGGCTGGCTCCTCTCCTCTCGAATATGGGTTGGCGGCTCATTCCTTTCCTAAAATTCTAAATTTTGAACTTAATTCCATCTCTAAACTTTGTTACAATCGATATTAAATAAATTTCCCTCTCCCGAATAATATTTTCTCCAATTGATATTTGGGAATCCAAAAGAAACTTGAATTCAAGCTTAAAGTTCGAATTTCATGGTAAACTTATGAATTTTAATGAAAGTTTTTAAAATTCTCGAATTTTTATACATTTGAAACACAAACCAAAGTTTAGGATGTTACACCCTGCCTCTTCTCGGCCGGCCTCGGCCCCACCTCGCCCCCTTGTCCCTGGCCCATTTTCCCCAAGCCACACCCCCAGCATCCTTAGCTGCACCATCAACTTCCCAATCCTCCCTTCGCTCTCGCCTTGACACCTAGCGCTGCCATCCTAGAGTCATGTTGCAAGTGGTGTGACTACCACTCGAGCTACATCGGCATCGTAAACACACACATAGGTGAGCAGGAGTCCCAACTGTCGCTCATCCTCCTCCCTTGTTCTCCCGGCTGTAGCCCACGCTCGCCACACGCTAGCCTCGCCCACCGCTCAACAGCGCCTGCAATGCCACCATCTGCTCTCATAGCTTCGCCAATAGCCTCCCGCGGGTGCATGTCGGGACCCGAAATTACAATTCAGGACCCTCTGTGTTCAACGCACTAGCCCAGGATCACGCTAGTGCACACAGTGGTAACAAAGGTGGAAATCGATCCATACAAGCGAATAATAGCATAAACGAATAACTTTGATTAACAAATAATGGTTTTGACCTTAAGGTCGGGTTTACAACTATTGAGCCACGCAGGCTAACAGAGAAATAAAGCGGCGGAAGCGAAGCAGTAGTGGCACCCCATCGGTTCGCCACGAACAACCGATCGATCAAGACCTCACGATCGAGGCACCTTGATGTACTCGTCCTCGAATCTTTGGTGAAGACTCCTCCTCTGCTTGATTCGTCAAAACAAGCGTGAGTACACACCGTACTATAAGCCACACCACAGAGATGCAAAATATATATATCTTTGGCTTTTTACAAAGGAAGGCATTCTATGGCTCTTTTGCATAAATGCAACTTTTGCAATTGAATACAATTAATAGATTAAAGACAGGTAAAACAAATAGACAATAATAATTTTAACAAGTTATTTCACAAAGACACACACACAGCCTAACAGGTTATTCACATAGCTAGATGATTTAATCACATAGCTCCCTTCCCACACGATTTTATGAAAATCTACCCCTAGTGTCAAATCCCGAGCATTGTCCATGATCATGACGCTGCTATTGAATAGATTAAGTTACACTCTGCGAGTTTGTACACTTTACCCACAAGATACAATTAGTGTAGCTAACACTAATCATAACAAAGCATTTCAGATATCTTATCCTACTATGCTAGGCCCGTCTCAAAACAGGCATGTGGTCGTACAGGAAGCTCAGTTCAATGGAGCACATGGTGAGGTCCTTAATCGACCAAGGCAAGACTTCCAGCTAACTAAATCACATAGACACACAGATTATTATAGTTCACACAGTCCACCACAGTTCACCACAGTCCACCCTTTCACACAAGTATCCACCCTTGCCTCGGTCCAAAACCTTTTACCACCCCGGTTGATTTAAGTGCAACATATGCCACAAAGACACATAGTACACACAGTTTGTTCACACAGTTTCATATTCACTTAGTCAATTTATAACAGAAGTATACATGACAAGTGAGTCGTGGCATGGCTAAGCAATCTAATCGCAACTAACCAACCCACGTTGGTGCTACAATATTACCAACTAATTATCAACTAGGGTGACAAGGAATCAAGGCTTAACAATTACGCAAGGGAGGCATATCAACTTGGAATTAACTCGCACCCAAAAGCTTTTAAATAAATACTTGAATTAAGATGCGATAATTTGAATTAAAATACTTTTATAAAACTGGGAAGCAAAATGGTCAAGGGCATAGCTTGCCTTGAAAAGGATCTAGGAATTGATCTTGGTCTTGGAAAGGTCCTTCTTCTTCAACTCTTCCAGCAGCGTCGAAGTCTACTCGCATAAGCGACACAAACAAACAAAACTAAATAAAAATCAGAAGCAAATAACTCCAATAAAATAATAAAAATCTCCAATAGATAGATCTGGATTTTAGACGAATTTAGAAATTTGAATGGATGGATTTGGAGTTAGGATTCAATTATTATGAATTTTACAAATTTTAACCTAAATTTGGAAATTAAATAAATTCTAAATTCTAAACCTAAACTGAACTCCAAATTACATAATTATATGTTATTTAATTAGACAATAATTTTCTAAGATTTTAGCAATTTAAATCATCCAATTTGGATTTGGGATTCAAAATGTATGAATTTTACAAGTTTTAACCTATCTCTTGAATTTTAAATGAATTTCTAAATTTAAACAAAAGTCAAATTTAAATAATTTTGATTTGATTAGCTAGATCTTAATTTTATATGAATTTAGAAATCTGAAACACCCAATTTGGAGTTTGGATGCAAAAGTTATGAATTTTACAAATTTAAACCTAAATCTGTTATTTAACAATTTTCGAATTATTTTTCTAAAGGAAATTCTAATTATTGCGCAAGGTGACGTCGCGAAGGATTTTTCGGAAAATAAATGAATTAAAGATTAAGCGACATGTGGGACCCACATGTCGGTGACCCGCTCACAGTGGACCAAGTCCACCGAGCCACCGGATTTGAAGCAGTCTTTGGTGTGGCGCATGCGCATGGCGTTGGCCTTGCGCTGACACGTGACACGACGCGCGCGGAGGTGAGGTGGCGGTGGCGTGGCGTCCACGTCGGCGAGGACGACAACGACGGCGGCGGCAAGATCGACCCGATGGTCACCGGCGCTCTGATGCTTTCGTCGGCGAGGTGGGTGGTGCGGGCATGTAGCCGACGCTATTGCGAACACGATGAGGTACCTCCGGGTGGTTGAGGTGGGCGGTGGTGGCGTGGCGAGGTCGGGCGGCGGCGGCTTCGGGTTTTGTCGGCAAGGCGCTCGGTGAGCTCTGACGAAATGGGTGGCTCCGGAGGTAGGTCGGTGACAGCGAACACGGCGGGTGCTCCACGGCGGCAGCGGCGGCGACGGCGGCAAGAATCGAAGAAATCCTTGGCGGCGAAAGCCCTAGAGCTCGAATTGGCGGCGATGCGGAGGTTCTCGGGTGGAATTGAGCGAGGTTAAGGAAAGGGCTGCGGCGATCCTCGGGGTGGCTTTATAGAGGTCGGGAGGCAAGGCGGCGTGGCGGCGTGGAGGTCGTGGCGGCAGTTGCGGCCGTGGGCGTATCGCACGCGCGACGACGAGGTCGTGGGGTGGTCGTGGGTGTCGTGGCGCCGCGTGCGGAGGACGCGAGGCGATTAGGCGTCATTGTGAAGCTTCGGCGTTGACCGCTCATGGCGGTTGCTTTCGCGACAACGCTGAGAGCGGCGACGACCTCAGCGGGCCGCTTAGCGGCCGAGGAGGAGGTGGCAGTGGCGCGAGGGTGAGGTGGCCTTGCGAGATCGTCGTCAACTCAGATCGGACGGACTCTGAATGATTGGGCGAGATGAGCAGATCTTTGGTAGGAGAGATTTAGCCCAACGATTGTTTGGAGATTTAAAATAGGTTTTCCTTTTAGAAAATAGCGAAATTCAAATAAGCAATGGAAAATAGCAAATGAACTTGGAAAAATTCGAGAAAATTCGGAAAATATATCCAAGCTCATAGAATCCAAATAAAATAGTTTTGACTATTGTTCATGTTGGAATTATTCATATTAAATTGTTTTGTTACTAAAGTCCAAGTTAAAGCTTTTGAACTAAATTCAGATAAATCCAAATGGTGAATTTTCTCTCTACCAACTATTTAAATGATTTTTAAAGCTCTAAAAATTGGGATGTTACAGTGCACCACGTGCCAGCCAACATTGTCACCTCCCTTCTTCCCCCTTCCACCTACCTGCTCTGAGCCACCCCCTAGAAGCGCCCGCGCCAACCGCTGCTCATGCGCTCCCATCCTCGCATGCGTCATCATCCACAGTCGCCACCATTGTAGCTATGATGTTTCCCACATTGACACCGTCCTTGCCTGACCGTCATCCCGTCACCACCACTGGAGCCGTGTCGCCTCGCCATCCTTCCCCGGACGCCCCCGCATCGAGCCGCGTCATCACCATCCCGTCGCACCCCCACACACCGCGTTTGCCTCACTGCCAGCATCCTTTCCCTCCTCTCTTCCATCCCCACGCCCTCTGCTTCCTCCTTGCGCCTGTCTTGAACCTGTAATGCCATGCTGCCCATGACAGCCATTGCCTCCACATGCCATTCCGGTCGTTACAGTGAGCCCCTCCCCTATCTACTTGCGTCAAAGTGTGTTCCTGGGCCACCTCCTCAAATTCCATTAACCGATTTGGGCTTTCATCTACCAGAGAGTTGCGCCACCGTCATCTTGCTCGGCCCCAGCCAAAATTGCTGCCGCGGCCGATAATCCTCGCACGATGCACGATAATCATCGTAATAAACGCATGTTTCAGTCATCTTGTTCAATGAGCCGAAGAGCGGTGGCGCTGATGAGTGCAAGGTGTGTGAACTGCCCAAACTATGGCATCCAGGCAAATGTCCTGTACTCCAACACTGAAGAGAAGAGGGGGTGTGTGTTCTACAAGTGTCCATATTTCTCAGTGAGTTCGATTTTCGTGAAAGTTGGTATTTGGATTTAGGGCTTGTTTGTCACTTCTTTTTCACTATTCGGTGTGGTTTTTAGGCCGATAGTTGCTAGTACTTTCAGTGGGCAGACTCTATTGGTGCCATGGTTGAAAGAGCAGTTGAACGCCCCGCATGTAGTTCCATATGGTCCGATGGTGAACATGCCACCTGCAAACGAGCGCTTTGACAAGAATCTTGACCACTTAAAGTGGCTCGAGAAACTTATGTGTGTGTATCTTTCTAGTAGTGTGTTCACTATGTATTAAGTAGTGGTGGTTGTATGCATAAGGGATTTATGTACAGACGATGTTGTATGCTTTTTATGATTGCAATAAGTCTTTAACTTTTGGCAACTGGCTTTGTATGAACGTAACATAACAAGGGATTCACGTATGAACTCTAGTATTACAATTTTGCATACCGAAAAGACAACACACTACGACACTACGTTTTTAGACTGAAATGATATCTCTCTGCCACGACACCATCTCAGACCAAAAAAACAGCACACTGTCACACCACACACTCCCATCTTTGCAGACCAAAAAAATGGCACACTATGATGCTACCTTTTAAGGCAGAAATAACTGCACACTATCAGGGCACACACTACCGACTTTGCAAATCGAGAGGATAGCACACCGTGACGCTACATTTTCAGAGTGAAATGACCACACCCCGACACCTTTTCAGAACAAAAAAACAACACTCGGCCACACCACCTTTTTAGACCAAAAAGATCGCACACTGTCAGGCCACGCACTGTGACTTTTGCATACCGAAAAGACAACACACTATGATGCTACCTTTCCAGACCGAAATGACTACACTCTGCCATGGCACCTTTTTAGACCAAAAAGACAACACACTGTGATGCTACCTTTTTATACCGAAATGACCACACTCCGACACACTAACTTTTCAGACCAAGAAGACAACATACTAGGACACTACCATTTCTTTCCAAAATATCCACACTCTACCACACCACCATTTCAGATCGATGTCTTGTCTCTTCTCCTTCCACCCTCAACACTACACCCTATCCGCTTATAAAAAGAGGGAGAAGAAAGATCGAGGACAACACTCAACCACCATACCCAACACTCCACTCCAACCTGGTTCACACAACAGAGAGGAAGGAGATGTTAGACTCGTCGTCGAACTTCTACGCGAAGATGTTGTAGAAGCGCAAGTGGCTTGCCGAGAGGGCTAAACCTTACCCCGATTATTCTATGAAGGATGTTTTGAAACCACCAGAGTTCCCACACTCACAATGTGTGTGCGAAGAAACGACGAACATCATTCAGTCCACACACTCGCCGATCGTCGCCCCTGCGTACTACACGTGTAGGAACATCCTCGTAATAAAATCTTACAGATTTTTAACATGTTACGTTGCATTCCACATATCCCTAACTTCATGGGCGAATAATAGCAGCCGGAGATGCAATGAAACTACTTTCAATGGATCGACGACCCGAACATGTACGATAAGGCATTCATCGAGCAGAAGTACATGTTCAACTACGTGAAGCAAGCCGAGACCTTCGAACGCTAGAAACCTTACATACCCAAACATATTGAAAAGGCACCGGAGGAGCCCAGGAAAGCTCGGTGGTGGTGGAGGACCTCCAAGCAGGAAGTTGAGTACGACCAGGCCGAGCGCGTGATGGACAAGGGGAAGGATCCTGCTAGTGAGACCGAGAGCTGTCCTAGCTCCCCGTCGCCTAGGCGCACTCCATATTGAAGAGGTAACTTAATTTCAATTTGCATCCTGATTATTGATTTGTCCCTATGTTCTACTATCCTAATAACATTGAATCATCCAGCCCGCCTCGTAGAACAAGGTTGACTTCGAGTCTGGCCTCCGCCGTGGGTAGTCCAGAGACAAGGGGAAGAGACCGATGGGCCACCAAGACTAATTAACTTCATTCCAATCAACCTTTTTTTCGATTCCAAAAAGAAACTCATGTATCGTAGGTGTATTTCGGTTTGTTCATTTGTGCAGGTTGTCGTTTCTAATGCACATAACCAAACCCAGCACACCATGTAATTCATAATTCAATTAGGAAGTTTTTTAAACTTAAATATCTTTTTCCAAATATTTTGACTATTAAATATTTCGTAATATTTCCCAAAGGAATCGGTTCTACGAACAATACAATCAGGACAACAGCGCGCATCGCAACCCTAAACTCAAATATTTTTTTATTTCACTCTGAAGGGAGCTATTTGTGTTATTGCGTGGCTCTCATATTCTTTACTTCATATTTTGTTATCTTCTCCAATTTCGGATTCCTAACTACGCAGACACTTAAAGATATTACCAAAAAATTCCCTAAAAATTACTAAATTTTTAGGCTAAATTATGTACACACAAATTAAAAAAACAGGACCCTACCACCAGTTGAAATGGCGACAGAGTCATGTCACCAATTGGAAAAGCAACAGAACCCTGTTGTAATTCCAATTGGCGACAGGGATGTTGTCGCTAGCTGGCCTAGCGATAATATCCCAGTTGGCCTGGATAATGGCCTCAAATATTTAATTTTGTAATTTTTTATTAAAATAATATTGTTTTAAAACAATTCTCCATCGTCGCCATCCCCTTCTCCCTCCCCTCCTGCACCCCTCCATTCCACTCCTCTCACCTCCTCCCACTCGCCGCAGCCGTCGCCCCCCTCCTCTTTGTGCATCGGAGTCGAGCCCCAATCGCCTACCTCTCGGGGCTATGGTGGCCTCAACATGGGGAGGAGGAGAGGGTGGTGCTGTCCTTGTGCCGCTACCATCGCCGCACGCAATGACGATGGCAACGATCCTCTCCCTCGCTTGCTCTCCCGTCCCAAGCACTTGTTGTTGGCCTCCACCACTGTAACATCCCAAGTTTTGGAATGTTTTTGAAGCTTTTAAAAATAGAAATAACCATTTGAATTTTCTTGGTTAAGTTCCATCTTAATTTGAATATTGAGAAATCAAAAGAATTTAATGTGATTAATTTAAACTTCAATTAAATTAAAAGTTGTTTTTTTGTTCCTTGAGTTCCACAGAATTTTCTGGAATTCTCTAGGAATTTTTGGAGTTTATTTGCTATTTCTTTGAGCTCGATTCTCTTTAATCTATTTTCTGCAATTCAGAAATCAAATTAAACTCCAAATTTTCCTTTAGGCCGAAATTCCTTTCTTTCGGGCCATTTTCTTTTCTTTCGGCCTAGTTCCATTTCCTTCTTCCTTGGGCCGTTTCTTTTTCTGTGTCAGCTCGGCCCGCTCCATCTTCTACCACGCGCTAAGCCCACTACCAGCCACCTCCTCCCTTCTCCTTCTCTCTCTGCCAAGCGGGACTCGCCTGTCATCGACCGCCTGCCTTCCTTCCTCCTTTCCTTCTCCCTCTAGATTTTTAGCCCGTGTCCGATCCAGCTACGCTCCGCCGCTGTCCTCCTTACAAACTCCACCTTCTCTGGCCTTATAAGCACAGCCGTCCGCATCTTTTTGTTCGTGTCGTCCACCTCATCCAAAGCCCTAATCTACTGCCTTGAAATCACCGCTAAGTTTGCCACATTTCTCCGAAGAAGCCGTCGTCGCTGAAGGTCTTCTCCGCCTTGTTCTGCCGCTGTCCGACGTCCTCCGCCTGAGCCCTCTTCTCTGTTGAGATCGTGTGCCCGCATTCTACCTATTGCTTCCTTCATCTTCGTTCGATCATCACTGAGCTGCTACCTCTACCTTCGTCCCTAAAACTAGGCACCGCCACCACCGTCGATCTAGATGCCGGTCAGTGTCCTTGCCTATCCAAGCGCGTCATGTCATGGTCTTGAGCGTCCTCTTCCGATCCCCCTACTTTCTTTTGCTCTCTTTGCCACCTTAACACCTCGCCGCCGCCATGTTTTCTTCCTCGCCTCCGGTCGTCAATGGGCCGCCGCCTCCATCCTTCTCTGGTCATCCCAAGCCGCCCTCTAGTTTTGCTGTTGCCGCTATGAGCCTATGAGTCCCCCCCGCCTCACCACCACCCTCGCTGCGCCACTGTCTCCCTTGGAACCCTCTCCTCCTCGGCGTTCCGTTTAGCCTGTCGCCGCCGTCGAGCGCCAGCGCTGCCCGCCCACTCCTCTGTTTCTCTTTCTGCCACCTTGCCTCCACCTCTGCGCCACCTCACCTCCACCTCAACCTTTGCAGCCTGCGTGTTAGCTCGCGTGTCAGCATGTGCACCCGGTTCACCGTAAACCTGAGACAGTTCCGTGGACCTGGTATATGAAACACAGGCCCACATGTCAGTGTCTTTAAATTTCTTTTTCTTTAGAAATTTAATTCTGGCCGAAATTAAAATCACTGCTGACATCATGCTGATGCAGTAATCTAGAATTTCCTTTGGAAAGGAAATTCTAAAATCCCAAATAGTGTTTTCTCTCTCGTTTTCCTTTTCAGCAAATCTTCCGAGAGTCCGTTCTCCTTTGTCCGAACTCCGATTCAGTCTATTCAAATTCCTAAATTCATCTAAAATCGAGATATTTCTTTTAGAGTTGGTTTTTATGTTTTTGGATTTTATTTGTATTTCTTTTGAATTTATTTATGATTCGCTTGTTGTTTTCACTCTCGTTAGACGATGTGTTTCAAGGAGTAGAGCAGAAGCAAGCTTTGAAGATCCAAGTGTGATAACTGAGCAAAACCAAGGCAAGTCATAGTATTTTGATCATATTGGACCTATAATTTTAAAACTATATGGTTTTATATCAAAATGCTTGCTACCTTTATATCAACAGCTTTTGGGAGTAGTTAATCACCTATTTGTCATTATGCCTCCATTGAACATTTGAATACCATGAATTATTTGTCACCATAGGGTGGTTAATTTTAGTTGGGCATATTTATATCAACAACATGGGTATAGTAGAGATGCTTAGTTGTACTTAGATACGATGGGCTCATGCTCACATGTTCAATAATGTTAAATTTGACTTAATGAGATATAAAATTGTCACGGGTAGCCACTGTTGTTAAAATTTATGTGCCATGACTGGGTATGTCATTGGTCTTGGTTGAACAAAGTGATTTACGCTCAGGCGAGCGATCGTGAAGTAAAGGAGGGCAAGGGTAGCACATTGTGGGTTGTAGTAGACTCGCCTGAACTGGGCCATATCGTACAACCATATGTCTAGTATGAGATGGACCTTGCTAACTAATTAGTAATATCTTAATTTTGGTTTTTTCTTGGAAGCGTGAGTTACAGGATAGATATATACTCACAATGGTGCAAGAGGGGGGCTTGTCTGGTCAGAAAGACATTTAGTGATGAAACCTTAGCAGACAGAATTATGTTAAGAATGAGCTTTGTAAAGGCCTTGTGATGATCACTGAGTCGCACACCTACAAAAGTGTGGACAGACACTTTGAGTTGATTTATCTCTTGTGGGTAAAGCTGTACAACCTCTGTAGAGTTAAAACTGTTTAAACAGCTGTATCCGCGGTTATGGACATGCTTGGGGATTTCACACGAGAGAAAGAGTTTCTTTATAAAAATATGTCGCCATGTGAATGGGGAATTCACTGGGTGAATATAATGTTCACATGGTGAATGAGATGTTCACAGGGTGGTTTGGTTGGGTAGTGAACGAGAAGTTCACTGGTTGATTTCAAAGAAATTATTTACTATACTTATTTATTGTCTTTTAATTTACACAATTCAATCTATTTATTATATTTACTATCAATACTGTTTTCTACAAAAGAACCATACAACTATTCCTTTGTTCAAGCCTTGCATGAATATTAAATGTATATTATTTCCCTACGACTTGTTGAGTTCTTTATGTGCTTACAATTTCAAATTTTGCTGCTTAGTTGAAGAATATCAAGCTGCTCAAGAATTCTTTGAGAAGGAATACTATGAAGACTTTTCGAATTAATAAGCGTTCTCCACTCGATTGCTTGTGGGTACGTTGATTGGCCTTTCCAAGTTATCTCGTTCCATTGTAAGAGTTTATTTATTTCTTTAGCCCTGCGTGGCAAGTTAAGTAAAAATTGACTATAAGGTCCACTTATTATTACTATTTGTTATCTTGAGATCTTTTTAGTTGAATCGATAAATGGATGATTTCATCGATGTTTCCTGTGTGAGCTAGCTACTGATATGGGAGTACTTCAGAATACACAGAGTATTTCGAATGTGTAAATCAGGGTCCCGACAACCACCTCCTCCCTAGATAGCTAGCAACGACCGGGCCGCTACCCAGGAATGCAGTTCTGTGGCCGACTTGAGTGTGGGAGATGGAGCCCGCTGAGACTAGCAAGGGCTGGGGTGTGGGGGACTACAGCGGCCATGGTTGTTGGCCCAAACCGAAGACGAGCACACACAAACACAATAGAACCCTAGAACGCGAACGCAATAACTCAATTTTTTTTTTGTGCCACCGGAACAACAACTTTTTTTTATTTTCTTTTATTCTATTGCTCTTGTTCTCAAAATCTGATTACAGGGGTGCCCTTTTATTGAGAGCAAACGACTATTCATTTCCGAAAAGGATTCTAGGTGTCCTAAAGGGATCCACACAAACTCTAGAATCCATAATGAATACTGCCTAAATAGTGTACGACTATGTAAACAAACTCTACGTAAAATCTAGATATACAATATGCACAAAGATTACTAACAAATCATTCTCTAATCTTTGTGTACTTACTTATTGAGGCAGTCGGTTTCAACTACAACTTGCCCAACTGTTATTCAAAACAGAACGACAAACACATCTCCTCAACGACCTAGACTCAACGCCACGGACTCGACTCAGAACGACGAACACATCTCCTCAACGTCCTGTACTCAACTCCACGGACACACACACACACACACACACACACACAAATACGACACGCAACCACCTAGTACTAACACAACACTTTCACCTTGGCAATGCGCAACTCATCTTGCGTTCCACCGACGTGCACCACTATTTATTCCACATGCACGCACGCATGCAAATAACTAACTCAATGTGCTAACATGAACACACACATGACTCGGCACTACTGCTTCTACATGAATGAACTCAACTACATCCATGTGCTTGCCGATGAGATTGCGCTGCGTGGTCGCCGCTAGCTCTGCTATGCCTAGCGTTGCTACTGACCCGTTGAGACTGGTCCACGCCAAGTCTCCCACCGCACCGTATCTCTGGCTACCCGTACCCTCCATGCAGCTCTGTCGGCCGTGTCTCGTGGCAACATGTCGCCGGGAGCCGCCGCATGCGCACTCCCGCCATGCGCCACGGGAGCCCACCGCTCACCCGTGCTGTGTTGCGCTCGTGTCGTAGCAGCGCCGTGCCGCGGCTCCGTCGGTTGCCCGCACGGCCACCACGCTGCTTCCTCGCTAAGCCGCCGCCGAAGCGCTGCGCATCCGCCGCATGCCAAAGATCGCCGACGCGCCTAAGCTGCCGTCGGCGTGTTTAGCGTCATAACCGGCACCGGTGCCCACGCCCTCGGGAGCCACTGTGCCCGCCGCCACACCGTATATGCCACCCCTCCCGGGCAGCAGCTAGGATTTCGAACCTGGAGCTCTGATATCAATTGTTGGTCGAAACCGAAGATGAACACACACGAGCACAATGGAATCCTAAAACGCGAATACAAAAACACCAGAATTTTTTTGTGCCGCCGGAACAATAGCAGATTTTCTGATTTTCTCTTGCTCTATTGCTTTTGTTCACAAAATTTGAATACAGGGGTGCCCTTTTATTGAGAGCAAACAACTATTCGTATCTAGAAAAGATTCTACGTATCCTGAAATGATACCACACAAACTCTAGAATCCATAATGAATATTGCCTAAATACTGTAGTACTACGTAAAATCTCCAGGGGCGGATCTACTGTAGCACACCGGGTGTATAGGACATCAGGGCCAAAAATCATTTTTCTTTGGATATAACGAAGTCGCCCTTGATCCAACATAAGATGACACCTTAAGTCACAACCAAACCGAATATGGTCCATCTTGCCTCAGGGACCTCCGGTCATTTTTGTTTTGAATCGGCCACTAAATCTAGATATATCATATGCAGAAAGATTACTGAGAATGGCACGGTGGAGGCCTGTGTCGGTGTCGACGGCGGGTTTTGCGACGGTCGTTACTCATGCGGGGTTTGCAATGGTCGTTGCTCATGCCGTTCTAGCTCCGCTATGCCTCTTCACGGACCCATCGAGGTCACTCGTGTAGAGGGAGAAGGGCGGAAGACGTCACCCTCCGCACTATTCGGTCCATGATCAGAGGACCATAGACATCGGTGTATCACATCGGTGTATCTTTCGTTCTTTTCTTGTAAAATAGATTGGATTAGCTCGCAGTATGCTTCATTTTTAGTGGTACCAGAGGACGATGGACATCGCCACATCGGTATATCTTTCGTTCTTTTCTACTGAGATACATTCGGTTAGGGTGCATGCATTTTTTGTTTCATTTTTTAGATGTACCAAAAAAATCTCAAAAGGTTAAACGAAATATGTAAAGTGTGTGGTTAGATTTGCTGGAGCACGATGCACAATGAACTCAAGCCACGACGCGCCCGAAAAGGCGGATTCAGTTAGGAAAAGAAAGCTTAGAAGAGTAGGCATCAAACATGCGAAAAGCTCGAGCTAGTTTACAATTTTGCCGCCGAAAGAAATGCACAAAAGCCAAGTCGCATACGTGTTCCTTGTCACTGACTTATCAGTTGTACACGCTCTAAAACATACATGAAACAAAACGAAACGTCCAAACAACACAACTAAATTTATAATAGGCAAAATTTGATATATGTCACTAAGAAAGTTGCCACTTCGAGAAATACCACTCAGTATCACAAAATTAGAAATACGCCACTTCAGATTCTTGTTCATTTGAAATTTGCTATTTCCTTTTATTTTCTTTTATCTCATTTTCCATTAGTTCTCCATGTGAACTTCCCCTTTTGCCCCTCCTGCCCCGCTCTCATCTATCCAATGCATCCCTTCTGCCCCTTCTATCCAGCTCGACAGCTCCTTTCTGAACCACGCGATGAACACGGGATGAACTAGGGCCTGCCCCCTCCCTGCCGGTCCTTCCCCGCCGCCTCATCCCAGCCCTGCTCCTTGCTTCTCCTCCAAAGAGGCCGCCGCATGCTTCCCCCAGTCGGCGCCCAGGCCTCCAACGCCGCATCTTCTCCAACCGGCGCCGCCTCCCCCAGTCGGCCGGTCCCGAGCTCCAAGCCCCTCTGCGGCCGCCGCATCTTCCAACCAGTGCCACCTCCACCAGTCGGCCCCCCCGAGCTCCAAGCCCCCAGTCTGTCCCCCCACTACTACAAAAAGGCTAATACTGGATGTCTCATCACAGACGGTTGACCAAAACCGTCTGTATTACATGTAATCACCGACGATTTTAGTTTAGAGACCATTTGTGTTACTGGCTGCGCTAAAAACCGTATGTGAAGAGGTAATATCATATACGGTTCATAGCTAAAACCGTATGTGAAACATCACAGGCGGTTCTTAACAATAACCGTATGTGATATTACTACATATCACAGACGGTTTTTTGTTATAACCGTCTGTGATAATATCGCTTCTGACTCGGTTGAAGCCCGATGAGTTTCTTAAATCGGTTGATCGTCTCAATTCGTCACATCAATGCCGCTTCGGCTCCCCGATGCGTCTTTTTGTCTCACGCTCCAAATTTATTCATTATTTTATAAAAAGGATCATCCGCCATCGAAGATGATCATCCCCACTTATACAAAAAAACAAAAATGATTGTCTCTTCTGTTTCCTTGTTGCCGACATTGATGGCCTACCTGGCCGCACTGTAAAAGCACCTCTCTCACTGTACATTGAACCGTGCTGCGGAAGAACACTGTTTCAACAGTGTCTTCACTCCTCTGTTCGAGAATTTGCCGGAGTAGGTGACGGCCACCTTCCGCCGTCTTGACATCCTCCTCCGCCGTGTCTTCCAGGTGATCTCCCACTTTCGGCGAGTTCTTGTGTCATCGGCGTGGTCCTCCAAAACGACGTTGCATCGTCTCCAAGAGGTTTTAGTCACTTGGATCTGCAGATTCGAGGCGGCGGCCGAGTCGACGGCCGAGACCCTCAAATGGCGAAGAGAGCCTATGAGCTTAATTCTTCTTGGTTCAATAGTCCGAGGGTTTTCGGGAGACACTCAAACGAGCACGTCAGTGGGTGGACGCATTTCAGGCTTCGTTCGATCATGAACCATCCGCCCTCGACGCTGCCGCTTACGAAGTATTGAAGACGGAGATAGCAGCCTACCTCCGCCATTAGAAAAACTTTGTTTATTTATAGGTTTCTACTTTTTTAATCTTTTTGTGCGGTACGCCACCTTTGTTTGGCCATATGAAAATTCCAAAATTCCAAAATTAAAAAGTTTGGAGGTGAAGTTACTATAAATTATATGTTGAATTATATATATATATAGTTCAAGCAAATTTTCAGCAGTATTTAAATGACAAAATTGACATATAAACATGTAATTTCTTCATGTCATGTAAGTGTATATACAAAATAAATATACTTGAGAAAAAACCATTTCACAGACAGTTCCATAATGGAACCATCTGTGATATGTCCCATATCATGGACGGTTCCATTGTGGAACTGTCTGTGATAAGTATCACTGACGGTTCCATAATAGAACCATCTGTGATAAGTCTCTTTATTAGTAGGAGCCTGACCGCTAGGGTTTGTGCTCTAACTCGTCACTCCCCAGCGGCCTTACTCTCGTTCGTTCCCCTCCCCACCCGAGTGACCCCGTCACCGTTGCCGCCATTCTTCCCATCGCCAACGGTTGTGACATTATGGTTCATTGCACAAGACACTCGTACGATAAGAGTGTCTTTTGCAGTGTCACCGTTGTGCCACAACTACGGTGACGCCGCGCACCTTCCCCTCTTCTTCCCCCCCCCTCAGCGTACACGACCCCCAGCTACCTCTCCACCGACGATGTCGAGGTAATTAGACAGATCAATCACCTATTGGTTTGTGCTGTTGGTATTCTTGTGAACGGAGCTCCTCCTCCCTCGCTGCCAGCTCCAACACCTCTAGATCAAGCTCCCCCCTCCCTGCACCGCCGGATCAAACTCCCAGTCACCCTCGCTGTGCCGCCGGCCATGGCTCCTCCTCCCTATGTTGTAGCTTCAGCTCCTCCTCCCTCGCTGCCAGCTCCAACACCTCTAGATCAAGCTCCCCCCTCCCTGCACCGCCGGATCAAACTCCCAGTCACCCTCGCTGTGCCGCCGGCCATGGCTCCTCCTCCCTATGTTGTAGCTTCAGCTCCTCCTCCCTCTCGCCGCCGGCTCATTGCGCTACCTCGGACCTCCCTCGCGCCTCCAACCTCTTCGACTCTCCCACTAACGTGTAAGTCCCCTTCTTGTCTTCTTGATGTTGTCTGGTTGTTGGTTGATGCTGATGCTGATGGCCATTGGCCAAAGCCCAGATGCTAAATGTGTAATACATACATGAAGAGAAGTGTATCATTGTAGAGAATTGTAAATGTGTAATACATACATGTAGAGAGAAGTATAGAGAAATCATAAATATAAATGAATGCAATGATCATGCAGATGCTTGTTGGCTAGTGGCACCTTGCTAGCTGTTGAACTGCTCAATGATGTTAATAGTCTTATGCTGAAATTGAATTGATAATTAGTTCATATTAATAGTCCCTTTGCTCTATGATGTAATGATGTTAATAGTCTTATGCTAAAATTGAATTGATAATTAGTTCATATTAATAGTCCCCTTGCTTTGTGATGTAATGATGTTAATAGTCTTATGCTGAAATTGAATTGATAATTAGTTCATATTAATAGTCCCCTTGCTCTGTGATGTAAACTGAGGGCTATTGGTGTATGTACATTAATTCTATGCATCTTGCTTAGTTCATGTTGTGGGTTCAAATTGACAAAAATGAATGGGGGGCAAAATGGTGGGTTTGGTTAATGCTCTCTGATGGGTACTGAGGGTTTTTGATGCCGCTTCTTTCTGCTTGGTTAGCTTACATGGGATCGATGTGGTTCGGATGGAGCTTGGCTGCAATTAACTTTTCAGATTTGTGTACCAGGTACATATACGTCCTACCATTCTATTCTGATCTCCTCTCTATAAAACCTCCAAGCGGTGGTGCTTGTGCCTTTATATATATATATATATATATATATATATATATATATATATAAATATATATATAATGTCATTTGTAGTCCCCAGCCCTTCGGTGGGTCATGAGGAGGATGAGGCAATTTGCCACGGGCAATCTCATTGAGCACGCAAGTTCAAGAAATGCTACCGCAAGGAAAGTGCACTACTACAGAAAAGGCCTTCACAGATGGTTCAAAATGCCATCAAGCAGCGATTTCATGAGCCGTCTGCGAGTGCGTGGGTCGATAATGACATGAGGTCATCACAAGCGGTTTTCAAACCGCTGCATGATGCATACTTTCCTGAGCGGTTATTAACTTCGTAACCGTCATGATATAACTATCCTGAGACGGTTTGTACCTAGAACCGTCTATGATAATCATCTATCATAAGCGGTTCTAACACCAACCGTCTGTGATATATAAATAAAACCTCCAAGCAATGGTGCTTGTGCCTTTAAAACCGGCTTCATATATATATATATATATATATATATATATATATATATATATATATATATATATTATCGTCTGTAGTCCCTAGCCACTTTAGGGGTCATGAGGGAGGATGACACAGCTGCCACTTGTAGGATCGTAATGGCAATCAAAGGGGGGGGGGTTGAATGATTGCAGCAAATTGACCTCCAAATTTAATCTCAAACCTATGCAGAAGAACTCCTTCAATGTCTTAGGGAACTTCTTGAAAGACCTTCACAGAATCTCCTCAACAAGCTCTTCAGGCGCACTATTTGAACAACACAATCAAGAAACAAAGAAGAACAAATCTGAACTTTATTTCTTTATCATGATTTGTGTCTACAAAGTGCTCCGCAAGCACCCCTCAAAGACCTTCAGCCGAAAGTCCTCTCAAGTTCTGTCTAAAACCTCGCAACCAAAACATCGTCAAAGCTATGGTTCAAGGCGCATCCCCGAAAGACCTCCCCTCTGCCCTTTTTATGGGCAGAGTTCTCTCTGTATCTCTAACGAACAACCCACTCTATCTTTCCGCAAATCAAGGGACCCGAAACCCTTACCAACATTGGTTTTTCCAAATCTCTAAGACTTTCCAAAACCGAAACTTCCATATCCGTTTCTCATGCGGGAAGCCTCCAGGACTCCCCTCCTAGAGCTCCTTCATGATTTCGACAATCACCTTCAATCTCCGTGTGCTCCAGCGCAATCCCAACCATCTCATAACATCCACGACCTCCACGACCTCAGATCTCCCCATCCTAGTCCGAGTCCTCATCGTCACAACCATGGTTGTCTCCACGCTCATCCTACACATGCAAAGATTAAAGAACACAAAACCTGGCACAAGTTCTCCAACTTGACCAATCATTAGCTCACACACACGCATAAACACTATCATGCATCATGCAATCAACTAAAGCTCATCAGCCTAACAATCCTTTAGCAAAATCCTCAATACGACGAACTAACAGAACACAATCGGTCATACCGCCACATTTGGTCCAGTAGTACCGCCCAGCGGTCGTACCGCTCAAAGTACACCGGTACTACCGATTCTCAAAGTCATCCAAATCTCCCCAAAACAAGCTCTCTGGAAAATCCATACTGCTCACACGCGGTCATTCCGCTATGCGGTAGTTCTGCCGTTCAACACGCGGTCATACCGCTCCTCAACAAATCAAGGGCACAAAAGCACCTTCTCTGGAATTTAGCAACCGCTATGTAAATAACGGTATTACCAAGTCACAGTACTACCGCCACTCCCCAAGCGGTACTACCGCTCCACTAAAATGCTCAAAGCTCTCAGAAATCAACCCTGACACGTGGACGACTCAGATTGAATGACGTTCGGACGGTTCGAACGTCTCACACGATCTCAAACGTCCGATTTCAATCCAACGCTCAAAACGCCCTTTCACGTTTGAATGGTCCGAACGTTTCTCTCAATATAGACTGTTAGATAAAGATCTAACGGTTCAACCAGAACACACGTTCAAAACCTAGACATGCGGTAGTACCACGCTTCACTTGCGGTTGTACCGTTGCACGGTAGTTCCGTGATTCACACACTGGTACTACCGTTATGCGGTTGTACCGTGCATTACAAGCCGGTACTACTGTTTCACGAAAAACACACAAAAGCATCAAAACCAAGCCCTTTGCCTCGTGGACGCTCTAGATTGACTTGGCCTTTCGGACCGCGCGTCAAAACCATTGGATCTGGAGCACTATTCAAAGTCCGAACGTCTCACTTGATAACCACCGTCTGATTTCAATCCAAAAGTTAATATGACCTGTTACTTTCGGAAGGTCCGAACGTTCTTCTTCAACATGAACCGTTTGATCAAGATCTAATGGTCAACTATCACACGTCGGGACTCAAGTGACTTGCGGTAATACCACGCGTCACGTGCGGTTGTACCGCTCGACGGTAGTACTGCGGCTACAAAGCCAGTACTACCGCAAAACCCGACAAAGACTGATTTCCAGACTTTCTAGACTTTCTATTGTCAATGTGTTCATCATCAAATAACATGACCAAAAACCTCTTGGTCTAACAAGCTAAAACCAGAGAGCACCGGAGAACCCCAAAAGGACCAGGAACACAAACCAAAAGACTTAGTTGAGGTTTGGTTAGGTCAGGTTAAACTCCCAAATTTCTAAAATCCCAAGTTAAGCTTGTGCAGGCGAATAAACCGAATGGTTCATTTTAGCTTTGAACACGGCAAGAACTCTTAGGAAAAATGGGACGTTACAAACCTTCACCCCTTAATGGAATCTCGACCCCGAGATTTAGGCTAGCTAGAGAATAGGTGCGGGAACTCCTTCTTGAGGTCCTCTTCGTGCTCCCAAGTTGCTTCTGCTTTAGTGTGGTTGCTCCATTGCACTTTGCAAAGCTTGATGGTCTTGTTTCTTATGACACTCTCGGACACATCCAAGATCTTGATGGATTGCTCCTTGTAGGTGAGGTCTTCTTGGAGGTCCACAGCTTCCAAGGGCATTTGCTCTTCTGGCACTCTTAAGCACTTCTTCAACTGAGAGACATAAAACACATTGTGCACTCCAGCAAGCTGAGGGAGAAGATCTATCTTGTAGGCCACTTCTCCTCTTCGGGCAAGAACCGGAAAAGGTCCAATGAATCTTGGAGCTAGCTTTCCACTGATCCGGAATTGTTGCATTCCTTTGAGAGGTGACACTTTGAGGTATACTTGATCTCCTGGAGTAAAGGCTAGATCTCGACGCCTATTGTCGGCATAACTCTTTTGTCTGGTCTGCGTAGTCTTCAACTTCTCCCTTATTGACTTCACTTGGTCTTCAGTTTCCTTCAATAGGTCTGGTCCAAGAACTTGTCCTTTACCAGTCTCTGTCCAGTACAAGGGTGTTCTACATTTTCTTCCATAAAGAGCTTCAAAAGGAGACATCCGGAGGCTTGCTTGATAGATGTTACTGTAGGAGAACTCAACATAGGGTAACATTCTGTCCCAACTTCCTTGCCTTTCCAGAGCACAAGCTCTCAGCATGTCCTCAAGTACTTGGTTGACCCTTTCGGTTTGTCCATTAGTTTGTGGGTGATAAGCTGTGCTGAAATTAAGGTCTATGCCCATAACATCATGTAGCTTTTGCCAAAACTTGGAGGTGAACTGAGATCCTCTATCTGATACTATCTTCTTTGGGACACCATGCAAACACACAACCTTTGCCATGTAGATTTCTGCCAACGTGTCTCTAGAATAGGTGGTCTTCACAGGAATAAAGTGAGCCATTTTGGTTAGGTGATCTATAATGACCCATATAGAGTCAAAACCAGCCTGGGTCCGGGGTAGACCAGTTATAAAGTCCATCCCTACCTCTTCCCATTTCCACTCGGGTATGGGCAAGGGCACCAAAAGACCCCCAGGTCTTTGGTGCACGGCCTTAACCTTTTGACAAGTATCACATTTGGCCACATATTCTGCAATTTCTCTCTTCATACTAGGCCACCAGTACATTTTCTTGATGTTTTGATACATCTTTGTAGCTCCATGGTGAATGGAATACAGTGCTTCATGGGCTTCTCTTAGTAGAATCTTCTTGAGTTCTATGTTATTTGGCACATATAGCCTCTTGTCAAATCATACGGTCCCTTGATCATCTTCTGAAAACCTCAAATATTTCCCTTTTCTCATGTTGGCCTTGATTTCTTGAATGACTGCATCTTCAACTTGAGCTACCCTAATATGTCTTTGCAGGTTGGGCTGCACTTCCAAAGTTGCCAAAAACCCTTCTTCAACTATCTGAAGTCTGAGTTTCTGGAATTCCTCATACAAAATAGGCTGACTTCCTTTGACCATCAAGGTACTGCTATAAACCTTTCTACTTAGAGCATCAGCTACCACGTTGGCCCTGCTGGAGTGATAATAAATTCCAAGATTGTAGTCTTTAATTAGCTCTATCCACCTTCTCTGCCTCATATTCAAATCAGCTTGGGTAAAAATATACTTTAAGCTCTTGTGGTCTGTGTAGACTTCACATCGGTTTCCAATGAGATAGTGGCGCCAAATCTTCAAAGCATGCACCACAGCAGCTAGCTCTAGGTCATGGGTTGGGTAATTGGTTTCATGAGGCTTCAATTGTCGGGTGGCATAGGCTACCACTCTTCGTTCTTGCATTAGGACACAGCCGAGTCCTTGCTTTGATGCATCACAATAGACTTCAAAGTCTTTTCAGATATCTGGCAATATCAAAACTGGTGCAGAGGTCAACCTTCTCTTGAGCTATTGAAAGCTTTGTTCACAATTAGATGTCCATGAGAACCTCTTTTCCTTCTTCAATAACTGAGTAAGAGGTCTTGCTATTTGAGAAAAACCTTCAATAAACCTTCTATAATACCCTACCATACCAAGAAAACTCCGGACCTGAGGCACTGACCTTAGAGGTTCCCAATTGAGCACGTCTTGGACATTGCTGGGGTTGACAGAAACTCCATTTTCAGACAGCACATGTCCCAAAAAGACCACTTCCTTCAACCAAAACTCACATTTACTAAACTTAGCAAAGAGTTGGTGAGCTCTAAGCTTCTCCAAAACCGAAAAGAGGTACTTTGCATGCTTTTCTTCACTTTTGGAAAACACAAGGATGTCATCAATAAAAACACTGACAAACTTGTCAAGATACTCCATAAACAGTCTGTTCATCAAATTCATGAAATAAGCAGGGGCATTGGTTAGCCCAAAAGATATAACAGTAAACTCAAACAACCCATATCTAGTTGAAAAAGCTGTCTTGGGGATGTCTTCTTAGTGAATCTTAAGTTGGTGGTACCCTGACCTCAAATCTATCTTTGAAAACACTGCAGCTCCCTTCAACTGATCAAACAAATCATCAATTATGGGCAAAGGATACTTGTTCTTGATAGTGACATCGTTGAGAGCTCGGTAGTCCACACACATTCTTTGAGTACCATCCTTCTTGGCCACAAATATCACTAGAGCTCCCCAAGGTGAGGAGCTTGGCCCAATGAAACCTTTGCTCAACATGTCTTCAATCTGCTACTTCAACTCCACTTGGTCATCAACATGCAGCCTATAAGGTCTTTTGGAGATGGGGGAGGTCCCTAGAACAAGGTTAATCACAAACTCAAGATCTCTATTTGGTGGCATGCCTGGGAGCTCATCAGGGAACACATCTGCAAAATCTCGGACCACAGGGACATCTTTCAAGGCTAGAACTTGGGCACTGCAAGCTAGAGCTCCTTTAAGCTTCTCTGAGGAGGCTTTAAACTTCACTGTGACCCCACTAGGGCTGGTCAAAGAGATGCTCTTACCACTGCAATCCAACATGGCATGGTGGTTTGCAAGCCAATCCATACCCAAGATCACATCTAAAGACTTTGTGTCCAGAAGGATAAGGTTGGCCAACAATTCTACTCCCTCTATGACCAATTTAACTTGTAGACAACCCTGGTTTGTGCTTAGCTCCGAACCGGGGGATTGAACCAACAAGGTAGATTTAAGAGCAATAACTTGAAATTGGTGCTTGGCAACAAAACTCCGAGAAATGAACGAATGTGAAGCTCCAGAATCCAATAAAACTGCACCTGACACTGAATTTACTAGGAACATACCTAGTACAACATCGGGGAAAGTCTGGGATTCCTGTATGGCCACATGGTTCACACGACCCCTTCCAAAAGATTAAGAGGTCCTAGCTTGAGGAGGTCCTGTGGCTTGCTGGGAGGTCCTAGCAGGGGGAGGTCCTGAAGAGGAGGTCCTAGTGGCTGCTTGAGTCCTTTGTAGGCATTGGCTGGTATAATGTCCCATTTGATGGCACTTGAAACAAGTGATCCCTGTTGCTGGAGAGGACTTTGAGAGCTGATTGCTGCTCCTAGTGATGCTCGCTGACCTGGGCGCCTAGGTTGGTGCTGCACCAAAGTCTTGACACGCTGAGGAGGTCTTTGTTGAGTATTGGAGGGTGACATCTTTCTCTTGTAAGCCTCGGAAAGCTCCCTGTGAGATTCTTCAATGAGCATAGCTTTATTTACCATGTGCTGAAAATTAGGATAGTTGTTGCCAACGACTTGAACTTTCAGGCTGGGTGGAGACCTCGCTTAAAGCGCTTTTGGCGTGCATCATCAGTGGCAACATCTTTACGAGCATAACGTGACAACTGAGTGAATTTGGTAAGATACCTACTCACAGTCATGTTGCCTTGTTTAAGGTCCTGAAACTCATTTTTCTTCATCTCAACCTTCCCATCAGGGACATGGGAATGGCGAAAAGCTGCTGCAAACTTAGCCCATGTAATCCTCTGGGGATCAACATGAGAGGCACAAAAAGTATCCCACCATTCAGCAGCAGGACCTTCCAATTGGTGTGATGCAAACAAGACCTTCTCTCTGTCTTCACAACGAGCAATATCCAGCTTTTTCTCAGTTGATCTCAGCCAATCATCCGCATCCAAAGGCTCCGGGGAGCTTGAAAAGGTGGTTGGGCGAGTCTTCATAAACTCTGACAACCTTGATTTAGGATGAACCGAGAGGGGAGGTGGCGGCACAACTGCTGCTTGGCTATTCTGGCTCATCATGGCCAGTAAGGCAGTGGTGGTCTGACTTTGCTGGGCCATGATTTGGTTCATGTTTTGCATCATGGAACTCATCATTTGAGCTTGTCTTTGCCATGAAGCGCCCAAAACACAGGTGCCATCGACCTTTGGAGGAGGAGGTGGTGGAGGCAACTATTCTGAGGGCTCATTCTGACTTGTTGATTGCCGAGTTTGCACCATCTGCACCAAAACCTCTCTGGCTTAATAGATAAGAAAGAAAGCATAATAGATAAGAGGGAATAGCACAAAGATAAGTTAGAGCAGGGGAGAAAGATGGATTTTTCTATTAGGGGTGGCTTGGCTAGACTCAAAAACAAAAGCCCAAAAAGGCTTAAAAAGAGGCAATAAAACTACAAACAGAGGTCCTAATGACCAAGCTAAGCGTAACTGAGATTAAATAAGGAGCACTACCAACCTAGCCTTACCAAGTCGGCCCTATGGAGGTTACAGAGGCAAGAAGGTCAAGTTAAAATTTGGAAACAAAGTTTCAGAGAAGGTAAGATAACAGAACTAAGGAAAAAGATAAGAATGGAGTAGGATAAGATAAGAAGAGATTGTGACAAGGTAAGTATAGCGTAGGACAAGATAAGAAAAGGAACCACCAAACAAATTGTAAAGTTGGTTTGATTTAGAAAATAGCTTTTGAATCAAGCTAAAGCGACCTTTCTACCTATGGCCACGTCCTACAGCCGACCAAGGCTCTGATACCACCTTTGTGACGACCTCCTCTCAGAAATGCACTGGACATGGCAAATACCGGATTTTTTTTTGTGTAAGAGTGTGCGCACCCCGGTACTACCGCACCAAGGAGCGGTAGTGCCGCCCGCAGGTTCCGAGAGGGGAGGTCCGTCCAGACCTTCCAGAAGATCTTCAAAGACCTCCTGGAGGCCTTGACTGAGTGCACTAAGCTAGTCCCAGGAGTCCAAGCTAGCTCGCACAAAACGACACAGGTGTGATCACAACCACATGGTCAAACAAAAGATGAAGCAGACAAATTAAACCTTGCATTAAACAAGACCTTATGGTCCAGGCTTGCTTACAGAGGTCTGCCAACTTGGGCTTACAAAACCGACAACAGGAGGACCTCAAAAGCTGAAAACACTAAAAGCGCTGGAAGCCATCCGGCAAGCCCATAGTCTGTCGAGTGGAGGACGTCCTAGGCAGCCGGGTCGTCAAAGAACTCCTCCTTGAAGAGGTCTGAGCATCCCTGCATCTGATCATCTTCGACCACTGCTTTAACACAGGGCTTACAGCCATGAGTACTTTGAATGTACCCAGCAAATCGCAGGGAACAGATATGCAATTAATATTCATGCATTGGCTTAACAATGAGAGCTGTAGGGTTAGTTGCACAAAGCTAAGTTTGATAGTAAATAACAGGTATAGATTGAGAAGCTCAATTTTGAAAACAATAATACTTAAGTACCTTTGATTGAAAAGAAGGGAAGTGAGCACCAACTCATTTCCCCAAGCCACTTGGGGGAGGTCTGATCGCACCTACGACCAGGACCTCTCCCGAGACCTCTCTGGAGCACCCACCCCAGAGCTCCCAAGACCACTTGGGGGGAGGTCTGGTCGCACCCATGACCAGGACCTCTCCCAAGACCTCTCTGGAGCACCAGCTCCAGAGTCCCCAAAGACCTCCTTAGGACTCCAAAATCTCCTCTAAGCACCCACTCAGGAGCTCATTGGTCCGCCCCAAGGTTCACAAGACCTCCACGACCAACCGAGGACGTCACAAGCACTCGGAGCCACCCAGAGTACCTGCAGACATCCCAAGCCAGCCATGGAACATCAATTTTTGAGAAGTCTACCCCTTGCACCATTTTCACCGGGCATGTCCATGACCAAGGACTTGGCTATTCGAATAGATTGATACTCTGCAGAGGTATACAACTTTACCCACAATTCACGACCTCTCTAGTGGGGCGGGTTCCTGTCGAAACCCTTACTCACTTCCGAAGGTGAGCAGTCTAGAGCGCGACAAGGCCTTTACAAAGCTTTGTCGACTGACGCCCGCTAAGGTTTCGCCGTCTGTAAAAGGAACTGGCCCCTCTTGCGCCATCTTGAATCGACGCACCACCACAACAGAACTAGGTCAAGTCATCACTAATTATTCGGCCCAGACCATCCCTATAAAATGATCTTGTGGTTGCACTTAGAGGCCCAGATCAATAGAACACAAAGTTAAGTCCTTAATTGTTGCTCAGGCAAGGCTTCCACAACCCAGTGTATTAAGAGCACCCCCTTTACTGCACGATCACTTGCTCGAGCAAGAAAGCACTTTTGGGTTCACTTAGCCAAAGACCTCCCTAGTCTTGGCACGCAAGATTTTAACAACGTGGTCTCGCACCACAATCAACACAACCATGGCGTCCCACCATAGTTGCTCAACAGTGGCACCAACCACAGATTCCATAGTTCCATTGGTCAAGTTATTAGAGAAGGTATGTGATTCCCAAAACCCCCGGTTCTACAAGCCAGACTAAGCATATACATACGGTCCCATGTTGGCAATACCAAACAATGCCAACTAAAATACCCAACTTAAGGCGTCCAAGAGGATCATGTCAACATGTTGAATACAATTGTCCAAGGAGGCATATTGTCAAGTAGGAGAGTAACTACTGCCCCAAACCATTTCTTATAAAAATAGCCATGCATGATTAAGTAAAGCAAAATACATTTGAGAAGCTAGGCTCAATATAATCAAAGGTCTACGACTTGCCTTCGTTGAGCAGTGGTGAACCTTCAGTAGACACTGCTAGGTCCAAGAACTCCTCCTCAAACGCGTGATCTACATGTTCGCCAAAGAACCAAATAAGCAAACCAACTCCAAGCAAAGAACTTAAAAGAAGACTTGAAAAGAGCTCAAATCAACTCAGCCAAAACCAGAAAGCAAAGGCTCAGCATAGCCTCGGGAGCTCCTTGGGGAGGTCCTGAGGGTGGAGAGAACTAGGCAGGTGCAAGGAGATTGGGAAAGAGCAAAAAGGTGACAAAGGGAGGCATGCCAAAGCTATTTATAGCCGGAGTTCTTTGGAGAAACAAACAAGGGTTAGAGCAAAACGTGTCAATGATCGGTGGTAGCTAGGACAAGGTTAGGACAGGGTAGGTCACCAAAAGAATACAAAGAAGTACCCCAGATGTGACTACATTTAATGTGATACAACAACCATTAAATGCGCACAGAGCAAGGCTGACAAGTGGGGCCAGTCAAACTCAAGAAAATAGATCAGTCAAATGGTTGGTCTCAGCCGCAAGAGAGGTCTTTGCAAAAGACCAGGGGTCCTGACCTCTAATGGAGGTCCTAACCACAAGGAGGTCTTGAGGGCAGGAGGTCCTTAAGACAACAGGGAGGTTCTGAGGACAGGAGGTCCAAAAGATACGAGGAGGTCCTAAGGACGGGAGGTCCAAAAGACACAAGGAGGTCCTAAGGATGGGAGGTCCAAAAGACACGAGGAGGTCCTAAGGACGAGAGGTCCAAAAGACACGAAGAGGTCCTAAGGACGGGAGGTCCAAAAGACACGAGGAGGTCCTAAGGATCAAGATTTACAAGGGGAGGTCTGAACGGTTAAGATCTCTAAAGGGGAGGTCCTAATGGTTAGATCTAACAAAGGGGAGGTCTGAACGGTTAAGATCTCCAAAGGGGAGGTCCTAACAGTCAGATCTAACAAAGGAGAGGTCTGAATAGTTAAGATCTCTAAAGGGGAGGTCCTAACGGTCAGATCTAACAAAGGAGAGGTCTGAACGGTTAAGATCTCCAAAGGGGAGGTCCTAACAGTCAGATCTAACAAAGGGGACGTCTGAATGGTTAAGATCTCCAAAAGGGAGGTCCTAACGGTCAGATCTAACAAAGGGGAGGTCTGAACGGTTAAGATCTCCAAAGGGGAGGTCCTAACAAACAAGGGGGAGGTCCTAGAGGACATAGAGAGGTCCTGAAGGACACGAGTAGGTCCAAACAAACAAGGGGGAGGTCCTAGACCCACAAAGGAGGTCTGGGCAGGAGGAGATCCAGCGCGGGGCAAACTAAGCCTAGCTTGACTCTTTGAAGACAAAAGGGTTTGAAACACAAACCCGGGCAAAGAACCACGGGGTGGTCATGACCCAAAAGAGAAGAGGTCAGAACCAATGATAAATTCAAACAGGGAGGGAGGTCTGAACCTTAAAGAGATTCAAATTGACAAAGGAAGTCTAGATTAAAAGAGATGGAAAGATCCAAGTTCAGAGGAGGCCCAACGAATCTCCAATGAGGTCCTAGGAGCACAGAGGAGGTCCAGAGGACTTAGAACAGGTCCTATGAACACAGAGGAGGTCCAGAGGGCTTAGAAGAGGTCCTATGAACATAGAGGAGATCCAGAGGACTTAGAAGAGGTCCTATGAACACAGAGGAGGTCCAGAGAGAGGGCTAAAACAAAAGGCACTCATAGCACGCAAAAGAAAGAGAGCTAAAACCAGAGAGCACCGGAGAACCCCAAAAGGACCAGGAACACAAACCAAAAGACTTAGTTGAGGTTTGGTTAGGTTAGGTTAAACTCCCAAATTTCCAAAATCCCAAGTTAAGCTTGCGCAGGCGAATAAACTGAATGGTTCCTTTTAGCTTTGAACACGGCAAGAACTCTTAGGAAAAACGGGACGTTAGAACTATGCACATGTGGAGCCGAATGATGATGCTAGCGGTCCGACCAATGGTGGTATTGATGCAGAGGATGACTTACTAGTGAATGACTATGCACATGTGGAGGCAGTGCATGTGCATGATAAGGAAAATCCTAGGATTGAACTGGACAGCACCTTTCCTAATATGAAGGAATTCAGATTAACTTTGAGGCAATTTGCTATTAAAGGGGAGTTTGAGATAGGCAAATATAAGACTGACAAAAAAAGGTAGAGAGGAGAATGCAAGAAGGAGGACTGTCCTTGGAGAATAACTGTGCACACTGAGATTGATCAAAGTGTCACGGTACTAATGTAAATAGTTTAAGTTGTACTAAGTAATGTTCATTTCATTGTGTTAAATACTAAGTTGGTAAATACTAAGTTGTTGCAATCTATCTGCAGGTTACAGTGGTGGTTGATTCCCACAAATGTGCTTCAACAAGCAGAATAAAGAGCTCTATGGCATCGCAGGGCTGGGTGGCAGATAGGGCTCTTCTTTTGATTAGGGAAAATCCAACTATGGGTGCAAGTGAGTTAGAAAAGGCACTCGAACATAAATACAATGTCACAATTGGCTATGGAAAAGTTGGGCTGGGAGATAGTTAGCACTAGAGTAGCTATATGGGCCATGGGAGGAGAGTTTCCAATCTTTGTACAGTTTCAAGGTAGAGCTTGAAAGAATAATGCCAGGTAGCATCGTTGAGATAGACACCAAGATGTACAGTGGGAAGACACACTTCCACAAGATGTTCGTTGCGCTAAAGCCTTGCATTGATGGATTTCTTAATGACTGTAGACCGTACTTGGGTATCGACTCTACCTTTCTCGCTAGTAGGTATAATGGGCAGTTGGCATCTACTACATCCACAGATGGCCACAACTGGATGTACCCAGTTGCATATGGTATTATCGACTCGGAGTCTGCAGAGAATTGGACTTGGTTTATGCAGCAGCTACGTAAGGCAATCGGCAAACCACATGGGCTGACTTTGCATACAGATGCTGGGATATGTGTAGGTGTAAAGAGGGTTTTCCCAGATGTTGAGCATAGAGAGTGTTTCAGGCATCTTTGGGGGAACATGCAGAAGAAGTTTCATGGTCCTGTGGTCTCCAGTAACATGTGGACAGCAGCACGATCTTACAAATACGAGGTTTTGCAGGAGCACATTCAAGTAATTCAAGAAAATTGTCCAGCAGCCATTGAGTACCTCAACCAATACCACCCTCACATCTGGAGTAGGGCCTTGTTTAATACAATTGTGAAGTGTGACTACATGCACAACAATATTGTAGAAACGTACAACTCTTGGATCATGAATGTTAAGGATCTTCCGATGGTTGAACTCATGGACACCATCCAGAACTTGATTATGCAGCATTGTGATAAGAGGAGGAGGATTGGAGACAGATTGTAGGGTAGAATACTCCCAGCTGTTATTCACGAACTGAGTGCGAGCACTAGAGGTCTTGGACACTTGAAGGCAACCCTGGGAGCAAATACAAGTGCTGTGGTCCATCTTCTCAGTAGGGAATGCACATGTAGAGAATGGCAAGTATTTGGGAAACCATGCTAGCATGCCTTGCGATTCATTTGTAGCAATCGGCAAGCTAATATGGAGGACTATATTGATGATTTCTTCCCCGTGGATAAATTTAAAGTTGTATATGCTGGGATTGTGCAACCGATGACAGACAAGTCCCAATGGCGAAAGGTTGATCCTGGTTTCAAGTTGCACCCACCTCAGCTCAAAAGGTCAGCGGGAAGACCAAAGACGCAAAGGTTTAAGGCTGCCAATGAGGTGCCAAAGAAAAAAAAAGGTAGCAAAGTAAACAGAAGTACAAGACCTGTGGAGAACTAGGACATCAAAGCACGGGAGCATGCCCTTTAAAAGCCCCTAAGAAAAGGTAAATATGTGTTAAAATGCATGCTTATATTTTATTATAATGCACTAACCAATTTCATGTATGTGTCATAGGAAAAGAAACCCTCCAAGGAAGAAGAGTAAGAAGGATACGGTAGAGCCATCTGAGGTTGCTGTAGCACCTACTCCTTCCACAGGGGATGGTCTTGCAATTGCTCCACAACTGACTAGGATGAGGCAGCAATTGGATCTCACATCTGCTCATGGTCTTGGAGGTGAACCATCTGTTTCTACCCCACAAAAGATGAGATCTCCAGTTAAGAAGCTAGCCACAAAGAAGCTAACCCCTAAGAAGAATAAGTAGGTCGTTCCTATGTAATGTGATTCTTTTGTAATGACAGATTTGTTGCATTTTCCTTTATTTTGCTTTGTGGTTAAGACTTGATGTTAGACTTGTGCATGGTTCAGACTTGATCTCACTGATACTCTTATGTATAGTTGGAAGATTACTATTACATGCAATGGATGAACTGTTATTTTGGCTTTACACTTCTTTGTTTCTGTAAATGGGCATATCTTGATGACAGGATTGGTTGGAAAATTATGAATTTATGGCTGTGATTGCTCTCATTGATACTATTGTGCGGCATTTTGCATGTTCGGAAGATTATGAATTAATGGTCTGGAGTTGTAGTGGTCTGGATTTTACATGGTCTACAAGTGCTTTTGAAATGGCAAGCTACCCATGCAAATGTTTTGAGATGAGGCGGTTGGCTTGTTGTCTTATCCATTGTCATGCAGTTTGTAAAGTTAGCACCTTGTTACTATTTTTCCTTTCTTTCCCAAGTAGTCGGGGTACTTTAAGCTGTAGAATTAGTTCTAGAATGAGATAGTGAGTTGTATGAGAATTTTTGAATGCCTGATGATCCCATGAAGCTGAATCCTTTGTATATGTTGTGTTGTAACTTTTAAATCTAACTCTTTCTTGCAAGCTTTGTATTCACTAGCCTTTTTAAGTTCTGAAATGACTTGGGTAGTGAGATTCATGAATGCCATTCTTTAAAAATCTGAACCCATGATAAAGGTATCTGTTTTTATGGAGAACATTTCTAGGAGGTAAGCTGTAGTTTGGAAATGCACAAAAAATGCTTTTAACTATTGTGACTTGTTTGTCTATGATCTGCATACTTGAGTTCCCATAATAATTGCAGGAGGTTGTGCTGAAACTGGATGTATTTTAAGTTATGTACAATTAATGTGATTGGAATTAATCAATTAATATCAAATTATAGTTTGATTCACCCCATTTTGCTTGTTTTTATTCTTGTTGATGTTGTAGTGGTCTGCATTTTGCATGTTTATGATGTCCTTTCTGCTGTGAGTTGTCATTATTGTATACTCCACATACAAACTTAAAGAGCACTAGGAGTTGAATGGAATTCAACATGCTTTTCCCTACTGGAGCATCACAATATTGGACATTCACATATCACTCTCTCATATACAATTCAGCATGCTTCTCCCTACACTACTACAGAAAAAGTATTCACAGATGGTTCAAAAATATCATCACAGATGGTTTTGTGAGCCGTCTGAGTTTATGGGTCAGTAATGACATGAGGTTATCATAGACGGTTTTCAAACCGTCTATGATACATACTTTCACAAACGGTTATTAATTGAAACCGTCTGTGATAGGAACCTATCACAGACAGTTTGTGGCTGAAACCGTTTGTGATGACTTTTCTCTATAAAGCCCCAAGCAGTGGTTGCTTATGCCATTAAAACCGTCATCATATATATATTGTTCATAGTCTCTCAGCCACTTTGGGGAGATCATCCACGCAGCATGAGAAGGATGAGACAGTAGCCATGGGCAACCTTATTGAGCCCCTACAAGTTTAAAAAGTATGGATGCAAGGAGATCATTAGGACATCCACCTGGATGTTGTCGATAGGTAATTGGACGTCGCTATGTTCGAAGAAGTGGCGTGGTTGTCGATAGTATGCCGGTAGGAAGTGGCATCATGTATCGACAACTAACCATTACGTGAGCATGTAATCGTCTTTAAACCCAACAAGAACACCAAGCAACAAGTTTTTTAAACTTGCATGGGCTCAATGAGGTTGCCCGTAGCTACCGCCTCATCCTTCTCATGCTGCATGGACGACCCCTCGAAAGTGGCTAGGGGGACTACGAACAATATACATATATATATATATATATATATATATATATGACGCCGGTTTTAATGGCACAAGCAGCCATTGCTTGGAGACTTTATAGAGAAGAGATTATGAATGGAATAGTAGGGGACTATTAATATGAACTAATTATCAATTCAATTTCAGTATAAGACTATTAACATCATTACATCACAGAGCAAGGGGACTATTAATATGAACTAATTATCAATGAATTTCAGCATAAGACTATTAACATCATTGAGCAGTTCAACAGCAAGACAACAAGACCAAGGGTGTCCAAACCCACCACACCAGTAGTACTCTCAACATCCATCGCAGAGCATTAGCCATTTTCATCACAGAGCAAGGGGTAGAGACAGAGAGGGAGTAAGGTAGGGTGATACCTTAGTGCAGCGCAACCATGGCAGCGACCCCACCACCAGCACAACCCTCATCCATCTCCTTCACCTTGCATAAATCACACAAACATCAGGATACAACTTAAGGCTCAAGCATAAAAATCAATCTCAACAAAAGACATTAAGTTAATAGATCTAGAGGAGAATAGAGGGAGGATGGGCAAAGTAAAGCCAGGGGGGCCAGGGCCCGAGCGCAAGAGGCCGAGTAGGAGAACCAAGCCATGGTGGCGCAGGCAACACGCGGGGCCAAGCCCAGTGGCTTGGGTGGTGGCATCACTGTATTTGTGGCACGACCCTGAAACTGCACAAGACACTACTATCGTCGAGTGTCTTGTGCGGTCTGAGTGGTGTCACAACCGTGGCGATGGCGACGACATGGTTGGGCGGCGTCGAGGTGGGAGGGAGCGAGCGAGAGTAAGTGCGCTAGGGAGTGATGAGTTAGAGGCGCAAACCCTAGCGGCAGACTACGGACGAGAGTAATTGCTTATTGGGAGTGACGAGTTCTGGCGGCGCAAACCCTAGCGGCCGGGCTCCTACTAATAAAGAGACTTATTACAAACAGTTCTATTATCGAACCGTTAGTGATAATTATCACAGACAGTTCCATAATAGAACCGTCCGTGATATGTCCCATATCACAGACGGTTCCATTATGGAACCGTCTGTGAAATGGTTTTTTCTCAAGTATATTTATCTTGTATATACACTTACATGACATGAAGAAATTACAGGTTTATATGTCAATTTTATCATTTAAATCTTGCTGAAAATTTGCTTTAACTATATATATATATATATATATATATATATATATATAATTAATTTGTTCCACTAAGTAGTCTCTTATATATATATACATACATACATATATATATATATATATATATATATATATATATATACATACATATATATATATATATATATAGAGAGAGAGAGAGAGAGAGTAATAATTCAACATATAATTAATATTGCAACTTCACCTCCAAACTAGATTTTTTTTTACATTTTGGAATTTTGAACATATAACAAAGTTTTTCTAGTGGCGGAGGTAGGCTGCTATCTCCGTCTTCAATACTTCGTAGGCGGCGGCGTCGGGGGCGGACGGTTCGTGATCGAACGAAGCCTGAAATGCATCCACTCGCTGATGCGCTCGTCCGAGTGTCTCCCAAAGACCCTCGGACTGTTGAACCAAGAAGAATTGAGCTCATAGGCTCTCTTTCCTTGCTCGAGGGGTCTCAGCCTGGTCGACTCGGTCGCCTACCGCTTCGATTAAGCAGTCCAAGTGATGGCAAGCCTCCTGGAGACGTGCAACGTCGTTTTGGAGGACCACGTCGATGACGCGGTAAACTCGCCGAAAGTGGGAGATCACCCGAAAGACGCGGCGGAGGAGGATGTCAAGACGGCGGAAGGTGGCCGTCACCTACTCTGGCAAATTCTCAGACAGAGGAGTGAAAACACTGTTGAAATAGTGTTCTTCCACAGCACGGTTCAACGTCAAATGAGAGAGGTGCTCGTCTGATGTAGCGATGAGCCATCAATGCCGGCGACAAGGAAGCGAAAAACTGACCATTTACGTTTTTTATATAAGTACTAGATCATCTATATGTGGGGATGATCATCTTCGATGGCGGATGATCCTTTTTATAAAACAAAGAATAAATTCGGAACGTGAGACGAAGAGCCGCATCGCGGAGCCGAAGTGGATGCGACGAAGAGACGCGCGCATCGGCGATGAAGAAACTCATCGGGCTTCAACTGGGAGCTGTAGCGATATTATCACAGATGGTTATTGTTAAGAACCATCTGTGATGTTTCACAGACGGTTCTTTGTTGAAAACCATCTTTGATATATAGAATTATCACAGACGGTTATTAACAATAACCATCTGTGATAATTCATAGACGGTTTTAGCTATGAACCGTTTGTGATATTACCTCTTCACAGACGGTTTTTAGCGCAGCCAGTAACACAGACGGTCTCTAAACCAAAACCGTCTGTGATTGCATGTAATACAGACGGTTTTGGTCAACCGTCTGTGATGAGGCGTCCAGTATTAGCATTTTTGTAGTAGTGCTACTGGAGCATCACAATATTGGACATTCACATATCACTCTCATATATAATTCAACATGCTTTTCAACTGGAGCATCACAATATTGGACATCACAATATGCCTCACAATATTGTGAACATTCAGATATTGTCTAATTCAGTATATTATCAACATTCAGATATCACATTTCAGTCTGGAGCATGCTTTTCAACTGGAGCATCACAATGGACATCACAATATTGTCTGATCACTGCATGCTTCAACATATTCAACATTAAGAGTACTGCATGCTTTTCAACTGGAGCATCACAATGGACATCACAATTCACAACATTGTCTGACCACACGCTTCAGCAATGTACAAATGGGAATTCACAATATTGTCAAGAAATACACAAGAACTTGAATATACTCATACGCTCCGGATCCATGCTTCGCCTCTGTTGGGGAAGGCGGGCTTGGAACGACCGGAGTTCGGGAGGCGCGGTGGGGACGCGTCGGACCGTATGAAAGCGATGGCGCCAGCTTCTTTGGGTCGGCCTGAAGGGGAGCTTCGGGGTGGCGTGGCTCGGGACTTGGTGGCCGACAAGGGGGTGGCGCCAATGGTGCTCGGGAAGGCGGCGCCAAGGGTCCTTGGGGAAGGAAGCGTTGACGGGTGCTCGGGGAAGGCGGTGCCGACGAGTGAGTGAGGAAGGCGGCGGCGGCAGGGTGGTCAGGGAAGGTGGCGCCGGCGAGGGTCTCGAGGAAGGCAGCGCCAGTGGGGGGCTCAGGAAAGGCTGCACCGGACTCTGGGGCAGCCTTTCTCTGGCATGACTAAATGGCGGATTGGAGATAGTTGGATAGATGAGGGCAGGGTAGGAGGGGCAAAAGGGGAAGTTCACATGGGGAACAGATGGAAAATAGGATAAAAGAAAAGAAAATGGGAGAAAAGAAAAGAAAATGGCAAATTTCAAATGAACAAGAATCTGGAGTGGCGTATTTCTAATTTCGTGATACTGAGTGGCATTTCTCGAAGTGGCAACTTTCTCAGTGGCATATATCAAATTTTGCCTTTATAATAAGACCATTATTACATGGAAGTGATCGACGTCACACTAAGTAGAATAAATCACGAACCCTTACAAACAAGCTAAGAATTAATACACGGAAGATCAAATGATACATCAACAGTAGAAAATGGAAACTACAAGCCCCTATTTGTCTCTCTTCTTGCTCTCTTAAGTATATTAATTAATTGCATGCATAGCATGGCAATGAGCAGAGCAACTCGACCAATGGTCTAGGTTTTTTTGGCTTGCCCACCTCGTGCACGTACGTACGAGCGTGCAACCTTAATTATGACCCAGCATGCCTGTCTAAACCTGCTCGACGTGGCTTCCCTTGTCCGCCTCCTCGTGCTCTTCCTTCTCAACGATCTCCTTGCTCTCGACGTCGTCGGCGCCGTGCTTCTCTTGCGGCGCCTCGCAGGTGGCGGGGTCCATGCCGTTCTCCACCCTCGGCGGTGATTCGATGGGGTACACCTCGGAGCTCTTGAGCTCGACGGCCGCCGCGGCGCCGAGCTTGGCAATGTTCACGACGTGCTCGGGCACGTTGAGGCCGTCCGACACCGCCGCCTCCTTGGGGGCCGCCTTGGGCGTCGATTTCCTGTAGATGGCGTACATCCCCATCTGGATGGCTCCAAAGGCGAACCCAAGAACGTTGGGCAGCTGTTATACATTCGACAAGTGTAAAATTACTGATAATTCGTAATCTCGTGGAGTGTTGGATAGCAATTCCGTAATTTGTTCGATTACTTACGGCGACGTATTTGTCCTTGATGAGGAGGCCGTAGAGGAACCAGACGACGGCGCTGACGGTGAGGGAGAGGGAGAGCGAGAAGGGCATGAACTCCACGCTCTTGGTCCGCACCACCTGACGCTGCAAGCAACCATTGCAACATACAGCGTAAGAGAGAGAAGCTTGTGTAGATGCATGCCTACATGCTCATTATATATGTGCATCGCGGTGTGCTCACGATGATGCTGAGTGGCGCGACGAAGACGCTGACGGCGAAGCCGACGCAGACCCAGCCGAGCATGACGACGCGCTTCTCGCCCTCCGCCAGGAGCAGGGTGAGGAGGAGGATAGAGCCGAACACGCCGACGTTCAGGAGCAGCAGGATCTTCGCCGTGAACAGCTGCATTTACATGTCACACACGCATGGATGCCTGTCAGAGAACGCCCACATGCATATCTACAAGTGTACACCTCTACAGCGCTAGCTAGCAAGGAGACCTTGGCCTTCTTGGGCGCGTAGAAGAGGTAGACGACGATGTAGATGGTCTCGATGACGCAGCCGGCGGAGTTGATGGTGACGAGGAGGCACTCGTCGGACTTGAGCAGCGCGTAGTAGATCCACAGCATCGCGCTGAACAGCGCCACCACGTACGGAACAGACTGGAAACCCTGCGTCGACTTGTTCTTGTAGATCCGGTAGAACGTAGGGCTGCATATGTGTCAGAGACGATTCATCAGAGACAGGCTACATGCTTACAGCTAGTCCAAGTGAGAAAACAGCAGATATCCGAGATATGTGGTGCGTGCGAGACTTACAGTGGGGCCAGGTAGGTCATGAAGGAGATGACGTTGCCTGCAACAAACAGCATCGCAAGTAAAGTTCATGTGAGAGGAGAACTTGCAAGAGACAGTCAGCCAGCGATCAATGCACATCAACGTGACACAAGGAGATACGTTACAACAACAATCTAGCTTGCTAGCTTTTAGTAATGGATGGGCCCCCTTGTGTGTGAAGGTGATGTCACGCTACACCATAGGCAAGATATTTGATCCCTTTGTTTTACTTCTTTTTAGCTTCCTAATTGGCCCTCCATGATCACAATGCATGTGTATCTCCTCCAATGATGAATAAAATATCTCTTTAATTTAATTTGACGCGAAAAAATCGGCGACTTGCAATATTAAGGAGGGGAACAAAAGGGGGAAGGATCACTATGGTGCAACAAGATAAAGAAATTTTATTTTCGCAAGCTCTTGTAACTAGCTTACAATTGCATCCCAAAGTGCAAACCCCACTATCTAGCTACATAGCTAGCTAGGATGAATACTACAGCAAGTAGGTAACAATAGGCATATTGATTGACAGAAAAAATCCAGTGATTTTGGCAAAGGACATTTAAAAGTAAAGGAATAAAAAGGGCGCGAAGAATAAATGAAAGAACCAAAATTTACTAGAATCTCTTGAGATATATAGACAATATACCTAGGAGGCCAAAGCCGAAGGCCCAGGGATGTTGAAGAGACAGGCCAGCCATTGCAAGATCTCTTTAGCTTGGGATATGAGAGTTGATGAGATGAATGGGATTAATTGTTCTAGCAAGAGGTATTAATAAGCTTCAAGGTTTTCTCTCCTCTATTTAACTAGCTGATCAAAACTTGATCCTCTCTCCTCAATGGGAGGGGAAGAGTTGATGACTACTACTTGAGTTGCTTGCTTGAAAGCTTGACGGGAGCTGAAGAAGACCCCGAAGGGGTTTATATAGTAACTAGTAAGAAGGAAGCACCAAGCCAAAAAGGTACACACGCCTTATGGTGTGTGACCCTGGACACCAATAGCACACATACAACTATTAATTCCTGATCAGTCACAGCCATTAGATTGAATAAAGGATTAACTACAAGTTTCGTCCCTCAACTATACACGATGATTAATTTTCGTCCTTCAACTAAAAAACCAGATATAACGACCCTCGAAGTTTACATACCGGACAAACGAAGTCCCTCCGTGTGTTCTAGAGTGGTTTTGACCGGTGTTGACCTCCACGCTGGCATTTTGAATACACGTGGCATCCAGCTCCCTCTCTTCCCAAATCGCCCTGCATCCAGCTACTGCCGTCGCCAGCTCCCGCCTCTCCGTGCGCCCTCCTCTCTTCCTCACGGGCTGTCCCCCCTGATGCCGTCTGTGCCTACGCGTGGCACGGCCAGTGCGCCCGTGCAACCTGCTCCTCGATGCCTCCTTGGCTTAGGTCCAGTGCCGCGCCCCCTGCTCACCCGCCCCTCTAGCCGCCGTGCTCCTCCTCTCGGCCTCCGTTCCAGCCCAGTGTGGCTCGGTCCCATGCTAGCGCCACCATCGACCTAATGCCACGCCCGCTCAGCTCCGAGAACCCGAAGGGGATGTCGCTCTGCGACTGCCTGTAGCCTCCTCAGAAGGTCATTGTGCTTGGCGAAGGAGACGAGCCACACCACGGACGCGCTCGACGAGCCGATGGCCATGATGGCCTCCTCGCAGAGTCGCCGACGCGGGCGGCGTGGTCGACCTCGGCAAGCACCTCGACGGCCTGCCCGGCCGTGAGGGGGACCCTCGGCATGGGGATCCGCTCGATGCCGCGGGAGCTGTTGGCGACGCACCAGGCCTGGATGACGCCTCTACTTCTTCAGAGACATTAGCACAAACACCATGACTGCACCAAGAAACACAATGGGCAAGGGATCTTTGAGCCCCAATGCGGCCGTCTGCGGCGCCCATCCTTACGGTCGGCGACATCGCCTAGCGTGGGCGCTGCGGATCTTTGTCGGACCGTTGGCGAGGGCTCGGGCGTAGGGTCGATGGCCGGCAGCCCGGTTGTCTGGAAGCTTCAGGTCTAGATTACGAAGCCACCGTCGCTGCTCTCGTTGTCGGACGAAGACGACACCTCGAAGCCGATGAACATGAACTCCGTGAAGCGGGCGGCGAGGTTGGCAGCGTCGGCGGCCGCAGACTCACGTGAGTCAGGAACACCTCCAGGCGAGCCCGACGCGTGTCGTAGACAACCCAAGAACCGACCTCGTTGCCGTTCCGCAGGTCCACCGCTATGGTGGAGTTCCCGGCGACATCCGCGCCGGTGGAGGAGGCGTACATGCGGTTCTTGGACGCGTCGAAGGCGATCTCGAGCGGGAGAGACTAGTTCTTGGCGGAGCCCTCGGTGACCCTGACCGGGTCGGGGAGGTGGACGAAGGAGAGGCAGGAGGCGGGCGCGAGCGGAGGCGGGGGCGGCGAAGACAAAGGAGGTGGAGAAGGAGGCGTTGGGGGGGGGGGAACGGAAGCGGGAGAGGGAAGAGGGCATGGGAGGAGGGCGGTGGGAGGGAGACGGAGGCGGCGCAGAGGGAGGCCCCGCCGAGGAGGGTGAGGTTGCCGAGAGAGAAGGATGGGAAAGAGAAGGCCACCGTGTATTCAAAATGCCAGCGTGGAGGTCAACACCGGTCAAAACCGCTCTGGAACGCACGGAGGAACTTCGTTTGTCCGGTATGTAAACTTCGAGGGTCGTTATATCGGGTTTTTTAGTTGAGGGACGAAAATTAATCATCGTGTATAGTTGAGGGACAAAACTTGTACTTAAACTAAAGACAAGATAATCATCAGCATGACAGAGAGTGGCTTTCTACTTTTTTTTCACAATTACTTCCTCAATGCATGGATTAGTAAAATTGTTGTGCACTCCAAGTTGTTGTCCTAGGTAAGGATGTAGACATGCAGGCTAGCTAGCAGCTTAACCTTAGCCGTCCAGGGAATGAGAGGTGAGAGCTAGCAGCCACTGACCGAGTCGCACAGGAGCACATTTTCCTTTCCCAACGGACGGTTTGAGACCAGTCTGAGCCGCAAAGGAGCACATTTTCCTTTCCCAACGGACGGTTTGAGACCAGTCTTTAGTTCACTTGTAAATCAAATGCAAATTGCCTATTGGCAACAGCAGTTAATTGATCGTATATAACTTCATTTGCATGCACATTTGGTGAATTTTCATTTTCCGTTCTTTCTGCGTTTCCTCTTCGGAATTCGAGTTCGACACAGCTGGATGCACCTTTAGATAACTCTGTATTTAGATGACTCTGTAATCTCCTACAACCGCTGACTTATCACACGCAGAACGTGAAAACGCATAAGAACAGGAGTTATCAGGGCGGGTGATCGACACAGTTACTGTGCGGATCCGTTACTAGTCCCTTTGCTTGCTTCCATAATTTTGGAAGGCTTCAGGAACGCATAAGCTTAATTCGCTTGCTTCTTCTACTAATTATCTTGGACTTTGCCTCTCCTGCATTATAGCGAGAAGGCTTCCTGTGTTGACGCTTTGACTGACTTCAAGCATGGTTCGATGGATGCGATTTAAAGGGTATATATCATGATGATTGATTAAACATTATAGGTCATTGGGAGAAGCAAAGAACGGCTGGAGTTGTCCTGCTCGCCGGTTTAGTTTTCCTTTTGGAAAAAGCTCTCTGCTCTCTCCAGCCTGCATTTGACATTTGGTGTACTCCACTCTGACGATCTCTAGCTCTTTTGTAACCGTGTTTCTCTTGGGATCTGCTTCGACGTCGGCTAGCTGTGGCTGGTAGTATTACGCTGAAGTAAACACAATTAAATGTCCGAATTTAATTACCGGGAAAATATTTTTAAAATTAATTTGTGGGTATATTTCTACACCATAATTTTAGGAGCTAGGGTGCACGGACATGGACACGGACACGGACACGCGTGTCGGACACGACACGTATCAGATACAGGATATACCATTTTCTAAAAAATGATGATACGGGGACATGACTGTATAATAATAATAATATATGTATATCAGTATATGTATTATTGAATGCTTTTCTACATGTTTATCAAACAGAAAATGTAAAATGTTAGGAATATATACCTCAAAGATGATTACACTAATTCCTAAATCTGCAACAAGGAACATAACATTATATGATTACACTTTTCAATTTTCCATAATCCATGCATATCCACAAGGGTGGAACCAATAAGCAACAATCATTCAATCAACAAAGTTTAACTGTCTAAGACTAACAAGTGACAAGTAACAAGTAACAAGTAACAACAGACTAACAAGTGACAACTAACAACAGTCCAGCACTTCTACAACTCTACAAATAGCCAAGATAGAGCAGGACCATCAGAAACTTGTATGGAAATTACCCAAACAACTATATAAACTTAGCTAGAGTAAACCAGTGCAGCTTAATCTATCTTCTCCCTGGCAGATTTACAAATGCAACTAATGTAGCCAGACTACAAGTCCCCAAGGTGGCCGACGGCCAGAGGCCGAGCCGGCCATAGGAGGGCGGCGGCGGTACTGGAGGAAGGTAAAAGGGGAACTGGGGAAGAAGCAAACCAAGGAGCACCGGATCTGGCGACGGTAGCACTGGAGTAAGTGTTGGGATCCGCCGGTGGCCGTCGAGAGTACCAGATCTGGCGACGGTAGCACTGGAGTAAGTGTTGGGATCCGCCGGTGGCCGTCGGGAGCACCGGAGTAAGTGTTGGGATCCGCCGGTGGCCGTCGGGAGCACCGGATCTGGTGACAATGAACAAGGCGGAGCGCGCTGGCTGCGTCGGCGAGCGAGCGGAAGGATCTGGGTCGAGCGGCGAGCAAAGAAAAGGGGTAGCTGGGTAGGTTAACAGTGAAGTTGGGCCGAATTGAATGGGCCCAAGAGTCCGATACGTATCCGATTTTGTTTTTCTTTTTTTTTTCACGATTGCAATTTCCGACACGCCGGGGATACGTATCCGAGCCATATCCGTGTCCAACACGGTGTCCGACATGAACACGGCGACTTGCTGGCGTGTCCGTGCTTCCGAGTTTAGGAGTTCTATGGTTGGGGGCGAAAAGTTTATGTACGTGTGGACAATACATTTAATTTCTTATACACGAAATCCGGAAAACAACAAATTACTTTGGAGATGGGTAGAAAAAGTTGCACCTATATTATCAAACTTGTCTTGTCGTTTCACTTGGGTCCTTCAACTTTTTCAGGTACGTGCTCCCTCCGGTTCACAAACAGAAGTTGTTTTAAAATGCGTATAGTCAAATTTTGTAAACTTTGACCATTAATATCTTTTTAAATATTCAGATTAGATGCATATAAATCATATGTGTAAATTCGCCTCGAAAAAAGCTTTCATATAATTAGTTGGGTTTTACAAATAAATTACAATAGTAATTAATGGTCAAAGTTACATTTTAGAGACTGCGTCGATGCCCCAAAACGGCTTGTTTTTGGGAACCAGAGGAAGTATACGCTCCATCAAGAACTTGTTTAATTGTGTACTATTTTGTGCATCTGTTAAATGATAAGGACCTATATATCTACAAGAGAGATCTGAGAAAATCTTAGTGACACAATTAGACAATATCAAGGGACTCACGTGCCACACATTTCCAATTCCAACATGTGCCTAATTCCCTGGTATGCCTGTAATCGTACAAGGAGCTCAAATTATAGCCGCCCTCTGTAGTCTATACGCCATGCATCAGCATGCATGGATTTATTCAGTGCTTTCTTTCCAGGCCAAGTTTGTTGTTATAATCAGGGGCGGAGCCAAGTATAGCCTAAGCTTTGTTGGACCAACTATTTTTAGGTCGAATCTATATTTTTGGGATTTATCAAGACAATTTTTATAAGCTTTCGATCCTAGTCCTCAGGCTAGGTAGCCTGAGGACTAACTCCTACAACAAATCCAACTCGTCTATCTAGTTGCATATGCCTGATGATGATGTTCTGCTAGTTCATTCATGGTTCATACTACTTCTCTCTGAACACGCGTGACATGAGTGCATGCATGTGCCAATGTGGATCGATCGAGAAGATCAACACCGTGCACGTAATTTTGTCCGTGTATATATCTTTGGTCGTTGTGACGACATATACAACGTACGTAGCTAGCTAGCTAGGTATAAGCTGTACCATAGATGCATGGCTGTGTGCAGATGTTTCGATACGTCATTATGCTAACAACGTTAGCTAGCTAGCACTGTTCCTATTCTAACAGTTGGCGCAAACTAGCTAGCTGTAGCGACTAGCCTGAAATATGTACATTTCCCTGTGCACTACTATTCGTGAAACACGTACGAGTTCGCCGCACGTGCGGTTAGTTTACGCGACACTAGAGCGATTCTTCGTCACACGAGTTAGAAAATAACATCTATACGACACTGACATGTGTAGTCTTAGGTTCCACATATCATCCTGGATATTATTAATTTATTATACATCTGTTGTAGGGTAGCCCACCGACCCCAGCAACCTGACGAACAGTACCAAAGCAACAGGAGGTCCTCGGGGGGTGTTTGCCCGAAGGGTACGGGAGGTACCCCGAGGACGGCCCGAAGCTTTGGAAGGATCGGCCGAAGGAGGCTCGAGGGATGCTCGAAGGGCGCCCGAAGTAGCCTTGTCAGGAGCAAAGGGAGAAGACATGTGGACCAGGCACACCGGCTGAGTGAGCCAGGTCCATAGAAGCCCATCATGGACCAGAAGCTACACGTAGGGGGTAGGAAAGGACCCTACTGTCCCTAAGCTGACAGTACCTTCCTAGGGGTAGATATGTAATCTCATGTACCCTGTTAGTTGGCTATAAATAGCTCTCTACCCCTATGTGATAGGGGGACTTTTTTAAAGACATTTATATACAGCACACTTCTTGACAACCAGTCCCCTCTTCGAGAACCGTTCGGATACCCCGTGTATATCAGGGGTTTTTTCTTTCTACTGTTTAGTCTTTTTTGCTACAACAACATCTATGCCATACAAATGAGCAAATGTCCCATAGTTTGTGAGTTGCACGTGGGTCCTACGACAAATTGTTTGCCCATCTTCAATTTCGAGAGTTAGATTCTTGCGTTGATCCGGTCTCCAATGCACACATTGGGCCACTATTTTTTGTCATTATACGCTACTAAAAATACTCTCTCTGTTTCTAAATACTTGACGTTTATCATTCATTGATTGCTTGAGTGGATCTCAAGAATTAAAAAAACGGAGGGAGTATAATAATATGAAAGTATCTTTTATTACAAATCTTGTAATATCATTTCTACATAGAAAATCTAAATACTGTGTATATTAGCGGTCAAATTTTTTTTTAAAATTACATTCACACAATATAAAACTACATATAAATCTAATGACAGGTTGACTACACGTTCAGGAACATATACGCAGTACACTTTTCTCTTATATTAGTCATCCAGACTTATATATCCATCGATCTTGAATTGCCAAGTACGAGTAATGTAGCATCAAACATCTAATGTGGTATACATTTTAGACCAAAATGAAGAAGAAATGCAAGATATTTGAGTATCTTAACAAACGGATGCAGACTTTCCCATGCTCATGAAGTCTGATTCTCAAATGCCGGCTTTTCTTTTGCCTAGTTGCCGGGCACTCGGGCAGGGAGAAGCTGCTGCTCGACCATCGGTTGTGCTAGCTCGTTGCTTCGATGGCTCTGATGGCTCCAAAGTGGGTCGAAAAGGCCGAAGTGTAAAACACAACCAAGTTCTCTGCTGCTTCTGCAACCACAGCTGTACTCGAACTGCATTATTTGTCTGAACCCAAGGTCACGTGCGAATACGCATGTATACATATAGCAGTGCAATTATTTTATTTTTATTTCTGGAAAGAACCGTGGAAAATAAATTGACTTGCCCATATCGCTTTTTAACAACTACGTGTGTGATTTGGCATCAACTTGTACGTGTGCAAATGGTATAATCCAATGTTGTCGTTGTTATTAGACCCGGACATTGTTGGTGCCTGATGACAGTATCAAATACATCGTATCGTTAGATTGTCGCAGCTACAACTCTATCTTGTATCTTAGACCCATTTGGAATATACTCCCTCCATTTTTAAATACATGACGTTTGACCAAGCGTGTAGTCAAACTTATATAACTTTGACCATTACTTTTCATATGATTTTGTTAGTAAAAAATTATAAAATTATTATATTATGAAAATATTTATCATGACAAATCTAATGATACTATTCACTCATGATCAATCTAAATAGTTTTTCATATATTATTAGTCAAAGTTAGATAAGTTTGATCTGTACGCTTGGTCAAACGTCGTATATTTAAAAACGGAGGGAGTAATATTTGCGGAAACCAAGGGTTGCTCTGTGTTTGTACATAATTTATACAAAGTTCCTACATCCGGAGAAAGTTTTTGGGAGCCATCTATTAAATTCTTCCTGAAGAAATAATGCTATTTTCGCTGGAATTTTTATGTTCCCAACTGGCCCTCGTCAGTTTTCGAGAATCAGGGTAGGACTATAGTTCCCTTCATCATCCTTTCCTTGGGTACATCACGTGCTACTAGTCGTTCATCATCAGAAAAGTGAAAAATATGTAAAATTGATATATAGAGATATTTTCCAAATGTTTTCACCTCAAAAATATGTTTACACTTTCTGAATAAACTAATTACGTAATTACTAACTTTTTAATCATCCACTGATGCACAAGTAGTCAAAAAAGCAACACATATAGACCTCTACAACGAGATGATTGTACGGCTGGGATCTTGAGATGGTCAAACATGCCTCGCATACATGAATGCTATTTTATAAGGTTTTTTTCTCCAACTTGCAATGTGCATGTCCAGGTTCACTCGATACACTATAAACAACTAGCTCGAGCTAATTGGAAGAAATAATGCTGCCTTCGTAAAAGCAGAAAAAAAGTCAGGACTCTTTGATTCGCCATTGCTAGAATTATTCCACATGAAGGAGAAGAAGATCCTGGCGACTAGGACATCGAGATGATGGCCGTAAGAATATTCGTGCGGCAGATTGATATTTGCTGCAACAGTACGTAGCTCTAGCAGCCGTCAGCTGAAAGCTGAAAGCTGAAAGCGCACAAGCTAGGGGGAGAAAAAAATGGAGGAACCTTTTCTCCTCAGTTGATTGCCGTTCCTTTTTGGGTGCTGGTTTACTGCTAAATAGTCTGCCTTTTCGTGCCTTTTTCCTGTGCAAATACATGCGCGGCACTCTCTGGTTTTTGTTAGACCATGTGGTTTTGTTGTGGTTTTGCTAATAAATAATTGACTTACGAGTTGCTTTGGAATTTGTGGTTGTGAAAGTTTTAGGTGGTCGGTTGTTCCCTGTGATTCTAAGGAGGTAGTCCAGGACCTCCCTCTGGATCAATTTGGACCGTCCAGGACCTTCCCAGGAGAACCAACGCGCATCGATCTGGACCGTCCAGGACCTCCCCAGGAGAACCAACGCGCATCAATCTGGATCGTCCTGGACCTTCTCAAGAGCATCAACGTGGATAAATCGCGTCCATCCAGGACCTTCCCTAGGAGCATCGACGTGGACCAATCGGGACCATCTAGGACCTCCCCAGGATCAATCTGGACCACTCAGGACCTCCCCATGAGCACCAACGTGGATCAATCTCGACCACTCAGGACCTCCCCATGAGCATCAACGTGGATCAACCTGGAGGTCTTTCAGGTACTGTAGCGAGGAGGTCTTTCAAGTACTATAGCTTCGAGTACCGTAGCTAGGAGGTCTTCCAGTTACTGTTCATCACGAGTGCTGTAACGAGGAGGTCTTCGAGTTACTGTAGTGAGGATGTCTTCGAGTACTGTAGCAAGGTGGTCTTTGCAAAAAGGCCGAAACGTGCCAAGAGGGTGGTCTTTGCTAAAAAGGAGGTTTTCACAGGACCTCCCAGAGGTCTTCACAGGACCACCCAGAGGTCTTCTTAGGACCACCCAGGAGGTCCTCAAGACCTCCCAAGAGGTCTTTCAGGAGGTCTTCTAGGACCTCCCAGGACGTCTTCAAGGACTACACAGGAGGTCTTTGAGGAGGTCGTACAGGACCTCCCAGGACGTCTTCGAGGATCACTTAGGTGGTCTTTCAGAATGTCTTCCAAGACTTCCTAGGACATCTTTTAGGACCACTTAGGAGGTCTTCTAGGAACTCTTCCAAGACCACTCACGAGGTCTTCCAGGACCACTCACGATGTCTTCCAGGACCTCTCAGGAGGTCTTTCACGAGGTTTTGTTGGACCACCCGGAGGTCTTCACAAGACCACCCTATTCATCCCAATACCGTATGCTTCGAGTGCTACGGTGCAGGTGAGTGGCCGTAGACTTGGTGAAGTGGTCGTGGACGTCTTGGAGGTGGTCGTAGACATACTGGAACTAGTCGCGGACCTTGTTGAAGTAGTCGTAGACTTCAAGGATGCTCTGGATAGTGTTTATCACTGATAGTGTGTGATATGCGTGTGTTAACTGATATAGGTCAAGTTGGAGAACTTGTGCCGGGAATATGTTCTTTGGTCTTTGCATGTGCAGGTTGAGCGTGAAGACGATCATGGTCGATGACAAGGAGGACCGGGATTAGGATGGGGAAATCTGAGGTCTAGAAGGTCTAGGATGTCACGAGGTGGTCGGGCTTGCACTGGAGCACGTGGAGATCAAAGGTGGTTGCTGATGCACGGAGAAGATTCGGGAGGTGGAGTCCTGAAGGCTTACGACGTGTGAGGAGATATGGAAGGTGTTCCATATCTAGAAGGTTTGGAGAGATAGAAAAACCTGTGTTTGGAAGGGTTTCAGGTCCCTTGATTCTCAGAAGAGATTGGATTTCGTGTTCGTGTCGTTGAGGATATGAATTAGTCTCTTCCTATAAAAGGAGGCAGAGGGGAAGTATTTTCACGTGGCTTTGATACGTGGCTTTTGCGGTAAAGCTATAGAGGTCTTTCGGTAGAAAGCTTTGCGGGGTGTTTGAAGAGCACTTTGTAGACACAGAACAAGATTGAGAAATAAGAGATCAGATCTATTCAAGAAGTTCTTGTTCTCTTTAGCGACGTGGTTCTCTAAGCATTGTCTCAAGATTGTTCTTGTTCGAGTAGTGCATGTGCACGGCGAGTACGGCTGATTTGTGAGCAAGAAATCGGTACAATCATTCACCCCCTCTGATTGTGCTATACAATCCTACAAGTGGTATCAGAGCAAGGTTACTATGATATCAGAGAGGTATGTGAATCGACCTCCCATGCTAGAAGGTACTGATTTTGCTTTTTGGAAGTGTCGTATGCAAGCTTACATTGAGGCTCAAGGTAATGATGTTTGGAATAAGGTTTCTAGCCCTTATGTGGTTCCTGCTACTGTTACTAACCTAAATAAAATAGATGTTGATCTGAATGCTCAAGCTCGTAACTTGTTGTTTCAAGAGATTTCTCGTAAAGAATTTGATCGCGTAGCTCATATTAATTCTGCTCACTTAATATGGAAGGCTCTTAGCGATTATCATGAGGGAACCACTAAAATCAAGAAAGTGTGTAAAAATCTTTATCAAAAAGAGTATTCTGATTTTGCTATGAAATCTAGTTAATCTATTGATGATCTTTTTGCTCGCTTTGAGAAGATACTAAGTAGTTTGCGTAGCGTTGATGCTATTCCTACTGATGAAGATAATGCATCTAAAATTTTGAGATCTTTAGGTTCTGAGTGGTTGATGGTTATCACAATGATCAATCAAACTATCGATCTAGATACTTTAACCATGGATGATATTTACTCTAGATTGAAAACCTATGAGATGCAAGCTGTGCATCCAAGATTGATAAATCTTCATCTTTAGCACTTGTGACTAATCCCATGCAGGCTGCTTCTTCGAGCTCTTTTCTTGTGTCTGCCTTGTCTTCTTTTTCATATGAACAGCTGAAACAACTCCTTGAAGAGGACTTGGTATTGATCTCCTCACGAGCATACAAGGCACTCAACAACATGAGGATGAGGAAGCAAGGAGGCTTCTCAAGTTCGATCAAGTACTATGAATATGGTGAGCTAGGTCACATTAAGGCTGAATGTCCCAAGCTCAAAGGGAAGGTGATTAGAGAAGAAAAGAACTACCGTGGTCGGTCATCCAAGAACAGCAACACTAAGGGTAGAAATTTTCATCGAAAATTTGCTGAAAAGGTTCTTTCGGCTATTTAGCAACTTGGTTTGAGTGATGTGGAATATGAGAGCTGCAACAACGACAACCACGACAATAATGATCCTAAAGATAAGAAATAATGACAACGATGACTTCACGGGGATGTGCTTTATGGCAAGAAACAACGACGACAACGAAGATGACTGTGATCCCGATGAGGTAAGACCATCCTATGATGAACTTGAAGATGGTTTGATTAAACTTGCTATTGAATTAAAAAAGACAAAAAAGAAACTGAAAAAAAATGGTCTTGTTGAAAGCTTAACTTCTGAAATTGAAAAGCTCAAGTTCAGTGCACCTACTTGTTTAGAGTTGTAACATCCCAAATCTGGGTGTGTGTTTCAAATGTAAGAAAATGAGAAGAAATGAAAACTTTTCTTGTATCTTGTTGTTTTTGAAATATTCTGTAATTCTTGTAAAGGAATTATGGAATTCAAAAACCTAAACCTCCAATTGACTTAGTCAATCCTCTCTTTCAACTTTGTCAAGAATCTTGTGTTAAACCTTTGGAAATATTTTTGCTTGGTTCTAGGGATGTTGTGTGACCCCTCTGAAAAATTTCATAATTTTTAGAAATTATTTGACAATTTTTGGAGGCAAGTCCAATCAGTTTAACACTTGGTCAAACCCTAGAACAAACCTTGAGGAACTTCTTGAGAAAAATGCAGTGCATGAAAATCTCTGGAAATTTTATGTAAAGTTAATCCTGGAGTGAAGAAGCTCCAGTCAAAATTTTAGAATTTTTGGAGTTAGTTTGCTACCTCTAAAAATTCTTCCAAACTCAGCTTTCAAATTCAAACTCAAACCTGGTTTCACTGTTCCTCGGGCGCGAATCAGACTCGGGCTCGAGCCACCTGTCTCGGTTGAACCACCTAGCGGTACCAGCGAGGACATGTTGGCACGAGCGCTGTGAACTGTCGGACCTCCATCGGACGGGCCACGTTTGCGCGGAGTCGCGATCGTCCGCATGCGTGCGAGCTGTCGGATGGTAATCGAACCATCGCCGTCGTGCCGCATCTGTTCGTCCCCTTCCTCTCACCCTCTCGCGTGCACACCAGTACCATGGCATGGTGTGGGTGGAGTTCTGCAACACCCTGTTCACTCCACTCTGTCCTTCAACGGCTCTTCGCATTTATTGCTTGTCAGCTCCCGCCCTCAAAGTCCTCTTCTCACCTGCTCCCATCGCTCAAGCGTCTCCATGGCAGGCTTGACCACCGTGGGGTTGCCGTCGCTCTCCTCCTTGTCCCTCTCAGCTATAAGTAGCCCCTGAGCTTCCCTTGCATCTCTTTTAGCTCCCTTTAGCTTTGCCTTGCTCCTCGCTGCTTGGTTGAGCTCCATTCTCCAGAAGCCCCCTCGGCCGCCATTGTTGAGCTTTGAGCTCCTCGGTGAAACCCGTACTCCAGTGGCTCCCTTACTCAATCCTCTGCTCCAGCTCTTTCCTCTAACCTCCTGGAGTAATAACCCTAAATCAATTTTGGTTTGCCTCTTTAGGAAGCAGCTGAATTTGGAGTTTCCCTTTTTTCGGCCGTAGCTCTTCATCGTCTTCCTCAGCTCCGGTAAGTCCTCCATTTTCCAATTCCTTGCTCTGGAACCTTCCTTGAGCTTTGATGGAGCTAACCCAATGACCCGGTGGTGCTCATTTTGCTCAGGGTGTCCTCTCCGCTTTGTCAACCTCGGCACCGGTTCTGCTCGTCGTCGCCGGAGCAACTCCGGCCACCTCCGAGCTCCACTAGTGCTAAGGTAGCTTCTATTTACTCCCTAGTAGCTGGCACCTGCTTCTCAGAACCTTTGCGGAGCTGTTCCTTGCTTTTCGGTTTTGGCCGTCTTGGTCATCGCGGCCTCTCGCCGGCTCGCCGCCGTTTTGGGCCACTGCTGACAGTGTGAGTGGTACCAGCATGTGCGCATCGCTATTGCGCACCTGTAGCTGGCCTTGGTTTGTGCCACCGTGCCCTAGGTCGCCGGCGGCGAGCCAATCTCCTCGGCGGGTCTTTTGTCGGACGAGGACAGCAACTGTAGCTTCGTCATTAAGTCTAATGATTAGTTAGCGCAGTTAATGGCTGTCCTAATCTGGCTCTTGAGTCGCTGACGGGTGGGCCCGCGCACTTAAACGAGTGCTGTGCACGTGCACAGCGTGGATTTGTTGTGCGCCATTCATTTCTTGATCGACGGCTCAGATCGCATGGACGTTTTAACCTGCAAACGTGGCTGTCAATCTGAGCCATCCATCTCCAGATCAGTGGCTGAGATTCGTGGGAGTTCGCGTGCTCGTTCAAACGCCTCAGCGTCCGATGCGTGTGAACGTTGGATTTGATCTCAACGGTCCACATTCGTTTGATTCCGCGTGCGCGTCATCGCGCCGTCCCGTTCATCTTGGGCCGTGCGATGCAATATCAACGGTCCAGGTTTTTCCACGTCGTTTTGATTTAAAGAATATCCCGAGAGGTTTATTTGTGAACTAAAAATGGTAATAAACTTCAAATTTTCATAACTAATTCATTTTAGCTCCAATTGAGTTGATTCAAATTTTGTTATCTCTGGTTTGAACTAAGCTTTAATCTAAAAATGGTTGGAAGCTTAGTTCAGCTCCAGAAGATGGTTTGGTAAATTGGTTTAGAAATAGCCTTTAATTGTTGCTCTAAAAATGGCATTTAACTTGAAAAATTGCATAAGTATTTCTTTGTAGATCCTTTTTGAGTGAATCCAATTTTGTTGGCTTCCTCTATTAGTATGCTAAATGGTAGAATAGGTTTTAGGCATGCCATTATTTTTAAAATCTTTGTGGGTGCAATTTGTTTTGTGCTCTTGTGCATGTCTTTGAAAAATCATAGAAAATGCATCCTAGCTCCAAACGAGGCGAATCCAATTGTGTTATTCATCTCATGAGGTGCTGTATTTACCATAAAAACCTCAGGTGCAACACCTCTTTGGAAAATTGTGCTAAAGAATTAAATTAGAATGAACGATGCCGATCGCAATTTTTGACATTTTCGGTAGGCTGATTTTGTTTTGGCCATAACTTTTGCATTGAGAATACAAATCAATTGGTTCTTGTTGCTAAATTCCTTAAAACTCATGCTCTTGCTGCTGTAAAAATTTCAGAGCATTTGGCGAAAGTTGACTATTGAGTCTTTTCGGTGTTCTTCGTTCTTATCGGTTCTTTTCGTTAGGTGTCGACGAGTCCGTTCATAACGGAAGTGATCCTTTGCAGCATAGTGAGCAACTTCAGCAAGGCAAGCAGTTTGATCATATCCAATCCCATTACTTTTAAAGTCTAATACTTTGTTTGCAAATGGTTATGTGTTGGGTGAGCGGGACTAGAATCCGGTTCAGGTTCTCCACACCGAAGGGCATTGTAGTTGTTCGGGAGCTTTACCCTACAGTGGTAGTTGACTTTCGGCTTTACAATGACTCTGTCTCAACGTATGGGTTTCTATCCATACGAGCGACTCGTAGTTAATGCACAATATTGGAAATGTCTCGTAGGACTTAGCCCTGCCGGCATACCAAAGGAAGTGTGCTAAATCATGTGACGAAAAGGCGGTCTGGCGTGTGGGTACATTGGTACACCCCTGTAGGGTTCAAATTATTCGAATAGCCTCGTCCTAGGTTATGGACATGCATGGTCAGGTTGTGCAAGAACTAGACTATAACATTTAATTAAAACTTGATGTGGGTGGTATGAATGGAGAATTCATGCTATTGTTGTGGTGGCTATTGGGTTAGTCACTTCCAGGATGTCTTGTTATATTTGTTACTTGTTATATCGCTGTTTTTTTTCAAATCAAATAGATTGTAAAACTGCTTTAAATCTATTAAATTATCGCAAACGAAAACTTGCTTTACGTTGAAAATGAGTCTAAAGCCTCCTCCACTTAAATAAGCTTGCATGTAACATTTGTGTAGGTCTGTTACACTACACGTAAGTCTTGCGAGTACATTTTTGTACTCATTTGCTTTGCTTAACTAATTGTTGCAGAGGAGGAAGCTGATCCCCAAGGGATGCACTTCTGTGGGATGTGCTGCAGGTTTGATGACTAGGTTGGCGGCCCGGTTGGTTGCCTTGTGGGTTAAAGGCACACTAATTGGCTTTTGTTTATCGCCATCTTATGGCTTTTGCTTCCGCTGTTTATTTAACTCTCTTTAGTTGTTATTTGGCCGGTCGGCCCCTTTTGTAATAACTCTACTATGTATGTCTTTTGTTTAATCTAGTTCGTGCTTTGGTTCTATGTTTGTATGGAATTGATGCATGATTTTGTAAAGGGGTATGTGTACTGCAAGTTCTTGGGAAGTACATGTATCTCGAGGCACGGAACATTTTGTTTGTGATGCTAGGACCAAGTGGATGGTTAAGCATTACAAGCCGAATCTTCCGGGTTCTCATAAAGTTGGTATCAGAGCCATACTGACCGTAGAAACCTTAGCTTGGTCATCTTTAGGATGTTTTGAAAAACTTAGTTTCAAAAGATCAAATGGTTTATGAAAGCTTAAGTAAATTCTCAGATTTTACTCCTTACCTATCTTAGCTTGCTCATCTCACCTTGCTCTCAATTGAGTTTTAAAAGTTGTTTTCCTCTCCTTCTTTCAAAAGATAGTTGCCCTTATTTAATTTCGGTTTTGGGAACCAATGAGATTGGCAAATTGAAGTGTTGGCTGCCCTTTTACAAGGTTTTGAAGCTTCTGGAGTTGAAAATTTTGGCTAGGAGCTTGGATAAAAAATCTGGACAGCAAGCATCAAATTTCTGGACAGCAAGCTCATGGTTTTTAAATAGGGTAAATAATGAGAGGATAAATCAACTAAGACTTGTGGAAATAAAAGGGTAAGATGTGATACTAGTTGGCTAAGTATCTAACACCTCTTTTGCTGGTTTTGCCTTGCTCTTTAGGTGTGTTAGCTCTGGAGTAGTGTGCTGAAATTTTGCCTTCTCAACCGATTACTCGTTCATTCAATACGGGTTAGTTGTGTTGGGAAGTTGAGTTTTAGTTTTGTGGTTTCCTTGCTGTTTCTTGAGCCTTTTTGTAAGCTTATAGAGTTGTGTTCTTGCTGTTTTAAGTTTGGCTTTCGGTTAGGGTGATGTTCCATTCCCCTAGTCAGTAGCTTTTCGCTTTCTTTAGCTTCTAATTTTCGAGTTTCGTTGCTAACCCCCTTTCTCTCTTCAACAGGATGGCTGGAAGAACTCGTAGTGGCCAAGGCCAATCAGCTGGTCTGGATGAGGAGCTCCCGCCTCCTCCGACCATGGCCGAGGTTCTCGCTCAGATCGAGCGAAACCGAATGGATCAGACAAGGATCTTGGAGGTTATTGCGCACAATACCTCCGCTCTTTCTGTTGCCTCCGAATCAGGGGGAGGAGGTGGACATCAGTCAAGAGGGGGACTCTCGGAGTTCCTTCGCACTCAGCCGCCCACTTTCTCTAGGTTTGAGGACCCATCGGGCCTTGAGCGACTAGCTACGTCTGGTTGGCGGAAGCTTCGGCGTTGCTTTCGATGTCGGTCCGGAAAAGGCACTCTTTGCCTCCCATCAGCTGGAAGGTGCAGCCCTTTCATGGTGGGAGAGTTTCTTGGCGATGCAGCCCGAGGGCCACGTCGTCTCTTGGGAGGAGTTCCGTTCTGCTTTCCGTCGGGCTCACATCCCCGCTGGTTTGATGAAGCTCAAGAAGAAGGAGTTTCTCTCGCTCAAGCGAGAGCACAGGTCAGTGGCGGAGTATTTGTATGAGTTTAACCATTTGGCTCGTTATGCTCCAGGAGAGGTGGCCACTGATGAGGCCAAGAAGGAGAAGTTGATGGATGGTTTGTCCGAGGAGTTGCAGGACAAGCTATCTATCGTTGACTTCCCCAACTTTCAGACCTTGGTCGACAAGGCCATTGTCGCGGAGCACAAGGGGAGAGCGCTGGGAGAGTCCCGCAAGCGCAAGTAGGAGTCCCGAAAGTCGTTGAAGGGCAGCTCCTGTCCCCGCTTCGGGCAAGCCCAGGTGCCCCATCCTCAGGCTTCAGCACCTGCACCTCGTCCTTCGTAGGCTATGTTTCAACCACGTGCACCTGCTGTTGGAAATATGCCCTAGAGGCAATCATAGAGATGATTATATTTCATTATGTTCACAATATTTGATAATATGTTCCTTGAATGAATCATCAGTCATGAAGATTAACGAGTATGTGACTTGTTGGTGAAGCTCTTTTTAACTTATGATGATGTCGTTCTAAAAGTATCCACGGTCGAAAGTCCTTTGGCGGAACACTAGTGACTCTCGACTAGCACATGCATTGATTGATGACCATGTTTCACGGTCATGGATATAAGGATATCGAATCAATAATGTGGACACGTGTTAGAGAACGTGGTGTTGGATAAGACCCACCTTGAGACACTATTGAGATTGTTATGATTCTATGTGTCGTTAGTTGGTCTCAAGCAATGATGATGTATAATCCTTAGACACGAGATCGGCATGGTTTCCTACATGTGTAATAGCACTCTTAGGGGTTGCCAAACGCTACTAAATCGGGTAGTTATAAAGGTAGCTTTGGGTATGCTATGAAACATGCGAGAGGGATGTATTTGGTGGGATATGGGATTTGCCCTCCTAACATAATAGGAGAGATATCTCTAGGCCCTCAAGTGGTCGGATAAAGAAAGTGCATGGCCATGCCCTTTGGTGGTCGAAGAGTTCGACCACATAAGGTTATCCGATACTCGATCGAGAAAGCATTGAGCAGTCCATGGATGACACAACATCTCACGGAGTTCAACCAGATATCGTGAGGCAAAGGGAGAATACATGAGTAGATCGCTTAGTTCGACCGACTACGGATTGGTCGTATGGAGATACAAGCAAGTCGAGGCGGTTGAGCGTAATCACAGAGTGGTGAAACCAAGTCGTAAGGAGTTACGAGTTGGTGCGTGATCAAATCTTGAATCGGTCGTATAGAGATAGGACCTAGTCGTAAGTGATGAGGACACAGTCGTAGATCATATTGCATCAAGGTTCGTCCGATATAATTTGTGTGTATTAGGAATCGTTATGTCTGCTAGGAACCGCTTCGACTCGTGGCGGAAAGGGTTTCCGAGTCACTGGAATCGCACATGAACCTAACGGGTCACACACTTAACGGGTTGGAACAAACCAGTACGAATACAATTCGAAAAGCGTGTTTGGATAGGATCCATCACGGGCACTATATAAGGAGATGCATGAGGTTGTTGGGGATAAGGAGTTGGACGTGAGTTGCCCTACCGAAACCCTAGCCGCCATCTTCTTGAGAGCCTCCCCGTGCGATTTGGTGCTAGCACACCGGCGTACGGTTGTTCCTTCCACGGGCGTGTGGATACCATAGAGGCGCTTCTCGTTGTTGCGCTTAGGGCGATCCGCAATCTTCGCAAGGAAGCGCAAAGGTGCTAGAGAGCGATCAACCAACGAAGACGCTGGACGATCGACTGCGACCAGACATCGACGCGCTCTTCGTCGGACCAGCTGCTCCGACACTTCTTCCGCTGCTCTGCGGGCGTCTAGTGGTAATGATCTGTGATCATCTTCTTGCTTGGCTTCCTGGTTTACGTGGTAGAAATTTTGATTTGTCGCTATCGTAGCCTACCCGTATCCCTACAGTGTATCAGAGCCATCCTGCGTAGTTTTTGATCCGGATCGATCGCATATACTTGATATGTGGTAGTAGTAGATTGGATCTATTCTCGGTCGTATCTGAAACCTAGGCCTGGTCGATTAGATCGTCGGTTTTGTGGTAGTATATGGGTATACGAGGAGGTACAAGTTAAAGCACCGGATGATTCACTCGACTTGTTTTTCGACTACCTTGCATAATACTCCTACCGGTGAATTCGCCATCGGAGTATGTCGCATTATGTGGTCGTATCAAGGCGATGTCGATTGGCTCGGAATAGGGTTAATATGATTAATCGATGATTTCCAAAGCTCGGAAGCGTGAATAAGATTCATGTCTCGGAAAAATTTTCGAGGCGCTACCCTCGACCGAGGGCGCTACCTCTTCAAACCCGCCCGCTAACGGCTAGCGGACCGCCGCCGTCTTTGGCTAATCGTACCACAGCGTTATAGGTAATATGTGTTCATGTCGTCCGATAGAATTGGATTCTATCGTAACTTGTTTTTGCAGGATTGATGTGAATAGTATGGCCCATTGTGTATGTGATGCATGTATGGATTTTCATGACCGTGTGTCATGTTGTGAGATAGCCATCGAGCTACATATTATTGTATAACGGATCTGCATCCGACATGTGATGCTTGATATTATCCTATGTAATTCATTACTAGCTCTTAGGAGTAATTGCTTAGTAGATGCATGCGGTGGAGACTTCAAGCATGGTGGTCGGAGGGCGGGAAGCATCTTGATGGAGATCGTCATGTTAAGGGCCATACTATTTCACAAATGATATGATTATCTGTGAATGTTTGTGTTTATTCTGTCATGATATTAAGTCAAGTTTTTCATTAGATGCTTTTAACATGATAAAATTAAAATTCCCTCACATAATGTTAAGTTAAAATTGATGCCCTCCAATAAGTTGCACCATCAAAAGTCTTGTATTTTAATGGTAGGTCTTGCTAAAGCGGAATGCCATTAACTTTCCTTGACTAGATGGGTTTGTGTCGGACACTTACGCATTGCATTGGTTTAACTTGACAAGGTCATCATAACGGTTATGGACCTTGGGGCATAGGGTTAGGTGTCGAAGCATAGAGATGCTGCCCAACAACAAGAGTCATATAGAGATATGATTAGCAAAGGGTTGCTTACCGAATTCATTAATCTTCTAGCAGTGATGCCAAAGCTCACTAGTAGATTACTTGATTGTGGTTCTTGAATCACTAAATGTCATAAGAGGGATATGGTATTTAGTGGGAGTATCTTTATTAAATTGTTTAATAGAAGTCACTTTTTGAACATATGTCTTAGTTTTGCGTATTTTATGTTGTAGATCATGGCACCAATCGTTGTACCAACATCGGTTTTGCTTTACGTTCGATACTTGAAAAGGAAAAACTGAATGGAACAAATTTTATGGATTGGTCCGCAACCTAAGAATTGTTCTTAGGCAAGATAAAAGGAACATGTTCTAGAGGAACCAATTCCAGATGTGCCTGTTGATAATGCTGCTGCTACTCTTAAATCCGCCTATAAAAAGGCATGTGATGAATCCCTTGATGTTAGCTGTCTCATGCTTGCTGCGATGAAATCAGACCTTCAGAAACAGTTTGAGAACATTGAGGCCTACGATATGATCGTGGCACTCAAAGGCATGTTTGAGACACAAGCAAGAACTGAGAGATTTGAGATCTCAAAGAACTTGTTTGCGTGTAAGCTAGCTGAGGGTAGTTCGGTGAGCCCACATGTGATCAAAATGGTTGGTTACACACAGAGCTTGGAAAAACTTGGTTTTCCACTGAATCAAGAGTTGGCTATAGATTTGATTCTTACTTTGCTTCCTGCAAGCTATGGTCAGTTCATTCTGAACTTCCATATGAATGGCTTAGACAAGAATCTCACCGAACTACATATGATGCTTAAGACTGCAGAGGACAGCATTAAGAAAAGCAACAGTCATGTGATGATAGTGCAAAAGAGTACAAGCTTCAAGAAGAAGGCTAAGACTTGGGTCAAGAAAAAGGGCAAGGCTAAAGTTTTGGATGAGATCCAAACCAACAAACCTAAACCCAAGACTAAGTCTGGCCCGACTCAAGAGAATGAATGCTTTTACTGCAAAGAGCTAGGCCATTGGAAGAGGAACTGCAAGAAATACCTGGCTGATCTGAAAAAAGAATGGTGGGACTAAACCTTCCACTTCAGGTATTAATGTTATAGATGTCTTACTTGCTGATTCTTCTGTTAACTCATGGGTATTTGATACCGGGTCGGTTGCTCATATTTGCAATTCGATGCAGAGTCTAACAAAGAATAGGAGAGTTGCAAGAGGCGAGATGGATCTTCGCGTCGGGAATAAAGCAAAGGTTGCTGCATTAGCCGTCGGGACTTTACCATTGGTTTTGCCTTCAGGATTTATTATGGAATTAAATAATTGTTATTACGTTCCAGCCATGAGTAGAAACATTATCTCGGCCTCATGTTTGATGGCAGAGGGTTATAAATTCATTATTGAGGACAATGGTTGTTCTATATTTTTGAATGATATGTTTTATGGCTATGCTCCATGTTTTGAGCAGGTTGTTTATTTTAAATCTTGATGATGCACCCATCTTTAATATTAATGCAAAGAGGCTTGACCTAATAATATGAATTCCACTTTTATCGGCATTGTCGTTTGGGTCACATAAGTGAGAAAGCATGAAGAAGCTCCATGATGATGGAATTCTAAACTCATTTGATTTGGAATCATTTGAAACATGCGAGTCTTGCCTACTCGGAAAATGACCAAGACACCTTTCTTTGGTCGGAACGAGAGGCGTCCCGACTTGTTGGCACTCATACATCTTGATGTGTGTGGACCAATGAGCACGACGACTAGAGGTGGTTTTAGTACTTCATTACTTTCACCGATGACTATAGTAGATATGGATATATCTATTTAATGAGGCACAAGTCGGAATCCTTTGAAAAGTTCAAAGAGTTCCGAATGAGTCTGAGAATCAACTTGGCAAGACAATCAAATCTTTGCGATCGATCGTGGAGGTGAATTTTGAGCCAGAATTTGGCAATCATTTGAAACAATGTGGAATTGTTCCTGACTTACACGCCACCGGGTACTCCACAATGGAATGGGGTGTCCGAGCGGCATAATAGGACCTTGTTGGACATGGTTCGATCGATGATGAGCCAATCTGATCTGCCATTGTATTTTTGGGGTTACGCTCTAGAAACAACCGCTTTCACTTTAAATAGGGTACCATCTAAATCAGTAGATAAGACACCATATGAGATATGGACTGGGAAGAGTCCTAGCTTGTCATTTCTAAAGATTTGGGGATGTGATGTCTATGTTAAACGTCTGGCGTCTGATAAACTCACACCTAAGTCGGAAAAATGCTTCTTTATAGGATATCCTAAGGAAACCAAAGGATATTATTTCTACAACCTAGAGGAGAGCAAAGTGTTTGTTGCGAAATGGTGTCTTTTGGAAAAAAGTTTCTTTCCAAAAGCATCGATGGGAGAAAGGTGCAACTCGAAGAAATTAGGAAACATCGAAAGTGTTTCAACTCCTATTGAACCTCTACGGGATGAACAAAATATTGTTGAACACAGTAGATGAGGCATCGGCCCCACGTAGATCTAAAAGGCCACGTCAGATGCCTAAAAGGTATGGGCATGATGTATTATTATTGAATAATGATGAGCCTAACACTTATAAGGAAGCGATGATGGACCCGGACTCGAGAAATGGCTTGGAGCCATGAAATCGAGATAGACTCCATGAGAGACAACCAAGTTTGGAACACAGTCGATCCACTTGATGGCGTTAAAACCATTGAATGCAAATGGATCTATAAGAAAAAGATTGATATGGATGGAAATGTTCACATACATAAGGCTCGACTAGTCGCAAAAGGTTTTCGACAAGTTCAAGGAGTTGACTACAATGAGACATTCTCACCGGTAGCGATGCTTAAATCTATACGGATCATTCTAGCTATTGCTGCATATTTCGACTATGAGATATGGCAAATGGACGTCAAAAGCGGCTTTCCTTAATGGAAACCTAAGTGAGGATGTGTACATGACACAACCTGAAGGTTTTGTTGATCCAAATAATGCTAGTAAAGTGTGCAAACTTGAAGTCCATTTATGGATTGAAGCAAGCATCTCGGAGTTGGAATATACGTTTTGATGAGGAGATCAAAAGATTTGGTTTAAATCAAAATCAAAGAAGAACCTTGTGTTTACATGAAGGTTAGTGGGAGCGCACTTGTAATTCTAATCTTATATGTGGATGACATATTATTGATTGGGAATGACATTCCTATCTTTGGAATCTGTTAAGGCATCATTGAAAAATAGTTTTTCTATGAAGGACCTAGGAGAGGCAAAGCATATATCTTGGGAATAAAGATCTATAGAGATAGATCGAGAAGGCTAATTGGATTAAGCCAAAGTACTTATATTGACAAGGTGTTGATTCGGTTCAACATGCAAAATGCCAAGAAAGGGTTCTTGCCTATGTCACATGGCATAAGTCTTAGCAAGAATCAGTGTCCTTCGACTACTGATGAGCGAGACCGCATGAATGGTATTCCATATGCTTCATCTATTGGATCTATCATATGCGCCATGATATGTACTCGACTGAGGTATCATATGCTCTAAGTGTTACGAGTAGATACCAAGTTGATCCGGTGAAGGTCCTTTGGACAGGTGTGAAAAATATTCTTAAATACTTGAGAAGGACTAAGGATCGTTCCTAGTTTATGGCGGTGATGAAGAGCTGGTTGTAAATGGTTACACCGATGCAAGCTTCCAAACCGACAAAGATGATTATCATTATAATCTGGTTTTGTATTCATTTTGAATAGAGGTGCGGTGGTGGAAAAGTTCCAAGCAAGAAACGGTGGTGATTCCTAGCAGAGGCCGAGTACATTGCGGCCTCGGAAGCTACAAAAGAAGGTGTTTGGATAAGGAATTTTATTGCTGAGTTGGGTATGGTTCGAGTGCTCAAGCCCAATGGATCTCTATTGTGACAACAATGGAGCCATTCTTGTGAGCTAGAAGCCTAGATCCCATCAAGTCCAAGCACATACTCGAGGCGTTATCATCTCATTCGCGAATTGGTGGATAGAGGAGATGTTAAGATATGCAAAGTTCATACGTATTTAAATGTTCTTGATCCGTTGACAAAGCCTCTCCTGACCAAAGCATGAGGCGCACACAAGAGCTATCGGTATTAGATACTTAAATGATTGACTCTAGTGCAAGTGGGAGATGTTGGAAATATGCCCTAGAGGCAATCATAGAGATGATTATATTTCATTATGTTCACAATATTTGATAATATGTTCCTTGAATGAATCATCGGTCATGAAGATTAACGAGTATGTGACTTGTTGGTGAAGCTCTTTTTAACTTATGATGATGTCGTTCTAAAAGTATCCACGGTCGAAAGTCCTTGGCGGAACACTAGTGACTCTCGACTAGCACATGCATTGATTGATGACCATGTTTCACGGTCATGGATATAAGGATATCGAATCAATAATGTGGACACGTGTTAGAGAACGTGGTGTTGGATAAGACCCACCTTGAGACACTATTGAGATTGTTATGATTCTATGTGTCGTTAGTTGGTCTCAAGCAATGATGATGTATAATCCTTAGACACGAGATCGACATGGTTTCCTACATGTGTAATAGCACTCTTAGGGGTTGCCAAACGCTACTAAATGGCGGGTAGTTATAAAGGTAGCTTTGGGTATGCTATGAAACATGCAGAGGGATGTGACTAGTCGGATATGGGATTTGCCCCTCCTAACATAACAGGAGAGATATCTCTGGGCCCCTCGAAGTGGTCGGATAAAGAAAGTGCATGGCCATGCCACTAGTGGTCGAAGAGTTCGACCACATAAGGTTATCCGATACTCGATCGAGAAAGCATTGAACAGTCCATGGATGACACAACATCTCACCTGGAGTTCAACCAGATATCGTGAGGCAAAGGGAGACTACATGAGTAGGTCGCTAGTTCGACCGACTACGGAATTTGGTCGTATGGAGATACAAGCAAGTCGTAGACTGGTTGAACGTAATCACAGAGTGGTCGAAACCAAGTCGTAAGGAGTTACGTGTTGGTCGTGATCAAATACGAACTGGTCGTATAGAGATAGGACCTAGTTGTAAGTGATGAGGACCTGGTCGTAGATCATATTGCATCAAGGTTCGTCCGATATAATTTGTGTGTATTAGGAATCGTTATGTCTGCTAGGAACCGCTTCGACTCGTGGCGGAAAGGGTTTCGAGTCACAACTGAGGCTGGACATGAACCTAACGGGTCACACACTTAGCAGGTTGGAACAAACCGGTGCGAATCTGATTAAATGGCGTGTTTGGATAGGATCCATCACGGGCACTATATAAGGAGATGCATGAAATTTGTTGGGGATAAGGAGTTGGACGTGAGTTGCCCTACCGAAACTCTAGCCGTCATCTTCTTGAGAGCCTCCCCGTACGATTTGGTGCTAGCACACCGGCGTACGGTTGTTCCTTCCCTGGACGTGTGGATACCATAGAGGCGCTTCTCGTTGTTGCGCTTAGGGCGATCCGCGATCTTCGCAAGGAACTGCAGAGGTCTTTGGAGAGCGATCAACCAACGAAGATATTTGGACGATCGACTACGACCAGTACATCGACGCGCTCTTCGTCGGACCAGGCTGTTCCGACACTTCTTCCGCTGCTCTGTGCGTCTAGTGGTAACGATCTATTACGTGGTAGAAATTTTGATTTGTCGCTATCGTAGCCTACCCGTATCCCTACACCTGTGAGTCAGCCAGGTGGCCTCCGCAATCCGGCTGCCGAGGTCACTTGTTTCTCTTGTGGCGTCAAGGGTCATTATGCGAATACTTGCCCTAAGAAGACCGAAGCGGCCCCTTGTCCTAATGGAGGACGCGGGCAAGGAAGTGGACATTCTCAGGATTAGAAGGTTGTCCCTGCTATCCAAGGCGTGGGAAGCGGCCGCATCAACCACATCTCCGCTGAGGGAGCACAGGAGGCACTTGACGTCGTGTTGGGTACGCTTCTTGTTAACTCTCATCCTGCTACTATTTTGTTCGATTCAGGAGCTTCTCATTCTTTTGTGTCTAATTTAAATATGATCCTAGATAAGTCAAAAGTGAGTGTTAAACATCATGGTCTAGGATTTAACTTTGTTGAGCATGCCAAGAACAATCCTCCTAAGATTGTTAAATTTCTTGAACCTGAAAAATTTGAAGCAGAATCTGAACCTAAACAAATTATTTTTAAATCTGCTAGTATTGCAACGAACTCATCTACCCAAGTAAGTACTGTAAAGGAAAGAGATACAACTTCTCATAAATTCAAGTATCGTTGCACTCATTGTGGTAAAGTGGGTCATTTGGTTCAATTCTGTTTTCGGAAAGCAAAGAAAGAAAAGAAAGACAGGTTAAGAAAAATGTCTCATTCAGGAAAGGAGGTTGGTCAAGCTCCTTATAATCGGTCTGCAGGTTTGGGAGTTTTTGCTACAGAACCGATCAGACAGGCGTCTCTCACGCGGTCTGACCGGTAGGCGGTAAGACCAGCATTTCACATGCGATTAGACCGGCCGATGATCATATTGGCTTCTCAACAATGATATAACCAACAGTGCCTAGAAACAAAAAATGCTCCTGTTCGTCGCGTATCTCAGTACTGGTTACCTAAATTGTTATTCTCTAACCCCAGTTCTAAGATACGGACGATTGTTTGTTCTCTGTAGGCTCGTCGCAAGCGAAAGGAGAACATCTGGTTCATTGACTCCGGGTGCTCTCGCCATATGACCGGAGACTCACGATGGTTCTCCTCCCTCACTCATGCTACCGGTGATAAAATGATCACTTTTAGGGACAATGCGCAAGGACGAGTTCTTGCAAGAGGTACTGTGCGCGTCAATGACAAGTTCATTTTAAAAGATGTGGCTCTTGTCAGTAAGTTGAGCTACAATATACTTTCAGTTTCACAGTTGATTGATGGCAATCTTGAGGTAAGCTTTAAGTAACATTCTTGCTGCAGTTTAGATGCATCTGGTGATCTAGTATGCAAGATTACTCGAGTTGGTCGATTGTTTAAAGGCGATTTTGCATACTCTTCCTCATCTGATCTTAGGTGTCTTGTTTCATCTGATTCCAAGGGTTTGTTTCACTGGCATCGAAGACTAGGTCATATTGGTTTTGATCATCTTGCTCGTATCAGTGATTTGAATCTTGTTAGAGGTTTGCCTAATCAATGAATTTTGTGTGTTCTCCCTGTCGTCATGGTTAGATGGTTTCAGCATCTCATCCTCCTCTCTCTCTTGTCATGACTGATGCACCTTGTCAATTGTTGCACATGGACACTGTAGGTCTTGCTAGAGTTCAATCAGTTGGAGGTAAATGGTATGTTCTTGTTATTGTTGATGATTACTCTAGATACTCTTGGGTCTTTCTCATAGCATCTAAGGACGAAGCTTTTGATCACTTCAGAGAGCTTGTCCTTAGACTTGCCACTGAACTCCTAGGAGCACTTAGAGCAATTAGAAGTGATAATAGAACCGAATTCAAGAACACATTATTTGCTTCTTTTTGTACTGAAAAAATGTTTAGATCATCAATTCTCTTCAGCTCGTGTGCCACAATAGAATGGTGTTGTAGAGCGTAAGAATAGAACCTTGGTTGAGATGGCAAGAACAATGTTGAATGAACATGCTACACCTAGGAAGTATTGGTCTGAAGCTATTTCTACTACTTGCTATATTTCTAATAGAGTATTTTTTGCGTGCTAAATTGCATAAGACCTCTTATGAACTTCGCTTTGGTCATACTCCTAAGATTTTTCATTTGAGGGTGTTTGGGTGTCGGTGTTTTATTCTTAAACTTGGAAATCTTGATAAATTTGAATCTAGATCCTCAAATGGTATTTTTCTTGGATATCCAGCTCACACTCGAGGTTATCGTGTACTTAATTTAGAAACTAACAAAATTGCTAAGACCTGCGAGGTCAATTTTGATGAAGCTAGTCTTGGTATTAGAACTGACAATACAGGTAAAGAAGTAAATGAGGAACCCGAAGACATCTTCTATGATTTAGACGACAATGAGAGGATTAACCCGATTCACTACACCAATGGAGACTACACCTAGTGGCTCTGCTCCTATCTCCAATGAGGTAGAGGCCACTACGGCTACACCTTTGTCACCAACGAATTCACATGCTCCTCGGCAGATTCAACGACGTCATCCTCCTGAACAAATGATTGGTGAGTTAGATGAGAGAGTTCTTCGCAACAGATACTATGATCAGAGAATTTGAGATGAGCATGATGGGAGAACTCATGTTCTTCCTAGGTTTTCAGATCAAGCAATCAAAGTAGGGTATTTTTGTTCATCAAACCAAATACACCAAGGATCTCCTTCGTCGCTTTGACATGGGGACAAGCAAACCAGTCTCCACACCAATGGGATCTACAGCAGTGTTAGACCCTAATGAGGATGGAGAGTCTGTTGATCAAAAAGAATACAGAAAGCATGATTGGCTCACTTTTGTATCTCACTGCTTCAAGACCAGACATTCACTTTGCTGTATGTCTTTGTGCTCGTTTTCAAGTTTCCCCACGTGCTTCACATCGTCAAGCAGTTAAACGAATTTTCAGGTATCTTCAGTCAACTTTAGAATTCAGGTTATGGTACTCTTCTTCATCTTGCCTTAACCTTAGAGCTTTCTCAGATGCTAATTTTGGGGGTTGTAGAATTGATAGGAAGAGCACTTCTGGCACTTGTCACTTCTTAGGCACATCTCTTGTGTCATGGGCTTCTAGAAAACAATTATGCATTGCTTTTTCCTGGCGAAATTTGAATATGTTCTTTGCCGCTTCTTGTTGCTCTCAATTGCTTTGGATAACTTCTACTCTTAAGGATTTTGGCTTAGAATTGGATAGTGTACCACTTTTCTCTAATAACACTAGTGCTATTTGTATTGCAAAAAATCCTGTACAACATTCAAGAACCAAACACATTGATATTCGGTATCATTTTATGAGAGATCATGTTGAAAGGGGAGATGTTGTTTTGCATTTTATTGATTCAGAGTCTCAAGTTGCTGATATTTTCACAAAACCACTTGATACTGCTCGGTTTGCTCTTTTGCGAAGTGAATTGGGTGTGTTGCATCATATGAGCTTATTCTGAGGGGGAGTTTGGGTTTAAAGGGTCAGAAGCTTTGTCTTGTCAAACAGATCATCAAGTCCAAGCCATTGAAATCCAATGAGTTGTAGAGCTTTCTTTATCATATTTATTCATGTGCTGCGTAGCTTTGATCTTGACTGGTTATAATTAATTTGCTACATTAGAACTAAACCATGACATGGCTGAATACTTTGACTATATTGATTATTGTTATCACTTTGTGATGTTCATCGAAAAGGATGAGCTTGTTTGTGAGTCTTATTTTAAATCATGGATTTGAAGCAAGTATGTCTCTCATTGTAATCCTGTGATACTCACTCATTTTGGCATGTTATTAAAAAAAATGAGAAAGAGACATTTGAAAAGATGTATGTTTCAAGCATGCCATACATATCTATGTATTCAGAAAAAAAAGCACACAAAGGTGCTCAAATGAAAAGAAGTATGCTTCAAGCATGCCACCTTGAAAAGAAGTATGCTACAAGCGTGCCACATGCATAAGAATTGAATGTGAAGCAATAGGGTGTAACATGAGACTGATAGCTCATCTAGATTTAACATTTGCTTCACTGTTAGGCTTTAACTTTTCATGGTGACTAGTTGAGTGCCCATGCATTGCTACGGATTAAAATAGTGATGCAAAGTTTCTATATTGACCATGCTTGCTAAGTATCCACGGCGATTGAGATGGACCCCATATTGATCATGCTAGCTAAGAAGTATCAACGGTAATTGAGATTGACCAAAGTGATCGAGAGAGATATAGAAAGTTCTTCCACAAAACAATATACAGGAGGGGCAGTCCTCCATCATAAGTACTCAGCACAACAATAGAACAAGTTTCAGGTACTGTATTAACGCCATCATTCAAAACTGAGCTACAGTACGTTCTAACAGCCATGAAATATGTTGTTAATGTTAGAGATGTATCATTCCCTGCACCTTGTGCTTTATAGGCTGTTGTACGACCCCGGATGGAGATCTTTTGATACTCGACATATTCCAAGAGCTACATGCTACGACGACATTATCAAAACTCGGACTTTGGATTTTTCATATTTTAGTGTCAACCATCTTCAAATGCAATGCTATTGCATACGATTTGCATTTGAGGAGGGTGTTAGAGATATGTTAGAGATAGAGATAGAAATCCTTTTGCATTTCCTTATCTGCACCCTTGTACACCCTATATATATTGCCCATTAGGCCTCTTCAATATACACACAATATTCATAATAGTTAAATCCTGAAACTTGAGCAATAGTCGTAAAATAATTTGAAAAGGGAGGGAAAATATTTAAATAAATCAGAGAATTAGGACATGGTTATTTTGTGTTGAACAATCGTTCCATTGTTTCCTAGGACCTAAATGAATACATAATGTACAAGTCTCCCAAGTTGTGGAGCTGACTTTTGAGCCTTCACCTAATAACCCAATACGGATCTTTGCAAAACTTACCTTTGCTGATCAATTTGTGGGATCCCATGTCTTTGGAACCACTCGGCATATGAAATGTTTAGTATAATGCTCATCTAACATCTTTTTGCAGAGAAAGGTGCTTGAGAAGTGGAAATATCACTCCCATAAGCTAAAATGTTAGAGGACATCACCAAATCAATAACAGTAGAAATTATAAGTTCAAAAACAAATAATGATTTATCTACGATGTCGGTTTACGATCATCAATAGGTTATCTGCTGAAAATGTAAGACAAGGTATTCCATTCAATGGTGCTGTAGAGGAAACTATATGGATTGTTATCAACAATAGCGATTCTGCGGAAATCTTTGCTGAGACAAGAAAGATCTTTTACATGCTCTCTATATTCCACGAAAATGAGAACACGTGACATCAAAAAACTGAAATGGCACGACTAATGCAATGACAGACTCAATTTCTCAATGAATAAGTACTTTGTGCCATCATTTGGTAAAAGAACAGGAGTACATGAACAAATTACGATCAACGTGGTATAAGAGTTAGCGGAAACATCGGTACAAGAACCGACCGCATAAGCAGGTAATAAGACAACGGCGAGCAAAGGTAATTAGAAAATGAAGTTTAATATCATGCTTATGTTGATAAACAATCCAGTGCAAATGTGTCCCATAGATACCATCCCAATTGTTGTTGTGCATATATTGGTGTTGTATATCAAATGTGCACACCGTAACCACCAAAAAAAAAGATGAACAGGAAGTAGTGAAGTTCGCGTCAAATCAAAAGTAATGGAAAAATTCCATGAGCATGGATAGATTCCATCTAGTTATGGTGTACAAGCACTTTTGATACTTAAGTTTCTACTTGCAAAGAGCCTCCCACTAAAACCAGTCGAGATGACACTTCATTAATTCATTATTTCAGTGAGCAAGTCAATTGTTCCGTACAGTAATATTAAATCTCAGGAACAAAACAGTCCATTATTCATAGCTTATAGAAATATTAATGACAACTTACGTAGTAACAGTTGATGGCCGATAGAGACGGTGACTGAATCTCTTGTGAGCATCTATCCTATCAACTAAAGGTCTTGCATCCTGGGGGTGATACAGATCAGTGAGAGGAGAGTAAACCTTCCAAACCAGCAGTGAGGAGAACAAGATCAGCGAATTCACTAGTTTGCTGCAAAACTCATGCAAACCAAGACGCTCAAATAAATGATTCACCCTCTGTCTTCCTTCATCATCCTTTAGAGCAAGAAATAATACAACCACCCATAAGTACCTTCCTGAGAAGTGACAAGTAAATTAAAACAGCAATAGAATAGCGCAAAGAACAAGATGGTTGCCTACTTGCCTTATCAGCGGATATGCACTCCATGTCAAAGCAATGCAATCCTACTGCAATAGCCTGGGTCCGCATAGTAGCAGGAAGGCCCAACAACTCATATGCGCAAACCAGTCTCATCCAAGTCGAGCACTACCTGAAGAGAACCCAAAATACTTTAGATTATATGCAGGTAGCGAAGAAAGTTCATTGGAGAAGGCTTGGCAACTAAAATAACAAACAAATATAGAGAATTATAACCTGCAATGCCAATTATGATAATAAATAGTACTACTAATATGTTATTCGTGTTTAATAAATCATACCACTCACCTCATCTCAAAATTAAACTCACTCCAGTTATGTGTTATGATCACAACTTTGTGGAGTACATCCCAGCGCCACAAGAACCTGCCCTGCACACACCAATATTGTTCTAGAACCACACCTAATTAATCTGCGGTTAATTACTATTACGCTCATAGCCCAAGAGAGAGATTAAAGTATGTCTCTCCTTCTTTTGACTAATTGGATATATGCATATGGGGGTTCCACCAGCAACTAACTAAAACCCTACTTTATACCCAACAAAGCAAACAAGCAAATACGAAATCACCACAGGAAAATTTCTAGGTGTTTGAGGAGGAGGAAGAGGGGATTGCATTGGAATAGGAGTATGCGGAGGAGCTGAAGCTGCAGCGAGGAGAGGCGGAGAAGGCGGGTGCGGATGGGGAGGCGGCCCTGAGGCAGAGCCAGAGGGCGGGGCATGCCACGGCGGCCATGGGTGCCTCTCTTCCTCCTCGACCCCGCTGCTACCTCAGGACTGCGCTGCGTTCGGCTTGTAGTTTACAACAACTCCCCCAATCTCAAGCACCAAGCGGCCATTCACCACGTGCGTGTGCTGCAGGAAGAGGTGGTAATCCTCGTCGACATCGACGGGGGAGTCGAGCCACGAGGGGTCGCCCTCCGCCTCTGCCTCCACCGATGAGTCCTTCTCTTCCATCCGGTGGTTGGTGCTAGCGCGGCCTGGGGAGGGGTCGGAGACGCATTCGCCGTCGGAGTTGGCGATGGGGGCTCGTACTTGAGTACGAAGGGAGGGGAGGCACCATCGGCCGGGAGCTCAAGGACATAGGAGTTGCCATCGGGGTGGAGGTGGCGGAGGAAGTAGAGGTAGTCGGATCGATCTTATCGACGGGGTAGTCGCCGGTGGCGTAGGGGAAGGGGAGGGCGGGCATCGTAGGGGGTTTTGAGCTCGAGGCTTCTTGATTGGGCCTTGGGTCGGCCGAAAGCTACGGAAGGATGCGGCGGTGCTGGAGGGAGAGGGAGGAGGCGTGGTGGGAGGAGAAGGACGGTGGGGACTGGCTGACGGCCAGTGGCGGGGGCGGCGAGGTGGAGGAGAGGAGGGGCGGCGGTTGGGGAGTGGGGATGAAGTGGGAGGTGAGTCGCGGGAGAGCGTCACTGAGTGCATCTCGACCGTTGAGGAAGGACGGACGACGGTAAACTCCTTCTTTTAAGTAGTATAGATATCCTTTTGTGGTCTTATAATCGTTTTAGTCATTGTTTGAGATGCCATGTCATTGAATTAAAACTTCTTAATCATCTACAAACTTATTTTGACTTTGCTACATGATACATGTTTTTATATGACCCTGTTAAGCTGTACTCGAAAAGGTAGCTTGGTTAATCTATTAAATTGACTTGAAAAATCGGCACAGCTTCTTGCTTTTTACTCTTCTTACTTTCTCTCTGATGTTTTCTCTCTCAGAAGTTCTTGTTGAGTACATTGCCAAAGGGGGAGAAAGATGGGAGAAATTAATAGAGAAATGAATTAGTGCTTGTGCTGGTGTTGAGGGGGAGTTTGAGTTTTCTCGATTTGATGCTTTGCAGTTTTTGAAACTTTCTTTTTGCAATTTCTTCTCTCTATTCTGAAGTGATGTCAATGTATTCATCAAGGGGGAGATTGTTAGACCATGCGGCTTTGTCGTGGTTTTGCTAATGAATAATTGACTGATGAGTTGCTTTGGAATTTACGGTTGTGAAAGTTTCGGGTGGTCGGTTGTTCCCTATGATTCTAAGGAGGTAGTCCAGGACCTCCCCCTGGATCAATCTGGACCGTCCAGGACGTCCCCAGGAGAACCAACGCGCATCAATCTGGACCGTCTAGGACCTCCCCAGGAGAACCAACGCGCATCAATCTGGACCATCCAGGACCTCCTAGGAGAACCAACGCGCATCAATCTGGATCGTCCAGGACCTTCCCAGGAGCATCAACGTGGATAAATCGCGTCCATCCAGGACCTTCCCTAGGAGCATCGACGTGGATCAATCGGGACTATCCAGAACCTCCCTAGGATCAATCTGGACCACTCAGAACCTCCCTATGAGCACCAACATGGAACAATCTCGACCACTCAGTACCTCCCCATGAGCATCAACGTGGATCAACTTGGAGGTCTTTCAGGTACTGTAGCGAGGAGGTCTTTCGAGTACTGTAGCTCCGAGTACTGTTCATAGAGCAATGTAGCTAGGAGGTCTTCCAATTCTTGTTCATCGAAATCTTTATGTGAGGAGGTCTTGATTCTCAGAAGTGAGGAGGTCTTCTAAATCTTTATGCGAGGTGGGCTTTGCAAAAAGGCCAAGACGTGCCAAGAGGGTGGTCTTTGCTAAAAAGGAGGTTTTCACAGGACCTCCCAGAGGTCTTCTCAGGACCACCCAGGAGGTCCTCAGGATCTCCCAAGAGGTCTTTTAGGAAGTCTTCTAGGGCCTCCCAGGACATCTTCAAGGACTACCTAGGAGGTCTTTGAGGAGGTCGTACAGGACCTCCCAGGACATCTTCGAGGATCACTCAGGAGGTCTTTCAGGAGATCTTCCAGGATCTTCTAAGACATCTTTTAGGACCACTCAGGAGGTCTTCCAGGACCACTCACGAGGTCTTCCAGGACCTCTCAGGAGGTCTTTCACGAGGTCTTGTAGGACCACCCAGAGGTCTTCTCAGGATCACCCGGAGGTCTTCGCAAGACCGCCCTATTCATCCCAATTAGTGTATGCTTCGAGTGCTACGGTGCAGGTGAGTGGTCGTAGACTTGGTGAAGTGGTCGTGGACGTCTTGGAGGTGGTCGTAGACATACTGGAACTGGTCGCGGACCTTGTTGAAGTGGTCGTAGACTTCAAGGATGCTCTGGATAGTGTTTATCATTGATAGTATGTGATATGCGTGTGTTAACTGATATAGGTCAAGTTGGAGAACTTGTGCCGGGAATATGTTCTTTGGTCTTTGCATGTGCAGGTTGAGCGTGAAGACGATCATGGTCGATGACAATGAGGACCGTGATTAGGATGGGGAAATCTGAGGTCTAGGAGGTCTAGGATGTCACGAGGTGGTCGGGCTTGTGCTGGAGCACGTGGAGATCAAAGGTGGTTGCTGATGCACGGAGAAGCTTCGGGAGGTGGAGTCCTGAAGGCTTACAACGTGTGAGGAGATATGGAACACCTTCCATATCTGGAAGGTTTGGAGAGATAGGAAAACCCGTGTTTGGAAGGGTTTTGGGTCCCTTGATTCTCGGAAGAGATAGGATTTCGTGTCCGTGTTGTTGAGGATATGAATTAGTCTCTGCCTATAAAAGGAGGTAGAGGGGAAGTGTTTTTTCGTGGCTTTTGCGGTAGAGCTATAGAGGTCTTTCGGTAGAAAGCTTTGAGTGGTGCTTGAAGTGCACTTTGTAGACACAGAACAAGATTGAGAAATAAGAGATCAGATCTATTCAAGACTTTCTTGTTCTCTTTGGCGACGTGGTTCTCTGAGCATTATCTCAGGATTGTTCTTGTTCGAGCAGTGCATGTGCACGGAGAAATTGGTACAATCATTTACCCCCCATCTGATTGTGCTATACAATCCTACAGTTTTTACTTGCTTTGTCATATATATTTCACCAAAATAAATATGTACTATTTTATGATGACGATATTCGCTCGTTTGAGTGTTTTGATTTAGCGAAATTAGCTTATTATTAGTGTATAAATGATATGTATATGTTAAAAAAAATAACATCTAATGCGAGGCAGACAGCCAAGTTTTGGACCACTTGTGTGTGAGTCACTCTTGTTGCTCCATTGTTGCAACTTACACTCTTTCTGGTGTTGCAGATCAAGCTGCAACCATTAGATTTAATTACCTGGTTGATGCTAGCTGTTGCATAGGGATAAACCGTTGTAGATGTTATTTGATAGGAACTAGGACGATTGCAAGTTCAAACTAGATTTGGGGTTAATGAAGGCCCCTATTTTTTCCGTCATCGATCACCATCCTTTTTTATGTAAAGGGGCAAAGAACTATAAATGGGCAATGCCCTCCAATGCTCGTAAAAATAGCTTACATTTGTAAATTTAAATATATACATTACTACATCAATATAGAACAAAAATATACTTAAAAAAACATTACAAGGAATTAAATTAATGCTACTCACCTCGCAAAAAAAAAACTAGTCACATAAATACCAATCGTACATCGGTCTTAACCAAGATGTACATCCATTTCCCTTAGAGTTGTTTTATAATGATTCTATGGACTTCAAAGAAAGGATGCCTGTCATCAAAATGACAAAACTAAATACTCATTTAAAAAATTACATAAATAATACCTTATTAGAAAATGAATTGGTAACAGATCAACTGTCGCCAATTCATTTGGCGATGGATCTCCTGTCGCCAATTCATTTGGCAACAGATCTCCTGATGCCAATTCATATGGCTAATAGATTTTAAAATATAATTATAGAAATAAATGGCCATTTAATAAAATTACAAAAATAGGCTTCTATCGCCATTTGAATTAGCGATAAGCCCCTGTTGCCAGTTGGATTGGCAACAGGAGCTTGTCGCCCAACAAACAGGAGTTAATGCCTCTCTCGCCATTCGAAATGGCGACCAAATGGTGATTAGCACCCCAATCGCCATTTCGAATGATGACAGGGACCCCACAACTCCCTGTCGTCATTCCAAATGGCAACAGAGGCTAGGCTATAAAATGCCAAAAAATTGGGCCCTAATTCACTTTTAATCCGGAAAAAAAGAAAGTGGGAAGATGAGGGAGAGGAGGAGTGGGTAGTTGTAAATATTTTTTTCATGATGTAGTAATTGAATGGATTAGATAGTTTTAGATGTATAGTTATGTAGTATAGTTTGTTGTAGTACATCTTTTTAGGTGTGTGTAGTTTAGTTTTAGATATGTCATTAATTGTGTAGATATTTTTTATGGTGTAGTAATTGAATGGATTAGATAGTTTTAGATGTATGGTTTTGTAGTGTAGTTCGTTGTAGTAAATCGTTTTAGGTGTGTATAGTTTAGTTTTAGATATGTGGTTAAGTTTGTAGATATTTTTTTTATGGTGTTGTAATTGAATGGATTAGATAGTTTTAGATGTATAGTTTTGTAGTCTAGTTCGTTATAGTAGATCTTTTTAGGTATGTGTAGTTTAGTTTTAGATGTGTCGTTAATGATTTTTTAATAGTACATTATTAAATAGACTTACAGATTTAAATGCCTATTTAAAAAAAATAGAAAAATGAGCTTATGTCACCGTTTGAAATGACGACATGCTCCTGTCGCCAATCCAATTGGCGACAGGAGCCCTATCGCCAATCCAATTGGCGACAGGAGCCCTATCGCCCACCAAATAGTATGAAGTGCCTTTGTTGTCATTTGGAATAGTGGTTGGCTTGAAAATAGAGTTAATATTGTTTATTGTTATCTTTTGTTTTTTGTTTCTTATTATTAATAATGTAAGCACTAACTTTTCTGTTTCATGTTATTTTAGGTATGGCGTCCAAAGGAGGTTCTACGCAGTTGCCCTTGAAGTTACTAGACCCGACTGTTGATGCGGGCCACTGGAGTTGCCTTAGTACCACTCAGCCCCTGCTAGACAAGGCAACCATAGAGCTTGGCGCGTTGCACCTGTGCATGGCCATGAGGGCATGCAGGGTGACCCACATTGGGTTCCTAGGTAAGTGCAGTTGTGACCTTTACATACTCAAGTTCTATTTGACTTGTGTGGGTGTACTCACGTATCCTTTTGATTGTTTTGACCCCAGTTGAGAGCATCCGACATGTTTCCATTTGCGAGGATGGTGGAGGCGACATGGGAGGATGACCAGGACATCGGTACATCCAGGCATTTTTCGTACGACCGTTGCCTGTTGATGGTCTTGGTGGACCGTTGGAGGCCAGAGACGCACATGCTCCACCTTCTGTGCCAAGAGATGGCTCCTACACTGCATGACGTTGCGTACCTCATGAGTTTGCCTTGAGTGGACTTTCCTCTGGTTACACAAGACGTCGCTCTGACGTGGCGCATGGACTTCCTTTTGTTGCCGCGCTACTGCAAGGCGGTGGGTATAGGGAGTTTACCAGTACGCACGGACCTTCCCTCAAGTGGGTCTGCAAGTTCTACGTAAGTTTCCCTATCTATGGTGTTCATGGTTCATTTTTTTCGTTGATATTACTAATGAGTCCTTGTCATTTTGCAGCCACAGGGTATGGCCCCTAACGCTCCCGACTACATAGTGAGGAGGCACTTCAAGGCCTACTTGCTATGGCTCTTCGGATGGGTCATATTCTGCGGGTTCCATGATGACAACGTCAACAAGCACATGATCTGGTATGCACAAAAGTTGGTGGACACGGAGTTGGAAGAGATCTAGTAGTACGCCTAGGGCCTGGCAGTGCTATGTGCGATGTACTGTGGCCTCTGCCACGCCTACCGTCGGGTTGGGGATAGCTCCATACTCTCCGTATGCCCACTCCTGCTACATCTATGGTCGTTCGAGTGTTTCCAGATCGGACGGCCACAACTTGACCTTAGGGCGTACTCCAACGCCCTATATGTTGATGACCACGTGGATGGCCCGACCATGTGTATGGTGTGGTGTCACTGACGGGTATGTTTTTCGTACCGTTCTTTCGTTGCCTACTTTGTTTCCACTGCACATGCTGAGGCATGTGTTGTTTTCTTCCACAGGTCACGTTCACACCAGTCATTACACACGCGTCATACATGGACTACTTCGCGATGTTCGACCAGCTAATGGTAGACCGTGTCATCTGGACACCATACAGTGCCAAGAGGGTGTACGAGCGTGCACCCCATGGGTTGTCCAGCCAGTGCTTACGAGACTCGGCCTACTGGCTCACACGGCATTACTTGGTACACGACGTGTACGTGGAGGCTTCTTCCATCCATCAGGTGATGAGGCACTTCTGACTACGATAGGAGGTGCCAGTCCCTTGGAGAAAGCCATTGCCACCGAACGTCCATAGGTAGGTTCATCTTCAATATAGTATCTTCATTGTTTTCCATGTATACTAACATTTTCGTCATGTTGCTTTCCACAGGCACATGAGGAAGGGTGTCCAAGGTACAAGCTTTTCCCAGTGAATATACACCATTCACCAACCATCGCACCTTTTTAATAAGAAATGAGCACACACTACCACTCAACCTTTTCAGGCCGAATTAACCACACCTTGCCATGCCACGTTTTCATATTAATAGGACAACCAGAACCAACTTTTTCCAGTGAGTAAACATCACTCACCGGCCATCTCACCTTTTCATAAAGAAATGACCACACGCTACACGCCACCTTTTAAGACCGCAATGACCACAACCTGCCATGCCATGTTTTCAAACCAAAAGGACAATCAGGACCAGCTTTTCCCAGTAAGTAGACATCACTCACCAGCCATCCCACCTTTTCAGAAAGACATGACCACACGCTGCCATGCTACCTTTTCAGACCGAAATGACCACACCCTGCCATGCCACATTTTTAGACATAAATGACAACCCGGACTAGCTTTTCCCAATGAGTAGAGATCACTAAACAACCGTCCCACCTTTTTTAGAAATAAATGACCACACCCTGCCATACCACATTTTTAGACCGAAAGGACCACATCCAGCAATTCGACATAATTTACCCCCTCAACACTACACCCTAGCCGCTTATAAAAGCGGGGTACAGTCCACCACCACAGCCAACGCTCCACTCCAACAAGTTTCGCACAACAGAGAGAAAGGAGGGAGAAGAGAGCTAGAGTATATCAATACATCGGGCTTGGAGATGTCAGGCTATGCGGAGATGATGTGGAAGTGGAAGTGGCTTGCCAAGAAGGCTGAAAACTACCCAGATTGTACGATGAAGGATGCGACTATACCCCTAGAGTTTCCACACTAACAATGCGACTACAGTAAACTTACGCATACCATTCAGTCCACACACCCGGGAACCGCCACCTGAGCGTACTACTCGTGCTTCGATATTCGTCTAGGAGAATCTCATGTACACATCGATTTTTCACATTATACATTGCATTTCATATATTGCTAACTTCATCCGCACATAATGGCAGCCGAAGGAGTGTTGCTTTTTCTTCCAATGGATCGACGGCCTAGACAAGTACGATAGTGCATTCATCGAGCAGAAGTACATGCTCAACTACACACTGCCACCCGAGGTCTTCCACTACTGGAAACCATATGTACCTGAGAGTGGGGAAGACAACGCATCGATGGAGCCCAAGAAACCAGGGTGTTGGTGGATGACCCTCGAACAACACACTGAGGACGACTGGGCCGAGCACGCGACGGACAAGGGGAAGGCACCCATGGTTCCATCAGGGACTGGCCAAGTCCACGATGCTCCTACTAAGTGGGTGGTTATGCCCAAGGAGATCATGGAAGCCTAGTACAGGGCTGCCTTCGGGACTGGCCGCGCCCGCAGGTCAACATACAAGGGCAAGGCACTGATGGGCCCTCAAGACTGACTTCTTTCCGATCTACCAGTTTTTTTCGATTCCAAAAGGCATGCATGTATCCTATGTGTAGATCGGTTTGATGATTCGTGCATGCTATTGTTTGGACCGTAAGAGTAGCGGGACAAACAAACGCACGTAACGAAACCCCCCACACCATGTAATTCGCAGTTGAAATGTCATCTTTTGAATTAAGTTTTGATGTGGATAATTGGATAAATACGTTGTATACTTGTTATGGCTATTGTGCTAAATACATTGTGCAAAATAAGGGGAACACTAAAACAACATATCTCTACATAATATTTCGTTCTCTTTTTCGAAAATAATCAATTGTGCGAACAATACACTTGGTAACAACAACTTGGGTGCAATTAACATATAAGGGATCTATAAGCACTACAAGCTATAAAATCCTATAAATTCTGAAGCTACATTCTCCCAAATTATAAATATAAATTTATTTCATTTATTTCTACAAAACACATCCAGCTCCTGTCGCCATTTGGTTTAGCGATAGGAACTTATGGCCATGTCAAATGGCAATTTGATCTTTGTTGCCATTCCAAATGGCTACATAGACATTTTACATTGTTTGTTGGGCGACAGGAGCCCCTGTCGCCAGTTGGATTAGTGACAGTGGTCTGTCGTCAATTCGAATGACGACAAAAACCCATTTTGTTAATTTTATCAAACATGCATTTATTTCTGTAATTCTATTTCAAAAATGTATTATTTAAAAAAATTCTCCAAATGACGAGGAGCTTCTATCGCCAAATGAATTGGCGGCAGTTGATGTGTCAGCAAATGAATTGGTGATAGGATATTATTTATGTAATTTTTTAAACGAGCATTTATTTTTGTCATTTTAATAGAATGATGTATTTTTTTTAAAATTTTTTTTAGCCTACTGGCCTTTATCAGCCCTTTTCGGAAGTCACTCTCAAAGGTTTAAACTTTAGAAAATTTACAAAATATTAGTGGCTGTCCTGCATGGATTCAACAAAGGACGGGCATCATGGCTTCATCATGCCGTTAATTAAGTTTTTAACAGAAAGGAGTGGAATAGATTCGATGGAAACAGTAAAAGGTTAAATTGGCCTAGAATATTCTAGAGAGGCGATGAAAAGCACAAGGGGTGGGCAGCTAATGGCCTATGTATTCATGTTCCTATTGTAATTTCGGCCAATTAGATCCGATCATGTGCACGTTTTACCTTAACGAGGCCTATTAGTGGTTAAGACCCATTAACGTCTATGAGACATGTTTGTCTAGTTTAGTTCTATATTACTTATTCTATTGAGAGGACAGGCCACCTCCCACTATGTAAGGAGGGCACAGGCTGCTCATTGTAACACTTGCGAGAGACATGTTGTCGGGACTAGTTCTTGTGTTTTCTAATTTTTGTGTGATTGTTCGTCAACAACGTGACCACTGTAACACGTTATCAACACGATAACGCTCTTGTGTAGGCCACCTAGTACGTTGTCTACAACAGATCTATTTCAATTATTTTGTGGTGTTTATCTGGCCCTTCCCGTTTCTCTCTCTCTCTCCGGTTGCGCCAACGGCGAACTCCCGAAGCGCCCACCACGCCGCCGCCATCGATCCCATCCGTGCCGGCCGTGGCCACCGGGCCACCACTGCCGACCTTGGCCTAGCCAATTATGCTAACCACGTCATCGCCATCGCCGACCCCAGGAGCTCACCGCCATGCCAAGCGTGCGGCAACGACGCTCGTCGCCACACCAACCGTGCGATGACGATGCTCGTCACTGCGCCTACCACGCTGCCTCGGGACGTCGCCCCAGAGATCATGGACACCGCACCTACCGTGCTGCATCAGAAGCTCGGCTCCGCCGTCGTCGTGCCACCAGCGCCTCTCCAGCCGAGCCTCAGCCTCCACATCGTCGCACCAACCGTGTGGCCTCGAGATGCCGTCCTGGCCCTACAACTTATCGCACCCATCGCATCGCTCCTGCTCGCCGTCGCCTCGGCCATGCACCGCCGCACCCACCATGCCATGCTGCTCTAGGTCGTCGCCTGTAAGGACGAAGTGCCTCTGCGCCACACCACCTCGCTCCACCGCGCTGAATCGCCACCGCCTTACCGCACCCACTGAGCCATGTGGACACTTTACCTAAATGAGGCCATTGGTGATTAAGGCCCATGTGGCATGACTGTCTAGTTTAGTTTCCATATTGCTTATTACTAAACTTAATAGCTGAAAGAAAGCGCGCTCCCTCGCCCTGGCCACGTCATCCAAAAAACAACAGCCGTCTGATCGCCTTCGCCTTCACTCACGGCCGCCCGATTCGCCCGTGCGCCCGTATTCTCTGCGCGCCCTTGGCCAGAACCACGTCGCCTCGCCAGCGCGTCTTCATCGCGACGCTTCCTCTGCCTTATCTATCCCTTTCTCTATCCCCTTTTCACCGGCCCGCTCCCCGCGCCTTGTGCGCGCCATTGCTCCTCCCGTCTGCGCCGCCAATCCTTCCTCATGGCGCTCCTCCCTCCGGCGCAGCATGTGCAGCAGCCTCCTCCACCGGCCTTGGCGCCCCTCCCACCATGGCTGCTGACGACGCCTTGGCGCCTCCTCCTCCAAAGACGATGCGCCGCGGCTCCTCCCTCCGACGCCGCACGGCCGCGCCCTCCTCCACCAGCGTCGACGCCCCCTCTGCCCACTTCCACGGCAAGGTGAGAAAGACCCCTCTCCACCCCCACAGCCCCTGCAAAATCCGATCTTGGCTGCAGTTTTGAGCCTCGCTGCTCCTCCCGTGCCGCAGCGCCGCCGCGCTGCCAATCCCTTCCTCCGCCGGCGCTCCTCCCTCCGACGCCGCGCGGTTGCGCCCTCTTCCACCAGCGCCGATGCCCCTCCCAAGCCCTTTGCTTGACGACGCCCTTGCCGCTCCTCCTCCACCGGCAAGACCGACGCTCTGCGGCTCCTCCTCCGACGCCAAGACGGCGCGCCCTCCTCCACCAGCGTCGACGCCCCCTCTGCCCACTTCCACGGCAAGGTGAGAAAGACCCCTCTCCACCCCCACAGCCCCTGCAAAATTTGATCTTGGCTGCAATTTTAGCTTCAATTTTTGCACTTTTGTGATTTATTAGGTGCTACGGATGTCAAATTGGCCTCTTGGCGTTAAATCAGTCATCATCCCCATTGCTGCCGCTCAGACGCGTTAGCTTCCCTGCCCATTTCGTAACAGATAACACAACTTCATCGTGCAGCTATGACAAATGACATAGAAGTGGTTGTGGAAATCCAGCATGATGGTGTAAAAGATATCATATTAGAGGGTTCTCTCTTTTTTGGAGAAAAGTTTAGTAAAACAAGTAGGTTTGCTATTACTTTTTCTATTGGTGATCGAGATTTGAATTATGCATACTCATTGGTGGTGGAGCAAGGTTACATACTCTTGCAAGAACAAGGTAGGGTCGACTCTTTTTTCTTGCTTACTTTTTATTCTTGGTCGATCTGAGTATTTTTGTGCGGTTTACGTGTTCGAGATGTCAAATTGGCCTCTTGGCGTTAAATGCGAAATAGTGTTGATGATTGAGTGTTATGCATTTGAATCTTTCTGCGCAGTGCTAGGGCGATTTGGATTCGTTACACTGCGATTACACGTTACTGCGTATTATTTGAAGTCAAGGGTCTTCTTGCGATCTGGTATGGAATTAAGAGATAGGCAACGATTTTTTTTTATTTGTTGAAACTGTTGCATAATTATGTGTGCTCATGCTTGCGTTGATTCCTTTTCCTATTGATCGTGCTACCATATTTTTAGATTTTCTTTGTAAAATGTGGGTAGATATTGAGGCCGTCTCTTGATCGATGGTGGTGTGATATTTTGGCAAGAAATTACATACTCTTGCAAGAACAAGGTAGGGTCGACTCTTTTTCTCTTGCTTGCTTCTTATTCTTGGTGATCTGAGTATTCTTGTGCGGTTCTGCGTTCGAGATGTTGAATTGGCCTCTTGGCGTTAAATCGAAATATTGTTGATGATTGAGTGTTATGCAAGTGAATCTTTGTGCGAGATGCTAGGGCGATTTGGATTTATGTTACACTGCGATTACCGTTACTGCGTATTATTCTAAGTCAAGGGCTTCTTGCGATCTGGTATGGAATTAAGAGACACATAGCGATTTTTTTATTTGTTGGCTGTTGCATAATTATGTGTGCTCATGCTTATTTGATTCCTTTTCCTATTCATCGTGCTACCATATTTTTATATTTCCTTTGTAAAATGTGGGTAGATATTAAGTCATCTCTTGATCAATAGTTGGTGTGATATTTTGCCAAGAAATCATTAAGGCAAATGTTACGAGCTTCCATTGTAAATGAATGCTATTATAGGGGTAGTTAATCGAAATGTTTCATTTATCTATATCGTTTACCGTGTGCAAGCGATGTCATTGACTACTTACTGTGAAGTTTGGTCGAAAAGTTTCAAACTTTGGTTGTGCGGTACTGGCGGCTCGAAAGGCACAAAACGTAATTCATATAATTAATTAGAAAGAGTCAAGTATTGGGTACCCCTGAGAATGCCATACATTCAATTGTAGGTCCATTCACATCCCAAAAAAAACTAGCTGAACATTTAGAGTCAAAGCATTGATACTATGGGATTCTATTAATATGAACTCCAATAATTTTTTAGCCACTGACATGATTCGCGTGAATATGGCATTTACGCACCATAGAGAAATAAATAAATAGCCTTATTTGTTTAGCGATCAGTCTAGGGAAGATTTTACATGATTAGTATGAAGCCTAGCTGAATTATGCTTCCATACTTTTTTGCATGATTTTTGCACTGAAATGTTAATTGTATCATCCAACAATACAAGATTAGTTTTACACTTTATTGTTATGATCTCTCATTGAACAACCTTTCGAAGTTCGAACACTTATGCTACTTTTTTTATAAAAAAAATAATAGTTTTGCTCCTTTTAAGATAAGGTCAAAGGCAAAGAAACTAGCCCAAGAGTATTTTCGTCTAACATGCCAGGCAAATCATGTAAACGATACTTTCATCTGTATAGATCTTACGGGACAATTTAGTACTGTAAATACTTTTTTTCAATATTTGTCTCCCTTCGTTTAGTATGTTTACATTAGGAATCAGATCTTTCTTAAGTTACTATTACAAAGTTTTTATGATCTTTATTTTCTGTGACAATCAATGCAGTGAGATGCCACATAATATAGTTTAGCTCTACATCATGCCATGTTCTATAATGACTTCATCGTTGCTCAACCCAACAAGGCGTTAAAACCTGCTCGCACACCCTTTATGATCTGGTCTACACAACATATGTCTATTGAGGAAAAAATAGTTGTGCCAAGCGATTTCCCAATATGGACATATGATCCGGTTCCAATCACAAAAAAATCCAGGTACTAGCAATACACCCGAGTACTTTATCGGTCAGTATTTCGCGATGCTATAACTTTTATCCAGCCTTTTCCAATCTTAATCTGCCAGCTCATGCTTATCCTGTTTACAATTGTAGATACATATATAATCTTCCTATATGATAGCCATTATAGGTTATAGATCATACTCACACTACCTATTATTACAACCTGATATAAACTCTTGCTCTGTAATAGATATTTTAGGTATATTCTCTACAGTTTCTGATATAGAGTAGATCCAAACTACAACGCGTGCAACACCTTCACTAAAAAGGAAAATCTTCATTCGTGATGTTAGATCGTATGATCTCCTTATCCTAAGATGTCCATTCGCTATCATGACTCTTACCGATCTCTACAAATATTTAAATATTGCTTTCATTACACATGTAGTGTCCATAAAATCAGATTGGATATGTGGGGTGAATCATACAAGATTTGAAGATGATTGTACAAGCAATCGGTGAAAAAGAACGCAGGTCTTCGTTGGGACTCTTGCTAAAACGTTCAAAGGTAATTGGACAGTAATTCAGATAATATATTCTTACAATGCTACTGTCATTCCGTTTCTTATTAGAGTACTACTAATACTCTTTCTGTTTCGTTCACAACATACCTAGGTCAAACAACCCTAAGCAGGAGCGCACCTCGCAGATGGTACATAAACAAAGACAGACCAGAAATTAATGCACTACGTGCCAGGTATTGTCCTGTTCTGCTTACCAAATAGCTTCATTACCGCTTGCTTATACCTGCTCGGCTACATGCAAATTGTCACTTCCATCTACTCACCTTTTCCGTTGCAGCCTACAATCCAGCTTCACTCTGCTAAAGGTAATAGTTCCTTCTACACAACATGTTTCTGGATCATCCAAACAGCTAGCTATCAAGGAAAATACTATTAGAGAACTTCTTGAGCTTGACCTATTTTACTGTAAGGTGCACACCTTATGACTCTATGACTGGATTAACCATCTATATACATGCAGCACATGCATATTCTCTGTTTAATAATTACACTGTTTTACAGCCCGTTTATTTTGCGTGTACTGTGAACGTTACACGTCTATCACCAGCCCAGCGTTGGTGGTTCCCTTCGTGCCGACTCTATCACAAAACAGTGATACCAACAGGACCGGTCTACAGATGCTTTGATCCGAATTGTGCATCTATCAACGCAGACCACACAGACCATATTTACTTATCTACTTTATAGAAATCAGTATCAGCTACGTGCTTTTCATTCATACATACTGGTAGCATTTAGAATACTACTTTTTTTAGGCTACTGACTAATCTTGCCATCTTTACTATTGAATATCTTAGTACTACATAAGATTGACGATGACCACCCCAAAACAACATCGATTTCAGCAATTAAACAATCAACAGAGAAAACCACTGCTTCCGGGTATTATATTTTATCACAGTCCATTCCGCTATACCACTAAAATCATCTGGTTTTTACAAGATCCTTTGACTATCTGTAAAAAGTTATCTGTTTACTATTTGTTTCAATAAAGATACCAATACTCCATCATAGCCTATTTGCGGGACCCTATTTCTCGATTATGAAGCTACAACCCACTCCATAAATACAGAGGTACAATAAACAAAAAAAAATACAGATTTTACAGCCATCTTGACTAAGTTGCCCTGTTACTCAGATTTTCGTGCTGATATCTGTTATTCATAGCGAAAGGTAGGTTTTGCTCTCTGATATTAGAAGGGCGTAGTAAACCAGCTCATGTAGGGGTTGCCATAAATAGAAGGTTCTGTAGGTGAGTAAACATACCGAAAAGTAGGTTTTGCTTTTTGATACTAGAAGGACGTAGTAAACCAGTTCATGTAGGGGTTGCCATAAATAGAAGGTTCTGTTGGTGGAAACTGATATATATATAGATATATATGTTCTATATTAATTATCATCCAAAGCTTTAGCCTATTTACTTACACTACATTAAAATTCCATTTTTCCTTTTTATAAATACCATTTATAGCTCTTCTATTTACATTTGCAACACCCCAAAACCCTGACTAAGAAAGTGTGTCATCACCGGATAAAACTCCCATCTTCTTTTCGACTAAAAGGTATGTTAGCATCATCATCTTTAGCACATCTTGATAAGATCCTCATCGCCATTTGAATTTATACACAACGTTACATAAATTTGTTTCTTAGGTTCTTACACCACAGTCCATAGACATTAACATCCTCATGTCAAATCACATGTTGACAAAGACCTCATAGAACGTCTTAAACATGGCGTTTACTAAATATACCTCTTGATTTGGTATCTCCTGCAGATATGGAGAATGGCGGATCTGGAGAATGAGGAGACCATCGACCCTAGCAAGCGCCGCAGAGCAGGAACATAGCACTTCCAATTTCAAGATGGTTAAATGGTTTTTTTGTACAAATTTAGCTTTTTTATACGGGGAGGGTTAAACCTTTTAGTTGCTAATTTTTTCACAAATTTACTTGTGGTTTCTCTAATTCGATCATAGCTTAGACTTGATAAACCTTCCTACCTTATAGCAATTCCAACATGTGAAACTAATAAATTTGTTTGATGCCAGTGACTGACTGTTGATGTAACTGTTTTGTACATATTTACAACTTAGTTTATATATACAGACCCTTTCGTCATTCTCTTCCTCTTCATGTCAATACTGCAAATAATAGCTATTTTTTTTCAACAGATACTATACTACTGATTATATGATCTATCTAATATGGCTCAATTTAAACTCATTACCATTGCATTACGGCCCGTGCCATATGGCACGGGTGAACTTCTAGTTTTATTGAGAGGGCAAACCCCTTCCCCCTATATACGGAGGGGTAGGAGCTGCTCTTTGTACAGACTTGCGGATCTCGTATACACCTATCAATAAAAAGAGAGACTGTCGGGACTATTTCTTATGTCTTCTACATTTTTGTATGATTGTTCGTCGGCAACGCGACCACCCCTCTAACAGTTCCAAGAATTTTCAAAATTCCTGTATATCCATTCTGCACAGTACAAAGAAGCATACATCTAAGAATGTTTGGCTGCCTCCTCTGAAATTTATAGATTAAAAGATTAAGATATGTATTTCGTTTTTTTTTTCGAAGGGGTGCAGTTGGTTATCATACTCATCGTTAAGGGTCCAGGGATCAATTTTAGCCACCCGATAGAAAAAGAAAAATGGAAGGTCTCGATTAATTGCAACAGTATCCAGAATGGCTCCAATGTTTTCCACTGTACTTGTACACATCTTCAGTTTTGGTCTATCTGCAGGGTCGCATATATGCGCAACCGACAGGCCTTTCATTCTACTGGGAGGACGCATAATTAATTTTTTCCAGGGCTTATATCCAACACACCACCTTTCGTCTCAATATCGTTGTAATACCCTGAATATCAAATAAAGAGAACATATTATTCGAAAGAGAAATTTATTCAAATTTGAATGCACTAAAGTTTAGAGGAAAATTAAAAGAAAATTCAAGATTTGAGGGAGGATTGGACCTTGGGCTTTCGGCCCAAGGCGTCCTAGCCAAGTGGGCCGGTCTTGTAGTGGAGTCAAGAAGGGGGTGCCCTTCTCCAAAACCCTAACCTCTGCTACAGTACCACAACGCACTGTAGCATGCGGTACTGTAGCAGCCCCCCTCCCCGCTGCTCTAGCAAGATGAGGAAGAAGCTCTGAGGTGCCGCCGGCGATGGTGGAAAGAGAAGAAGGGAGAAGAAGAAAGGAGGAGAAGAAGAAGATCATCTTCGTGGGTTTTGTTCAGCGTTTCACGCGTCTCCAAGGGTATCAATTCGTTCCCTGCTGCTTTGATGTTGTTTAGATGCGAAATTAGATTAGTTAGATTGGATCGAGTTCGTCCTGCGGTAGATCAAATCTGTCCAGTATGTTGCGCGGGCTGTTTCGACATCTTAGAGGCCGAACCAATAGTTTTGATCTGCTTGAGATATCTAGAGGTTGTTCTTAACTTTCTGTGGCCAATGAGTTCACTTGATTCCGACGTTCGAGTCAAAAGATATGATAGATTTAGTATCTGCTGTCCAGATTTCTGACACGATTAATCTGTTTTGCTATTTCGAAAAATATGAAAATGTAATTGAGAGAATATGGGTTTTCACCCAACTAGACTTTTGTAGATAATTCGATAAACTTTCCAGATTGTTAAAGAACGATCAATTCGGAGTTATAGATTAAAAGTTATGATCGTTTTAATACTGCTGTTTGTTCTTTTAGGCAGTTTCTGTTCTGAAAGTTCAACCTTCTGTTAGCATACTTTATTTGCCGAATTGGTTTATCTTGTCAACTAGAGTATTGTAGATTGGTCAGTTAAGAATCCACAGAAACTGGGCTCACCTCTTTTCGAGTTCCAGATCATGAGATATGTTAATTACCGTGCTGCTGTCAAGAGGCGGTTTAGGGCGGAATGCGCTGGTTTTCAGTTTAGAGTTTCTAGTTAAATATTGAATCGCCGGGGAAGCATTGTAGAATGTTATTCAGTAATGTCGTGTTCATCGTATCCTTATTTCAGTTATTTACTTGTTTAGGCGGTGAAGCTTCGGGTTTAGGAGTATCACCTTTGTTCGCTAACGCTGTCAGATCGCGAAAAGGCAAGTACATTGCTTATCTTAATGTTTGTGATTGATGAATGCTTTTATAATTATCTTGTGAGTTCTTATGATTCAAGAGAAGTTGGATTGTCTATGGTCTTTCATATGTGTTGAATCCATGATTGGGGATGATAATATTTAAGTTCATGTTCCTTCCATATGTGTGTTATCTCCATGATTAGAGAGCGTGTCTTTTCAATATACATATTTCATTCCATGCATTCATTATTCATGTTCCATCCACGGGAGTGGATTAAAAAGATCCATCAATTCCAGGATGGGCACGTAAGACCCACCATTCCAATGTGGGCCCCACTATTCCAATGTGGGCGTTTTGGGACATCGTATGAAATGTTCTTCATACGGGACTTGGATCTCCGCATTTTTGTTAAGATGCGGGCTTAAGTGAACACCGACGGGTGTGTCACTAGCAATACCGGTATATGCATGTGTGTAGTCCCTCCATTCCATTGACTTCATTCATTCCATTTATTCAAATACTCATTTTGTGATTTCTTCATATGGTTCAATGATGTTGACTTGTTAATGTTTGTGGTATGTTCCATTTATTCATTGTACTTGCTGAGTCTTGGACTCACACTTGTTTGTTTATTTTTTTTAGGTAATCACTGATGTTGGTTCATTTGGGAGGAGTAGACACGCACTACTCATTCACAACATCCTATTCAAGTTCAAGATTATAAATTAGTTCTATCTTTCACTTATTATTGATTAACCTGTAATAAATATGTTTAGATGGAGAAGGAAGGATACCTTCTCCTTGATACTGATTGATTTATTATTGCTTGTGAACCTTGTTTAACGATGAACTGTAGTAAATACATTTAAATGGTGAAGGAAGGATACCTTCTCCATGTTGGGTTGTTTTATTTATGCCTTTAGATGTTATATCATTGATTCTTCCGCAATGTGGTCAGTATGTTAGAGTATTTAAGTGACATCTTGGCTTCCAAATAGCGTGGTGTTACGGTTGGTATCGAGCGGGCTTTAGGTCCGTGGTTAGTAGAAATATATTAAAATGACACACTTGTGCACGATGGGTGGGATGGGTAATTCGTTGCTTCCGCATTTCTATTACTATGTTTCATTCGTTGAGCAATTGTTGAATTGCTTCTGTATTATCTTTCTTGTTGTTAATCTATGATCTGCTATGATCTTCTATATCCATGAAATTATTCTATGATTACTATGAGATGACCTTATATTCATAATTAATTATGTTGGTTATGTGTGATGATAAAGGATGTTAAGAAGTTGAGGTCATGGTTGTTGCCCAGGATTCACTGGCTACACCACCGTTCGTGGTAGGGGAATAGAGGAGTACTTACCCGTTACATAGTTATCGTTGAGCATGAGTTCTTTGATAAAGTTGTTGTCTTCCTCGAGTTTGAATCTGGTTTCCTAGTTGTAGATTCTTGCGGTTGATGAACTTCTTTTGAATGGGGTCATAATGAAGTGGGCAAGCTCGATAGATCTCTAATCGTTCTCTGAAACAATTATTGTTTTCCATCGTTGAGTTGCTTTTATTACTTGCGATCTTCGTCAGTTGGCAATATTGATAATTCTTTGGTGGTTCCTTCTTTCTCGCTGGAAAAGAATGACTCATTTATTCGTTTGATAGTTTGGGTAATGAGAGTTTAATGTTGCAAGTTTGTTAGCATGAGAAAGCTTTGACTCTATGTATTTCCTTTGGATTATTCCGAGTGTTGAAGATTAATGCATCTCTTTTCTGATGGAAATTGTTAAAAGCCTTTTGTGGTGCCTTGTTATGGTTAAGTTAGAGATTGTAATCAAATAACTTGATATGGTATGGGTATCAAGTTGAGTGATTGGTGTGGTGCATCATTAATATTAATTAGTAACCTTGGAAGTGGAATTGATTAAGTTGATGTTGTCTTCTACTAGTTCTTGATGAACTGTATTTTATTAGTAGTGACTGTGAGTATGTCCATAACTATTTGGAGTCAAAAGAGATATTAAGAAGTATGGAATATTGATGAATTAGTCTGGTCATTAAAATTGTTTAGGTTGCTAAACTTGTTGGGTTCTTTGGTTCCAATGGATTAATTTAAATGTGTGGAAGGGAAACTAGAGGAAATGCTAGATTTACATATTCCCTAGTATGATTAATTATTGGAATTGTGTACAACCGGTTGAAGGGAATGAATATCGGTGGATCTAGAATTTATAGGAGGAGTTCTATATAGTTCCTCTATATAGAATGACGCGATGAATTTGGTTGTAGTGTTGTTGAGACTTTTGATCGATAGAAGATTTCAATTTCTGAAGTTTTAGTGTATCTTTGCCGAAACCCAAATGTGAGGAGGAACAGTTGAATATGTGTTTGTAAATATCCATGTGATTTGGGAAGGAAAGTAGGTAGCAACTAGATTTCATAATGAAGACAGTTGATAACAACAATGGTTGGAGTATAACTGTTGTATGTTGAAGTTTGATGTTGAGCATCACTAAAAGTTGAACTGATATGTTATAATAGGGGGCTTATGCCCACATGATTGTGAAATCATCGGATGATAATGTGTCCTTGATGAAAGGGTTTTGGTAGGACCTCTTCATTTGTGTAGTAGACCCCTTCTAAACTTAAGAGGTTGATGTAGTGAGGTAGTATGGTTTTGGTATACTCGCTTTTGATGATGAGATGAAAAGGTAGTATGAAACAATTTGGTGGAACTTTGGGGCTTTCTAATGGAATAGTTGATGATAAAGATTCGTGTTGAGTGTATTATTCTTAATGTTAGTAAGATTATCGCAAGAGATTATGACTTGGGTGTGTGGTGATGATTCTTTTAGAAATAAAGTAATTTGATCGTCTTTCATAATTTTGATTTAGTAAAAGTGTTTTGAGTTCATGGTTGTGATCATTTGGACCTCTTGAGTATTGTGGTGATTGAGTCGTGGTCGAGCAAAGTGACGGGTTGAAAGATTTTATTGGTTCTTAAGTGGTTCCTATGATTTGGTCTTAAAAGCTTATCTTGTTTAAGCTGGCAAAGTGATGTAGTAATCACAGAAAATAACTTTCCTGGTTAAAGGAAGGAGTGAAGTATAAGTATTTGAGATTTAAGTCGCATTTCGCAAATTGCAGTTTATTTGAGTGTGCTTAAACCTTATGCATTTGTTCCATAAGAGTTTACCAATTTTCAAAGGACAATACCTTCTTCTCATTTGTGGTTTGGTATTCGCTTTCAGTAGGGCTTGAGCCCTCAACTGTTGACTTTCCCTTATGTTTTCCGAGTACTTTGCCTAAGTGACTATTTTCCTTGGTCTTGTGTTCACTGCGGGTGGCACATGATTTCCTAGTTGATGAAAATTGTTTCCATTTGCTCTTTCTTTTGAGAAAGAATCAACCTATTCGTTTCACCGGAGTCTCTTGAGGTGTTTATTAATTGTAGTTGTGAAACCTTGGGTTGTAAGTTATTCGAGGAGCATTGCAGGATGAACTGATTTCGTGTATAATTCTTGGAGAGAATTTTATTTATATAGAATGTTTGCCTTTGAGGCTAAACTGTTTGCATGGTGCAACCATTAGAACCTATGCGATTTGTGATCCAAGATCCTTTGTTCAATTCGGGTGGAACATTAGAATCTTCGAAAGGATGGGAATCTTGATCAATGTATTAGAGTGTCGTGATTGAGTACCTTGCACAGTTGTGCAGATGAAATATGATGGTGTTGTAATGAGAGTAATATTAGCGAAGTAATCTGATCGTTAAAGCGATTATTGAGATAACCGAGATTGTTGGATTATTGCCAGGAATGACTTGGACTTAGTAGGTAACTCTCTAAGAGTTAGAATCTTTATAAAGATAATTGGGTCAAGGAAATGTTTTCATGTTGATGTTAACGCGCGAGTATGTTTGGATTGTGAGAATTTTAGGGATCTAATATGAGGTTTTCCCTATCTTCTATATGAGAAGTTCATTGTAGGAGTCTTGGAGTTTAAATTTGGGCTTCGCATTTTTATGCTAGGACTTTGGTCGCCCAATGATTATGTGTAGAGGAAGTAGATTAAGGGTGGATTCCGAACAGTAGGATGATCATTGATAGAACCCTTTTGATGAAGTATGTGAATGTGTGTTCTGAGAATTCCGAGTTGTTTATTCTTAAAAGATTGAGGTGATGTGATTGCGTGTGCAATCTATTTGGAGATGCATGGGGAGTCATCTGTCAAATTAATTCTGTCGATAGAGGAGTTGTTGAGAGAAAGTTTCGGTGGAGTCGACAGAGCCTCTATACAGAGGTGTGGATGATGTATTTCGACTTGAGCATAGCGTCGAGAATGCCAAGTTAAGAGAGATGAGTTAGTGTGTTATGCGATGAATTGGAATTCCAAAGTTTGAGAGAAATTTTATTCGTAAAAGAGAAACTGAGAAATTGATGCTTCCTCAAGTAGTGACACGTTTTCTTGATTCTTGATTGAGCTATGTGTTTTGACGGATGTCCTTCGCAAGTTGAGCTCGGCATTTATGTTGGCATGTGTGGTTCTTATCAGTTCAGAAAGAATGAAAGAAATTTATGACTTGTGCATTTGAGTGACTTCTCTTTTGGCGGACGTGGTGTTTTTTTTTGCAAATTTCCTGATTTGAAGGTGGAAAGTTTTTGTGATGAATTGTCAATTTTGGATTTGACCCTTTTGGTGGGGAGTTAGTATTGCGTGGATGCGATGAGAACTCTTTATTTTCAGTTGGATTCTCTTTGTAATACAGTTGTTAAAAACGAGTTCTGTTGTGCATTCTTGATTAAAGGAGGTGCTCCTTGTAGATGAAGAGTTCGAATTATAAAGGAACAAGGGTTCCGTGTGTGTTGAGCATGTTGAGTACCAAAAGGGAAGTTGGGCTAGGTACACTGGTTCATTTTCGACAGATGCAGGGATTAGGAAGTTGGCGTATCGCTTTAACCATCTCGGGCCATACGCGGGTATGCAACTTTTGGTTTGTTCTGACACCGATTGATCTCTTGGGAGATCTGGAGTTGAGTTTCGTTAACGTCATTGACCATCGAGTAGGATCTTACCTTCGAATCACTTCTGATGAGCGTACTTGGCAATATCGGATTGAGTGTTAGGTCAGACGTAGTTTACGTCAATGTCTTGTGGTCTTGTCAGCCTGAGAGATAGGCCATTTGGGAGCTGGAGTCTCGCATACGCGAGTATTATCCAGACATGTTTGCTCCGGGCATATGTTAATAGATGTTTCTTTTCTATGGCAATTGTTCTTTCATTTATTTCGATGGTTAGAATTCGAGGTCGAATTCTGTTAAGGGGGGGGGGTAGAATGTAATACCCCGAATATCAAATAGAGAGAACATATTATTCGGAAGAGAAATTTATTCAAATTTAAATGCACTAAAGTTTAGAGGAAAATTAAAAGAAAATTCAAGATTTGAGGGAGGATTGGACCTTGGGCTTTCGGCCTAAGGCGTCCTAGCCAAGCGGGCCGGCCTTGTAGTGGAGTCAAGAAGGGGGGTGCCCTTCCCCAAAACCCTAACCTCTGCTACAGTACCACGCCGCACTGTAGCAGCCCCCCCTCCCCGCTGCTCTACCAAGATGAGGAAGAAGCTCCGAGGTGCCGCCGGCCATGGTGGAAGGAGAAGAAGAGAGAAGAAGAAAGGAGGAGAAGAAGAAGATCATCTTCGTGGGTTTTGTTCAGCGTTTCACGCGTCTCCAAGGGTATCAATTCGTTTCCCCGCTGTTTTGATGTTGTTTAGATGCGAAATTAGATTAGTTAGATTGGATCGAGTTCGTCCTGCTGTAGATCAAATCTGTCCAGTATGTTGCGCGGGCTGTTTCGACATATTAGAAGCCGAACCAATAGTTTTGATCTGCTTGAGATATCTAGAGGTTATTCTTAACTTTCTGTGGCCACCGAGTTCACTTGATTCCGACGTTCGAGTCAAAAGATATGATAGATTTAGTATCTGCTGTCCAGATTTCTGACGCGATTAATCTGTTTTGCTATTTCGTAAAATATGAAAATGTAATTGAGAGAATATGGGTTTTCACCCAAGTAGACTTTTGTAGATAATTCGATAACATTTCCAGATTGTTAAAGAACGATCAATTCGGAGTTATAGATTAAAAGTTATGATCGTTTTAATGCTGCTGTTTGTTCTTTTAGGCAGTTTCTGTTCTGAAAGTTCAACCTTCTGTTAGCATACTTTATTGGCCGAATTGGTTTATCTCATCAACTAGAGTATTGTAGATTGGTCAGTTAAGAATCCACAGAAACTGGGCTCACCTCTTTTCGAGTTCCAGATCATGAGATATGTTAATTACCGTGCTGCTGTCAAGAGGCGGTTTAGGGCGGAATGCGCTGGTTTTCAGTTTAGAGTTTCTAGTTAAATATTGAATCGCCGGGGAAGCATTGTAGAACGTTATTCAGTAATGTCGTGTTCATCGTATCCTTATTTCAGTTATTTACTTGTTTAGGCGGTGAAGCTTCGGGTTTAGGAGTATCACCTTTGTCTGCTAACGCGTCGCATCGCGAAAGGCAAGTACATTGCTTATCTTAATGTTTGTGATTGATGAATGCTTTTATGTTTATACTGTGAGTTCTTATGATTCAAGAGAAGTTGGATTGTCTATGGTCTTTCGTATGTGTTGAATCCATGATTGGGGATGATAATATTTAAGTTCATGTTCCTTCCATATGTGTGTTATCTCCATGATTAGAGAGCGTGTCTTTTCAATATACATATTTCATTCTATGCATTCATTATTCATGTTACATCCACGGGAGTGGATTAAAAAGACCCATCAATTCCAGGATGGGCACGTAAGACCCACCATTCCAATGTGGGCCCCACTATTCCAATGTGGGCGTTTTGGGACACCGTATGAAATGTTCTTCATACGGGACTTGGATCTCCGCATTTTTGTTAAGATGCGGGCTTCAGTGAACACCGACGGGTGTGTCACTAGTAATACCGGTATATGCATGTGTGTAGTCCCTCCATTCCATTCACTTCATTCATTCAAATATTCGTTCTGTGATTTCTTCATATGGTTCAATGATGTTGACTTGTTAATGTTTGTGGTATGTTCCATTTATTCACTGTACTTGCTGAGTCTTGGACTTACACTTGTTTGTTTATTTATTTTTTAGGTAATCACTGATGTTGGTTCATTTGGGAGGGAGTAGACACGCACTACTCATTCACAACATCCTATTCAAGTTCAAGATTATAAATTAGTTCTATCTTTCACTTATTATTGACGAACTGTAACAAATAAGTTTAGATGGAGAAGGAATGATACCTTTTCCTTGATACGGTTGATTTATTATTGCTTGTGAACCTTGTTTAACGATGAACTGCAGTAAATACATTTAAATGGTGAAGAAAGGATACCTTCTCCATGTTGGGTTGTTTTATTTATGCCTTTAGATGTTATATCATTCAGATTCTTCCGCAATGTGGCTGTATGTTAGAGTATTTAAGTAACATCTTAGCTTCCGAATAGCCAGGGTGTTACAATCGTAGCGGTTTTATTTTCGGGGGAAAAAAATAGATCAGCACAAACATTTTTCTTTAGTACTGGACACAATGTTTTGGTCACTCAGAAATAATTGAAGTAAGTTTATTTTCTTTTGTAGGAGACAAGAAAAAAGATGTTCAATATTTAAAGCGCTCTCCTTTGTGTGACAGAACATCAGTGCTGATTTGATCACGCTTGATGAGCAATTTTAATATTATCCGTTGACAGTGCGGATGGCTAAAGCGCAAAATGTCAATAGAATTGTACTATAAAATAGAAGTCTTCTATTGCTTCCATAAATTAAAAAAAAAGACTGATGTTTATTTGACGAAATGCGTCAGTGCTTGCTCTTCTAGCTCGCTCCTTCTGACAAGAAGATTCATATATACTCCTCGCTTCATGCATTAGTCTTTCTCTTTACTACTTACGATAACGACTTTTTTTTCAGTATTGAGATAATATACTAAACCACACTGCAAACTGGCCCTCATTCCATTGTGGTCCACTACACTCACTTAACCTAACCTAACCATCGATGTAAGGATATTTCCAATATTTTTTGGAAGAAAGCATTTAATCTTACCGAGTGCTTCATTAATTTTCTACAAAATTCTTTGTAGAACAAGTACAAAAAAAATGTCCCGTTCAAGTATGAAGGGCGCTCTCAAAAGCTTGCCCAATTAATAGTTGCTTTGCATCTTTTACCATATCACAAGTTATTATCAGTTTCTAGGATATTACAGCTAAGGGTGGAAAAAAAAGCTCGAAACTCGTGAGCCAGCTCAGCTCGACTTGGCTCGAACTCGGTCCCTTAACGAGCCGAGCTGAGCTGGCCATTTAGCTCACTTTATTAACAAGCCGAGTTCGAGTTGGCTTGCGAGTTGCTCGTTTAGCTCGTTAAGAAAACAAACACAGTTGAGCACCAGGCCTGTCCACGGCCCCACACGTTCACCAGGTTAGGCGCCCAGGCAGTCCAGGCCCAATGCCCCAAGGCTCCCGAGTTGCCCCAAGCCCCAACCCTAAGCGCAAGCTGCGCAATCCACTCCCCGCACGGCCACACTCCCCAATCCTCACCCGAGTACCCCACGCTGCCACGGCCACGAGCAAGGCTGCTGTCTCCCGTCTTGGCTCTGGTCCAGGAACGACGGCGGCGCTGCTCTCCCTCATCACCTCACCTCCTACTCCCTCGCCAACCCCTCCCGCCCGCTCTGCCTCCACTTCGCCCACCTCCCGCCCGTCGCCCCCCGCTCCCTCCTTGCGTCGCCACCTCCACATCGCCAGATTTACAAGGTCAGGATTTAGAGAGTCCAACCCATCAGGCTGCTGAAGTTTTCTTTCAATGAATTTTGCTAAAGCAGCAACAGGCTTGTTTGTAGTTAGTGGCCCTCCAGGATGGGCCATCCTATATGAAAGAGTAAAGCATTTCAGGATAATGTTATGCACAATACCAACAAAGATACTCTAGGATGAGCTTGAACTTTCTCCTTTTTGTGTAAAAGGTGTTTATTCCTGCAGGAACACCCAACCCAACCCAGATTCCAAGATCACAAGTTAGCAAGACTATTTGTTTGGTGGAGGATAAGTTGACAAGATCACAAGAAAACATTTTGTTTTGGTGGCCAAGTTCATTCAAGAATCAAGAATACTCAAGACCTTACGTTTCATGTTTTTAAGTGATATTATGGACTTTTTCTTGATGATTGTGAACTTGTGATCTGCATAGATGTTTATTGATCTGCATCTGCATGCATGGATGTTTATTGATCTACATCACTGCATGGAGTAACTGTTTTAAGGGATATTATTGTAATACCTCGGCCTACTCGTATGCAGCCCATGTGGCCCATGAGGAGTTGTGTGGTGGGATTAGTCCCACATTGCTTGTCTAAAGTGAGTTGTACTAGTATATAATGCCTGTTGGGTCCAAACATAGCACCTCCGGGTTAACCCTTTTACACGAACAAGGACGAAAGTGTAAGTGGGGTGCTATGTGTGCACGGGTCCGCCCCACAGTGGGCTGGGCATTGAGCGGATTTTGGGCTAAGGTGTTACAGATGGTATTAGAGCATCAACCTTCGCTGCACGGGCGCGTGCGGGATAGGGGCGCGGGCATATGGCGCATGGCGCGTGTGGTCCCGGAGTGGACACACGGCATGGCATATGTGCCGGCACTGGACGCACGGACGTGTACCGAGGGGTGGTTCTGGGCATTTGCCGCGTATGCGGTGTGCTACCGAGGGCGTCAGCCCTTAAGGGGGGGTGAATGTAATACCTCGGCCTACTCGTATGTGGCCCATGTGGCCCATGAGGAGTTGTGTGGTGGGATTAGTCCCACATTGCTTGTCTAAAGTGAGTTGTACTAGTATATAATGCCTGTTGGGTCCAAACATAGCACCTCCGGGTTAACCCTTTTACACGAAGCGAGGACGAAAGTGTAAGTGGGGTGCTATGTGTGCGCGAGTCCGCCCCACGGTGGGCTAGGCATTGAGCAGATTTTGGGCCAGGGTGTTACAATTATGTTTCATGTTTTCTATTTATTGATCTGCATGGAGCGTGGACTGCAGTCTTTTTTTATTTTGATATTGCTTTAGCGCCTACATATGCCACTGCAATGGTAAATACATGTGCATGCATGGAAGAATAAATTAATTCTGGATGTCCATCTCCTCAAAGCAGTTGTGCAAATTCAGTTCATTAGCATCAATTCAATAACGAGCCTAATAAGTCAAGTTCGAGCTTTTGAACGAGCCGAACCAAGCCGAGTCATGCTTGGTATTCTACTCATTAGCTTAACGAGCCGAGTCGAGCCGAGCTCGTTTTCTTAACGAGCTTTACCGAGCCGAGCCAGCTCGTTATCCACCCTTAATTACAGCATTCAAAATATTCATCACTAACATGTGGAGCAAGGGCATACGCAGAGGTTAGCCAGGACAGAGAACCGTCTACGACTGTCGCAACTATTGGTGACCTAACAAATGCATGCTTGGTTTGCTCATGTCATATATTATCCTAGTCCCACTAGCCCTGGCTAAATTTTTGTATTGCGACTGCCATTAATGTTGAGCCCATGTGCCAGCGACTAATTAAAGTGGTTTGCATTGTATATGTCTATAAGAACAACGTTGCTCACCTAGCTAGAAGCTTCGGGAACCTTCGCATGCTTGCATGCATGCCACCCTAGGTGTTATCTTCA